>VZTZ01038425.1:816928-1127311 GCA_013400955.1 Drymodes brunneopygia | reverse complement strand
GCGCAATACACACACACACACCAAAAAAAAAAAAAAAAAAAAAAAGAAAAAAAAAGAAAAAAGGCAGGAATTTGTGCTCAGCATTTTTTATAAAACAGCTCTGTTAAGACACACCTCTGTATCTGTGAATGCTTTAAACGCTGGCACACCCCAGAGCACATGTGTGCAAGCAGATACTGCCCAACATTTTGAAGCAGAGCCAGAATACACTGATCACTTTTCTCCATGAAAGCCTGTTTTATTTTGGTTACTTTACAACTAAGGGCTCTGAAAGGCTTTCTCATCTATTTTTCATACTCAAAATCATAATTTCCTATTCCCTAGCAGTTTAGCCACCCTGGGAAAAGACTGGCCAACAAAACGAAGGTGTCGAATTCAGGAGGAAGCCCGAGACGCCCCAGGCAAAGCCCCTGCGGCCCCGGGGAAGGGAGGGGGCATGGGAGTCACCCCAGGCCAGGAAGCGAACCCAGGCACCGGAGCACGCAGCCAACCTCAGACCCCAGCGGGCGGCCCCGCCAAGGCCTCCGCAGGCTCCCGAAGTAAAAGGAGATGAAAAGCGGGCACCCCTCCTCCCCCCCCCGCACCCAGGCCACACGGAGAGCCGGGAGCGCCGGGCCACCGCTGTCGGCCCTACTTCCCCCATTCCTCCCAGCTCCCACCGACCTGGAGACGGCCATGGCCGCCCGGAGCCGGGCCGCGCTGACGGCGGGCGCCGGGACGGGGGGGCCGGAGTGCTGCCCGGGCGGAGGGTGNGGGCCACCTGGGGGGGCGCCGGCCTCCGCCGGGGCGTTCCATCTGCAGGGCGGCGGGGGTGCGAACTCAAAGGAGAGCGCCCCAATCCCGCACCCCGAGGGGAGAAGAGGGGCACGAGGACGCGGAGTAAATGCCTTCCTTCTCTGTCCACTGAGTGGTGGCACTTCTGCCCCGCCAGCACGGCGGGAGAGGGCGGTCGATACTCGCCGAACCAACGCCGCACCCCCCTCTTGCCGAGATCCGCCGCCCATCGGCCATGCCCGCTGCTGCGGCGCGAAGCCGCCGCCCGTGGGACTACAACTCCCGGTATGCTCCGCGCCGCCGCCAGGTCGGGTCGGGCGGCCCCGCCGTCCTTGCGGGCGGGCGGGTGTAGCTGCCAGCCCCCGCAGCGAGGAGTGGCTGTAACATACCGGGCTGGGAGTGCAGAGAGGCTGTGGCACACGGGCCTGGGAACACGCCAGGCTTTATAACCATCGCCAGTCACGCCGGGCAGCGACGGCGCGGCTGGTCCGGCCCGGTCACGGCACGGCACCTCAGTGAGGGGCCACGTTCTTTCCCGCTCTCTGCCGTCGCCCCGGCTGGGACAGCGGCCCGTCCTCCCCGCCCGGCGGGCCCCGGGCGATGCTGAACGATCCCTGGGATCCAGCCGGGCTGTGCCCATTGTTCCGGGCAGGCACACCAGGCTCCCAAGTGCTCACTATCAGCTTCCATCAGATCCAGATTAAGATATTAGCCTTCAATTAATCATTTAAAGTAATGGTCCCAGACTGGTACACAAAGTTAGCTGACGTACGTAACCTTTCATGTGATAAGTTGGAAACAAAGTAATAGATTTTTATTTCCTGTGATGGCATAGACTTAGATAAACACACGAATTTGCATAATGCTGTATGATAAAGTTTTCCTCTGAAGCCCATTGTGGTGTGTGTGTTTTATACCCAATCTTTCCAGAGGGATTTGTGCTCACCCCAGCCTTTCTGGTGGGTCTCCCTTGCCCCGCAGAGTTAACTCTTTGTGTATGGGCTCACTCATTCCATCCCCACGAGCACATATTCCAAACAAACATTCTCATGCTGGCTGCATTATCACTGTCTTTTGACAGTTTTATAAACAAGACACTGGGATACAAGGCTTCAATCTATCCTTATCCATGCAGGTCCAGCCTATACTTCAGCCTCCCATACAGTTTGCCCGGGATGCTGCTTTCCTGCCCATCTCTTCTGTCCTTTGGTGGGAGCACTGTGGCAGCTGGAAACTGACAATAAAGTCTCCCCAAACATTGGCAATGCGAGTCAGCCTGTGGCCTCTGAGCACGGAGTGTGGCCAGAGCAAACCATGGACCTGTTTTTCAGTGGTAGAAGTGGCTTTTGTCACAGTGCAACTGAACGACCCAGGTAATGCCTTTTGCCCGTCATGGCTCTGATGCAGTAACTACCTTTAAACGGCTCAATATACCTTCTGTCGCTGAATAGACACGAAAAGTACAGTGGGTTTGGTTGGAGGCCAGGAACCTCTTACCAAAGTACTCCAGAACTTCTTCCTTTCTGCCATCCTGGTGTTGGAGGTGCACCTGCCTGGCTCCCTGACTGTGATCCCTGGCACATGCCTGCTCCTGTCCCGTGTGTGTCCGTGTTTGCCTTAGCCGTGTGATGGGGAGGGACAGTGGGGAATTGGGTAGGGAGCAGCAAGGAGCAGACTGAGGGCAGAGATAATTTCCTTCTATGTTTGATGCTGTTGACATGGATGTATAGCAAACATCCCTGATAGTATTTCCGTGTTTGTTTAGCCAGGAATCAGCAGCCATCCTGTCCTGCTGTGGGCATTATTGAAATGATCCTCAGGTGATATTTCCAATTCTAACATTCTATTTCTTCTTCAGTTCCTTAGAAAAAGGTTTAATAGCAGTCAAGGCAGAGGGCACAGCGAACGTGCAATAAAATTTGTTTTGAACAGCTCCTACCTGATAAAAATAAGTGCAGGGAAAATACTGGTGGTGGGTCATATGCACTGAGTGCTTGCAGAAATTATGATAAACTGCACTTCCAGCAAAACAATCTGCAAAGACAGAAAGAATGATCTGTTGTAGAAGGCATTCTGGACTAAAACACAATTCATTCAAGTATCACACCATATATCTTTGTATTTTGAAGTTACATTTATGTAAAGCACATCATTATTTAACTATTCACTTGTATCTTTGGCTCAATCCTTTCCTTACACCCTATGAAAACTAATTCTTCTTTGTCCATGTATCTGTTCAGTGGCTCTGTAAGTTACACCAATTTTTTTTGCATGTGTTTTCTTTTGACCCATTTTTCAAGGAGTAGCTGTACATTTTCTCCCTTCTTCTGTTAAAAGAATCCCTCCTGAAAATCTGTTGTGTGCCAGTATACTCTCTCCAACCTACTCCTAAATTAGCTAAAACTCAGTAATTTCACTCCTGTGGTATGTTTTAATCAGTACTTCCTGGATTCATCTCAACTGGTTGTTTTTTTTTTGCTTTCTTCCTCCTGCCAGCTGTGTTCACCTGTTCACCCTCATTGCCTGAGCTGCAGATTCACAGTGGCAGCAGCTCGGGTACGTGCCCTGCCAGCTGCCAGAGCCCAGGCAGAAAGTGGTGCAGCCTCCAAGTGCTCCAGCTGTGCAAATAGCAGATGACAGAGGCACAGTTTTTCAGGTGGAATCCCTCCTGATAAGACCTGACATAACATAATCTTTTACATGTTCTGGAGTTTTAGAAGACTAAATTCCAGTTAGTTTTTTTGTGTCCTGAAGGTTTGTAGATTTGTGTTGCTCAGGATCACACCAGCCTCTCTGTAGTGGTAGGTATAACATTTGCTGCCTTCTTGTCTGATAAAAAAAGATTATTTTCATAATAGTTTGCATGTATTTTAGTGTCTATGTTATTTGAATCTAAATTCCCTTGGAAATCTTGTCTGAAGACAAGCTAGGCTTAGAAGCTTGCCCCTGCTTAGCATTTTGCTAAGTGTCTCTGCTGGTGTCTTAATCACTATCATTATTTTGATAATCTGGGGAAAAATTTCTCTGAGATACTTTTATGCAGTATGAACTTAGGCAGGTAAACTGTGCAGGTTCTTTGCAGCATGTATTTCTCAATAATGCTTTCTGTCCTGAGGTCTGCAAACTAACTAGATGTCTTGTAGACAATTTCTAACCTTTAAACTTTAAAATTCTCAGTTGTTTGTATATATTTAACTGTTTCGTCTTCAAGTATTATTTAATCTTCCTTATTTTTATTCGACATTTTATCTCTGTAGGTTAGGCCCCTCTTTACCAGTGTTGTTAAAATCAGAACTCTGATTGCTGAAGGATTCTTTTTCTTGAGTAATCTCTTGTTTCTTGCTGTCTCTTGCTATTCTGCTTGATTTTTATTTAAAGGTGTATTTATTTTTTTACCGTCTCAGCTTCACTAGTTTCCATGCCAACTCTCATGGCTTTTAATTGTCTTATTTTTACTCCAAGGAGGTTTTTTAGTAGCTGCACAACCTTCTTGAAAACCTCTTAAAAAAAGTCAGCTTGTACATCGCCTTCCTTTTAAGTTCTTCACAGTAAGTGGTGGTGGCTGGATGCTGACTGATATCTCTTGTAGTTTAAAAACACATCAGAGATACCAATGAAATGCTGGATTCTGAGACAAATCAGGGCAAAGCACTGCCACCCACAACACGCAACAGCAACATTTCTGAAAGAAGTTTGATGGGCTCCAATTTCTCAACATCAAGCAGGATTGCATTAACCATTAGGTAGTGAAAATCACCAACATCTAAAAGATTCCCAATGTCACCAGAGCTGTGTAATTATCTCATTAGATTTCACTACCTGTGATCTTATTTAACATTGTCGATTTGAGACAATTTTCCTGAATGAGAGGCTCCTGATGTGACAAATAAAGAGAGAAAACTTGTGATTATCTTCTTGAAATTTCCTGCTCCCAGGGATTTTCTCTCATGAGATGGCATGGACTTGTTCAGAAGTGCTGCATCTTGCCCATCTCCATTTTAAACAGATATTCTGTACAACTGATCAATCTTGTTGTACAAGGTTGTACAACCACCTTGTTTTTGTTAGCCATGGTGTCTCCAATTTCTTCAGGATTTAGTTCCATGATCCTGAACTTCCCATTTTCTAACTCAGCTCTACTTTCCACCCTGTCTTATAACACATGAAGACATAAATTACTGATATTCTTTGGAAACCTTTTATGTATAAAACCTGTAAGTTTCTTAGTTTTGTCTAGCAGTTATCCATCCTTTCCTAAGTTAAATAAATATTTTATAGTTTGGGTAGTGTGGCATTTTTAGGAAATGGTATTATCTGTCCATTTCATACAGTCGGTCTTTTTTTCAAACAAACTGTTGTGTTTACATTTAAAGCCTCCCTCTTTTGACCTCTCTCTGCAGGGAACTACACCACTGTCTATGTCAAGAAAGTAACTAAAGTAAATTTACATTCAGTAAATAAAGTTAATACTGAAGTATTAAGGGATTAGCAATAGTAACTTCCAAGGACAATTGCATCTTTATACCTGCTCTGTCACTGACATTTAGGATAGCAGAGCTCTCCATTTATATACAGAAATATTTATATAGGCATATGTGTTTATAATGCATATATACCTACATTTATACATAGATACACATACATATATAAAAATGAATTTAGTATTTCATATCCAGAAAGAAAACTGAAGGGGAGAAAAGCTCATGTCAAGTATCTAATTGGGCTTGTTTGGATCAAGGTAAGAGACACAAAGGAGCCAGTTAGAGACAAAGAGAAATGGAAATAATGAGGTCAAACTCCTCCTACAAATCTGCAGGTCTTTCTACATAGGCCTGTGGAAAAATGCAACATAAAAATAACATGAGAGAAACAACTAGAGACCTTTTATTAAGTTTTTCTATTATCTAAAGCTGTGTGGTTTTAAGGGCTTTTTTCTTTATTTAATTTCAGTAGTCTGATTGTTCTTTATTTTTTCATGAGCTAATGCAAGAGGGACATTAGTCTCTGCAGTTAAAAAAAAAAAAGTGCATATAATTCCAGTGTGCACAAACTGAATACAAAGAGCATAAATAGAAAAGCACCTCTGTCATCAGGGACATAAGGATTCAGAAACACACTATAATGCTGAATAAACAAGGCCAGAGGTTTCACATCTAGTCCAGCTCTTTCCAAAAGCTGTTGCTTTTCAAAGATAAAAAGAAAGCTAATCTGTGGCCATCATCACAAGTTCTGCAGCAGTTAATGAGTTTAAATTAGATTTAAAAACAAGTCTGGTACACGTACCCTTTGCTCTCTATATATTTTAACTCCTATATATAAGTAATAGAGAGCAATTACTGTTTTACTTTAATTTGCAAATACTTTTTCTCAGAATATATTTTAGGCCTATGAAAGATTTTCAGCATGTAGTCTGAATATCAGAATTTACCATTTACTGCATACCAGAATTGCTACTGAATATCTACAACATGATGTGGATACCAGGATGTGATGGTCCCATTTTTCATCTGAAGTGTGTGGACAAGGATCAATCAGCTCTAGCATTTGGATATACCAGTTTATACTTTTTATTTACTTTGTGCATCTCACAGATGGACTGACATTAGCAGATATTAACAATAATTGGAATTCTGTTTTCTTCTCCTAGAAGAGTTAATTTTGTTTTATGGATTTTTGTTTGGTAGTATAACTCTGAAAGTAAAACCTTCTGTTTATGTTAGAAGAGTCCCTTTGAAGAACTACATGGGGAACATCCTCATCTGTAACAACTTTATCAGGTTTATCTATGTTGAGGGTTCTTTCATCTTCCTTTGTGGAACATTCAGTTCTGATTGTTCCTCATAAAGGAATAAATGTCTCCTGCTTTCAGCAGGATTCTGTATTGACTTGCTTGTTGTACTTCTTAGGCAGTTACTTCAGATTTGTCTGTTACACTTTAACTAATTTATAACTGTAAGTTTTGTGTGATGGGTACAGAAATAGCAACATTATAGTGTGTTTTGATGCTGTCCTGAAAGTGTGAGATAAGACAGGTATGTACCTGTAGCAGACAAATTGAATTTTATTCTTGGATTCCTCAAATGTTGGGGTTCCTGATACCCAGTGAAAACTGAGCTTGTTTTCAACGTGGAAGAGGTTTGTGGAGTAGTTTCTTACTTTATTGTCTGAAATTCTCATTGGATTCCACAGGGAATATCTTCAGGATATTATGCTACACATAAACTAGATATAAAGCTCAGAGAGAAACCTTAATTAGTTTTAAGATCCCACTTGACTTTATTGTAGGATTAGAGGTCTGAGTGGTCCTGTATTTTTTTGATAACTGTTATTTACATCAGCTCACACAGCCACAGGCACAGCTTAGAAGACTCAGATAAGAAGTTGCCAGGAACTCCTCCTCCAGCATGTGCCCTCTTTTTATACCCAGTAATCTTTCACCAGCTTTTCACACATGCACCTTTTGCACATTTCTTCCCTCACACTGCTCTCTCCTCCTGACACTTGAATTTTCATTTTCCCTCCTCCTTCATTTTTCTTTTTTAAAACATTTCTTTTCCTGTCCTTCCCCAGCAACCCCTGCATTGTCTTCTCATCTCAGGACAAAGAATCAAGTTGCTTCCTCACCTGGTTCCTTTTTGTCATCTGTTTTTCTGACTCGCCACGAGAAAGGGAAGAAAGGGAGCTGCTGGTTTGGTAATTGCTGCACTGGATCCAGTAAGGCACAGTCTGCTGACAACTGGAGCAAGAGTCAGCCTGGAGAGGAAACAAGCTCGAGTGGTTGGTGACAGCATGGAAGTTATTGCTTTTTGTTTGCACACACATTTTAAATAAACTGCTCTTCACAGCGGCCAAGGATTCATATCCCCTTGCTAAACCCCAGATGGGGATACCTTCCTTCTTTTCCCAGCACCGAGCAGGTTCTTAGGCCACAAATGACATTTGGGTGTCTGCATTTCTGAATGCTTCACATAAGACATTTTAAGAAACAATTGATCTTCTTTGACAAAATGCTGCTCAGGTTATTGAACTGCTGGTCCTGGCACACTGGTTGTAGTAGTGCACCCCAAATTTGAAGTGTAACACATCACTGATCATTTCTGCACATGCATAGAGAAAGCCTGCAGCTTGTGGTTACTTCAGAGGCAAATAAACAGGGCAGGATCCGAATTACACTTGTGGCTCCTTATAGGTCACTTACCTTTTGCCTCAGCTGAGAGAAAAAATGCAAAGCTTTCTAGCCCTTTTATGGGTAACTGTTTGTTCTTCACACAGAAGACTAAATTTGCTGTGCATTGCAGATTTCTACATATAAATTTAGTTGTATCCTTGTGTTCTGGTTTTCTGTTGGAGCTGACCTCTCCTTTTCCCAGGAGTCAGCCTTTTGCACAGCGCTCATCCGAACTTTCAGTGTTTTCCAGGAACCACCTGAACATTTCCTAACTCAAGATAATCATTCCTCAGGGCAAGCTGGCATCAAGGCTTCACCATCTGATAAAAATCCAATGAAAACATGACTTCAGGACAGCAACAGAGTTTTCTGAGAGTTGAATTCAACAGTTACATCTATCAGAACTGTTACAACTTCATTAAATAATTTTGTGCTCAATCTGGATTTTCTGTATTCTTGAGGTTTTCTTCAAAATTTCACACTCAGGGCAGTGGGAAACCAACACTGTCTGGTTTTTTATGCACTGTGATACAACAGCAGCTATTTCTAGGTTTGCTAAGAACATACACAAAAGAGACCAGCAAGATTTTATGACCATTTTGTACAACTGTGAAATAAATAAAACCATTGTGTTTGATTTATGAGTGCTGCTGTAATACTATAGTCTGTTAAAAAACAAGAAACATTTAATTTTCCACCATGTGGATTTAATTAGCAATTAAATAGTACAGATGTGAATATACAGTGAGGAATCAACTGTGGAATTTGAGATAAATGTCAGCTGAAGTTTGTAATGTATTATGTGGGCTTAGCTCTGCCTAATTTCATTAGGAACAATAGGGTGGAAAGCCTTATCCTGAATTATAAATAAATAAATAAGCAAACAAAACTGTGTCTATTCCCATGTAGTCCTCTCAAAACCACCTGTGGAAACATGTCTAACAATATTTTCTGAAGAGAGAAGTTCAAGATAGGTAGTGACGTTTGTCAGGTAACAGGAATGACAGCACCTGATTGTTTGCACCTGAACCCTCCAAGGATCCTGCAGGACCAGGGCAGGTACCAGCTGATGCTGATCCTAACTCCTTATGCCACATTCCTTCTGCACTGAGCTTTCCCAGTGCACCAGCTTCTCAGCTCTCCAGTCTGAAGTAACAAAGGATTGACTGTAGGGTCACTGCAATCCTAGGTAACAAACCCCAAAAAAAAATACAAAGGGCAAATGTTTGCTGCTCTTTATTCACTTAATGAATACTGTATACATAGTAGAAAAAAACCCCAAACAAATACTTGTAGTATCAGTCTGTAATTCTTGGGTCCCTGCTGAAGAATATCAGGAAGGGTGTTTTTTTGTTGATTTTTTTAAAGGATCTAGCACTATAGTAGCCCATGTTGCAAATCTTTCTTGCTTCCAAATAAAGAAGTCTAGATAAAGATTCTCATCTTACAGCTCAATTAAAAAAAAAGTGAAGGAACAAATGCCTTAACATTTAGTGTTCAGTTCCACAACCAGTTTATATAGATGGAGCTTCATTCCTGAGACCACATGAATGAAGCTCACAATCAGATTTAATGGGAAATACAATTTAATGGGAAATACAAAGCTGCTGTGAAAATGAGAAAACTATTTACTTTGTACAATGAACAAAGCCGAAGTTGTTCTACCAGTTGCACAGGCAATGAAGCATTTGCAGTATGAATTTATATCCATGGAGTCCTTTGACTAGGGGAACTGTTTCCATCTTTTACAAAACAACAGGAGTTACAAGATACTCCAAACTTTTCAAATCTAGTTCTTATTTAGTACAGAACCACGAATTCAGAAATCTGGGTTTTATGCTGCCACTAAAAGGCAAAAAAACTTTGTGGGTTTTGGCTATGAACACTTCTTTTTTTTCCAGTTTTCTAGTGTATACCTACATCCTGTTGCTCTCTTGCTTGATGCTTTAAAGCTTTGCTTTTGAGGCAGTATCTTAACTGTATGACTTAAGTAGCTTGCATTCAATTATTTATTTTAGTATAATGATCTACCTTTATCCTTATTTGTTATGCCTTTTAAAGTATTACTTTATTAAAATGTAACAACGAAAAATGTAGGTATTTTAATTTACCTAAGTATTATAGTTATACTGTTTTCCATCCTATGCAATGATTTCTTTATCCACAGCAGGAGCTGTTGGTGCTACTGTGCAGCTGCTGGCATAAATTCAGTTGCTGTTTGATGCACTGCCTTTGAGAGAGCCATGGGCAGTTCAGGAGACTGTACAATACATGACCCTTAAAAGGAGCTCACCTGAAGAAGCTACTCTTCTGTTCTGATTACAGTGCTCTGCTGTAATAAGAAACTAGTAAAAACCAGAACTGTGGAGTAAGACAGATATGACTGACAAACAAGGAGGTGGAAGTACATAGGCACCAGTGCCCTTGGCCAGTTAGGACAGCTAAGGTGACACACATGACCTACCTTCCTTAGGATTTGTTGCTGAGAAACTGGTGAAATTTACCTGAAACATAGATAACCTAATGGATCAGGAAAAAATACACAGTCAGGATGAGATATTGCAATTACTGAAAAGCAAGTTTGACATTTAGAATATTCAAACTCCACTTGCTTACATGTTCTTAGCAATCTGGGAAAAATTCTGCTATGAAAAAGAATGCAACTAGGTAAGTTCAGTGGATGGTACAGACAATATGGAAGTAAATTGTGATGCTGCAGTGATTGTTAGCAGTAATTCAAACTTCTGTTTTCAAATTAAAGGATGAAAGGGACATAACTTTGCTTCATTCATTTCTAAGTATTTTCCCTATTATTTCAATGCTAGTCTACCTCATAGTGCAGTGTTTTATTATGCATCTGGAAATCACATGTATTTTAAAGAACTGTAAAAAAAACCCCACAATCACTCAAAGTTGTTTGTTTTAAGGGGCTATTTGTTTCAGGGTTGGAATTTCACTAAAAGGAAGGACTACTTTAAATCCATGTGTACAGAGACACAGTCTCCATTGACAGTTAACAAATACAGCCTAATAAATTTAAAGAACCAAACATCAGTAGAAGCTAATCTTACAATAGAGACCTGTTCTTTACTACTGAAATTTTCATTTAATTTGCTTAAAAAATTGGTCCACATACAAAATCAAATGGGTAAAATAATTCTAAGCTGAGCAAACATTGTCCTTTTGATTCAGTTCCAGTTGTAGTGGTCTCTTGGCGGTAAATCATAATGTGATCTCTCTTCCTCTTCAGGTCCACAGTCTAGTGGCAGACCATAATTGTAATCAACTGTTACAACTGGTAATCTTTTACTTTGTTCCATGCTTCTGGTAGTTTCACCCTGAAAAGGCTTTCTTTCATAGTCTATTGAACTATCTTCTTGGTGTATGGATGAAGATGGGTGCGTTGTTCGTGAGGAGTATGGTGCAAATCTGTTTTTTCCTCTATTAAATTCCTCTGAGGGATGCATTCTCCTATTGTCTTCAGGACAATTTGGTTGATTACTGCAAGAACAAATATGAACAGTGAAATTTTTAGAAATAAAACAGTTGATTTATTGTTGATGGCCACCACTAGAAATTAATTGTCTAACACTGAAAGAACAATTTAAAACCTCATTCTTGTTTCTACATCCTGAAATGAAAATCCTCTCTATGGATGTTGCAACGTTGTTTGTATTAATTTTCCAACTCTAGTGATTAAAATTACAGCTCTTTACAGTAAGTAATTCTACTAGAAGTTTTGTTTCAAGTGTTGTTTACAATTAAAATTACCTGTTTACTGAGGATATCTTTACCTAAGGGATTTTTTTTCCTAAGTCCATGTTTTCATTTTTGTGTAGAATATGTAACAATAACTCTCTAGTACATAGTCTCAACAGGCAATAATATACTTAGGAAAATATTTTAATTATTTATTCTTCTGTAATAGAAAACTCACTCTCCTATAATATACATGTGGAAGGATCTAAAAATACATGAGTTTGTACAGGGGCTCCGTGCATTCTTAAAGGATGTGGGATGGTGGCTCTGGGCAACCCATTTCAGTGTCTGACCATCCCGCACGGTAAAACTGCTCAGCTCGTTGTAAACAGCACTTTGGAGTTAAATACAGCATCTGTCTTTTGCTGTTTTGCTTATTGATACTTGATTTTCATATCACGTAGTTCATTAGCTTGAACTGTGCTTGTCATATCAATAACTATGGCAAGGATTCACACAATAATCACACTCAAAACTCAGCACCAATGGGCCACAAAGTAGTCACATTATTTGCTCAGTGCTCAGATCCAATGGGTTAAACTGCATTTAAGCAAAAAGATTAACACAGATTTTTACACTGTGCAGTTAATTTGTATTTTTTAGCTGGGAAACAGGGGGAGTAATACTACAAAGGCAAGTCAGGAAACAATGCATGATATCTGATACTTACCTGTAATTTCTGTTCAAGTCATCATTATCAGACCCGTAATCTCTGTGAAGTGAAGGAGATGAGGAGAAATGAGGTTCTGGTACATTTTCATGGGAAGAAAAGGACTGGCTTCTGCAAATAACCAAAAGAACTGCATGTTAAGAAGACTGCCAACAATTGTAAGATTTGGAAAAAAATACACATCAAATGGAATAGAAATATTTCTTCTTTTAATAAAAATTACTTAAAATTCTAATAAAACGGTAATAACTGTTAATTTTATATCTCAAAATCATATGCCTCAATGTAATGACATCCTCTGTTTTAGCTGTACAATGGAAGAAATTAAATCAAACTTAACTAGTCCAATAAATCTGAAATACATTGTGAAATATTAAAAATATTTTGAAACATGTCAGAACCCAATAGACTTAATAGTAAGTGATATATGTATTTGTGAAAATATAATGCAAGTTCTGAAGCAAACAGATTTCTAACAAATTATTAACTCTCGGAATAAATAAAGGTAAATCAAACTTCCTTGTGGCATTCCTGTTTATCTGTGTTTGGCTGAGGGCATAAATAAAACTTCATATCCTTTTCTGCCCAGAGCACTGCTTTTCAAGTATAAGTTTTTGTACCAGACAAAGTGGGACAAGAGTTTTGTTTCAAGCTGACTAAAAGGTAAACGAAACACAAACTTTGAAGAAGCATAACCTTCTAATGTAGAAACGCCGGCTTTTGAGGCTGCAACACTCTAACTTACATCAAACCCTTCCCTAAGTCAAAAAAAGAAAATTTAATGAACTGATCATTAATATATTTAAAGGATGACAAATTAATTTCAAATTTAAGTTAAAACTGTTGAGGTTTACACTTTTATTCTCCATTTCTGTTCTTACACTCGAGGATGCTTTACCTGTCTGAACACCATTCACGTGGCAAGTCATT
Source organism: Drymodes brunneopygia (assembly GCA_013400955.1). NCBI lineage: Eukaryota > Metazoa > Chordata > Aves > Passeriformes > Petroicidae > Drymodes > Drymodes brunneopygia. The sequence continues at coordinate 1,114,010 of VZTZ01038425.1, read as the reverse complement.
GTGACCTGAAGGATCATGAAAAGGTCTTGGCCTTTGCCCGTGCCCTTTATTAGCATAATCAAAATCTTTTGATTGAGTCTGTTCCTGTAAGCCATCATAAGGTTGAGGGTCATGAAAAGGTCTGCACCTTTGTCCAGGACCTTTATTATCATAATCTTTCAGTTGCATCTCTGGTTTTAAGTCATTGCGGGGCTGGTGATCATTAAAAGGTCTCAACCTCTGCCCACGACCCCTCTTAACAAATTCAAAATCTCCCAATTGCATCTGTGCCTGCAGGTCATCATGTGACTCGTAGTCATGGAAGGATCTTAGTCTTTGGCCAGGACCTCTACTGGTAGAATCCAATTCTTTTAACTGCATTTGAGTCTGAAATTCATCACGAGATTGGTGGTCATGGAACAGTTTTCGTCTCTGGCCACGGCCCCTGCTACCAAAATCAAAATCCTTTGACTGCCTGTCTTCCTGCAAGCTATTAGGAGATGGATGGTCAGGAAAAGATCTTTGCCTTTGTTCACGGCCTCTGCTGAAGTCGAAAGACTGTCTCTCTGCTTGCAAATCTTCATGAAACTGGTGTCCATGAAAAGGTCTCAGACTTTGTCCATGTCCCTTTTTACTGAAGTCTAGGTCCTTCAGCTGTGTGTCTTCTTGATAGTCATCATAAAACTGGTGATCAGTAAAGGCTCTTTGTCTTTGTTCTGGCCCCCTGTTGTAATCCCAATTTCTCATCTGCACTGATGCTCTTAATTCATCCTGAGTTTGATGGTTGTGAAATGGCCTTCGTCTCTGTCCAGGCCCCTTATTAATGAAGTCAAAATCTCGCAACTGCATCTGTCCTTGCAAATCGTTGTGAGAGTGGTCATCATAAATTCTTAATCTTTTCCCAGACCTGTCAAGAAGTATTGAATATCATACTTAAAAGTGCTACAAGCCATTCATGAAAACAATTCCTTTTTAACCAAGAATTTATATGAAAGACATTGCAAATATCAAGGCATCAAAATTACTAATAATCCAAACTCTATGTAAGATTATAAAACCTTCAGTGTTAAAGCAGAAGCTGTGACAAACATTCAATTGTAATTCTATAGTACTTCTTAAACAGGCAAAACGAGTGATTCAAAATGAATTAAAAATAACTGCAGATTATTGCAGAATGAGGAAGAAGAACAAGCAAAGTAAAACTGAATTTTCTTAGGTGAACTAATTACTTACAGACTTCTAACAGCATACATTTGCTTTCTTGTCGCTGTTTTGTCTAATTCTGTTAATACATTTTACATGAGTAGGCTACACAAATAAAATCTCTTTTGGGTATCTATGGTATTTTCAATAAGAAACAATTCTTTTCCTTTGCGTGTTTTTGTTTTGGTTTTTTTGGTGTTTTTGTCTGTTTGGTTAGTTTTTTGTTTGGTTTTTGTTTTGTTTTGTTTTTAATTCCATGTTCCAGCCTATTACCCCTGAAAATCTTCATTTGGGAACCGCTCTAAAGATCCTTCCATTGCATGTGGTGGTGGGATAATATCTTCATCTGCATCCCATACATCCATTCCAAGGTTACTAAGAGGAGAAAAAAAATTTCACAAATATTCCTTTTTTAAAGCCTACTATTGACAGAGAAAAAACCCACCCCCGTAAAATTCTTCACTTCTGATAAACAGAAATTTTATGTTAAGTAAAACTTACAGACAACTTAGAAAATATTAATCTTGTAAATTTATTTTAAAAATCTGATATGAGTCCAACTTAATACTGCACAGACTATGAAACAATGATAGGAAGAAAACAAAGGGCCTTCAATTAATCTAAAAATAAATAAATTACTCAGACATTAATTTTAAAATCAATTTACTGCTACAAGGCATCATAGGCACAAATCCCATAGGAAGATGTAAAGGTCGTTAGGAGAAGGTGATAAGCACAACATTCTTAAACATCAGGAATACAACTACTATGAACAGAGGGGATGAGAACAATCTTCCACTTCCCTGTATTTTTTATTCTTAAACCATTCTACCAACTTTTTTTTGTTTAATATCTTGTTCTACAGTCCCAACAACAGCAGGCAGATTACAGAGATTACAAAGACATCTCTGCAGTGGCTCCTTTGAGCTTCTGAGAGAATAGAGGCTCAATATACCTGTCACAGTATGATAAAAGTACAACAATCTTCAGCAGCACTTGTCAGATTAAAAACAATCTTTCGAACCATATATATTCAAAAGATGAACAAAGTACACTACACTTCATGTTACTCATCTGAGAATACACAAACAACTACACACATATTTTACATCTATGTGTAGTTTCTGATTAAAGGTTTAAGAGGGAATTAATTTTCACTTAGGACTGGAAGTGAACTTTTAAAGATGCCAGGAGACATACTGGAAAGTCTGAAGCATACAACTTAAAGCTTTTGTTTACCTTCGCATGGGCTGCGTCCTGAGATCTGTGAGATACACAAGGCCATCCATACGATGACCTCTGGCATCGCCAAAAGCTAAAGAAAAAAAAAATACAGTCTAATGAAATGTGTTCAAACTGAGCCATGAAAATATGAAAGGCACATTTCTGTTCCCCATGAGATGATAAATTTGAAACAATTCTAACTTGGTATTAAATATTTCAGCAAGCTGGCATAATTTTTTGAAATTATGTTTTTGCAGCATTTTTTGAAAAGCCCCTGAAACTAGCAGTGGTAGCAAACTATGAATAAAAACTCTTCAAAGTAAAAAAAAATTTCAACAGCTAAAACATACTCCTCCTATGCTGTCAACTACCTATTGTTCAAGTCCCGCCTGCAACAGAATCAACAGTCAGCTAAAATCTTCTATATAAGCCAGCACATGAAATTACTGAACAGATACTAAAATAGAACTGTGGTATTTGTGAGTTTTTAGTAATTGTGAAGTACAACCTGACATGTGCCTTAGTTCAAACCATATACATACCTTGAATTGCTGCCTCTGGATCCCAGCCTTCAACGTCTATAAGATACCTGAAGAGAAACATGACTGTTACTGTCCCAAAGAGAATACAGAGTAATATAAGGATGCTATTTTTTGTGAACAATGATTTCTGTTTTCCTACAGCCTTACCTACATATAAGGTAGCCAGTTCTATTAATTCCGTTAGTACAGTGCACGCCAATGAGTTTCTCTATCAAAAAAGAAAAGAGTCTTTAATAGTTCAGAAAGTGAAATTACTAGAAAGTCAGCACAAGGCAAAAAAAAATCTCTGCTTTTCTAGCAAAGTAATTATAAATAATGCTTGCTATTTACAAATTCTACTGTCACGCCTGTAAAACAAGAGACACATCGAGACAGGACACGTGTTCTCTCTATGCTGTATCTCTAGCAGCTCTTAGCTCACTACTTCCACACCTGTGGATGGCTGAGACTGACTCTGCAGAATGTAGAAAAAAAGAAAGAGTGATGGCAGGTAAGGCACCTGGCCTCAGCCACTGCAGTAACAGGAGAAAAAGAATAAAATATGGGTTTGAAAGCAAATCTCAAAAAGCAAATGTAGAACTGAGGAACTTAACTTACACATAATGCACCTGGAAGTATGAAATAAGGAGTATATGGAGAAAAAAAGGACCAGTAATCTCTACAGAAATCTACAGAAAAGATTATCCTACTCAGCCAAATGCTAAAAAGCAGAATAACTTACTATTGCTAGGGTGTTTCAAATGAGAGACTTAAAACAGAAATAAGGAAAATCTAATATGATCATGCAAGGCACTGGTAAAACCCCATCCAGACTATTTATATTCATATTGAAATGTAATGAAAAACAATCTATTTCAATATGTACGGAAAGGGCTACTATGATGGTCATAAAAGGAAGCTTGTCTTACTCAGTCTGTAAAACCAAATCTGAGATACTGAATGTAACAGCGGGGACAGAGAACAACAATATTTAAAGGGCAATGCTGGTATAATGCATAACTGATTGAGAGTTTTAGGCCAGATTTTAGAAGAAAAATAATCATCAAATCAGAAGAACAAAGTTTTGGCAGAGACACTACTGACAGATGGTCTTTGAAACAGGACACTGATTAACTTTTGAATGACATAAAACATAACTGAGACAAAATATAAGTGTTTGTCATAGATCAGGACAATCAAACTGCCACACAAGTTCATTACAAGTTGATGTCCTAACAACTCAAACACTAATAAAGCCCCACCTTCTTGAAAAGTATTTGTAAAAAGAATCCTGAGATATTTTAGGGATTATCTAAAACAGAGGTCAAGTTATGAGGCGTAAAGTTCTCCCAAGGCAGAAGCTACATAAGCTCAGCCAAAATGCCCTTACAAGCTGTAACTGCAGGTCAACATACAGTAACAAATCAAGAATTGATTCTCGCAAGATCCGATTCAGATACTGCCTATTCTTTGTCACACAAAAAAGCACTAGATCCAAACCAAAAGAAAACTAATAATCACCACGTAATTTCCTTATGCCAAAAAAAGAGCAAAGGAAGAATTTACAAACTAACTTCCTGAGCAAGGACAAAGGCTTTTTCTTATACTTTTTGATTTTCCCAGCAGTCCAAATTCAGGCTCTCATACCTGAAATTTAGGTCAGAACTTTTTCACAAAACAGTTGACCACCCACAGCAAGACCCTGGTTATGCTTTGCAGTAAAAACTGTATGCACTTGAGCAGTTAATATCTCTGCTTTCTCAAAGAGAACGCCAAAGGAACCACAGCAAGTAACAGGAAAAGGCCTGAAAGAATGTTCCACCAATATTAGATAAACAAACAGGTAAAATCTGCCTACAAAGAATCACTGCCAAAAGAAGTGAGAAGTTAAAAGCTGCAAACAGACTGTGGCAAAATACACACTAATTTATTTTCACAAAAAGCACCTTATCCAATCTCAGCAAGAACTGTCCTGTTGCATAGACACTGGAACAGCACAGTGGAAACACTGACACTGGGTCTGCAATCAGACTTTTAAGAGTTGATCAGCTCTGAGGGCAATAATGGACTCAAAATTCAAAAAACCACTACATCACACTAAATGGGCTGAAGCTGCTCACATGTATCAGTGCCTAGTGCCATCAGAGACCCAGTGCTATTTAAAACATCCATCAAGGGCTGGCAGCTACAATACTCAGCTGATGGTAAACAATCTGGGTCAGACAGATGAAGGTCTTGCTACAGTTACTTTGACACATAACACAAATGTAACACTATTAGGAAGGGCATTGAAGTTGCCACGCATTTTTGAAAAAAACAAGTTTTGATTGAAAAAAAGATACGTAGTGGTCTGCATAGTGGATGTTATTATGGTAATAAAGTGGAAAGTGCTGTAGAAAGTCTGAGATCCCTGGTGACATAAATTTTGTTGATTATTGAAATTAGTAAATGACACATTTATAACAATAAAACTCTGGTGAGTTTTTGTTGGGTTTTTTTAACAGCATAGGATGCTGATATTTACCATTTCCTGCATTTTCCCAAAGGAATTTTCTGACCCACTTTTTGAACTGTAGGATAGTAGCATTATCAGGGACTTCAAGTCCAACAGTATAAAGTTTCTTATACTGCACACTTTTAGGTAAATCCTAACAACAAAAAGAAAAAACAATGGTAAAAATTACTGAAGTCTTGCAACAATGAGAAACCTTAAGCAGTATCTAACATAATGACAATGTGAAGCAGTTGTTCAAATCCTGAGTAGAAACTGAAAACAATCTTGACAGAATTGCATAAGATACACTCTCAGAAACTACCAGCAATATTTCTACATTAAAGACCATCTCAGACAAGGAACAGTTCCTACATAAGATGTACTTATCCCTGCTAATAAAGCTGCACATTAACTAAGGGAGCAGATTCTTGGCATTCTGTTGTAACCCATTTTACAATTATTAGTAGTATTTGTCCCTCCCACCCACAATCATGTACATGCTCACATATTCACTCCCTTAATGCCTACAGCCCATATGCATTCAAAGATTTGCATGCTGTTGTAACACTGCCATTTATTCTCCTTTACAACAGGAGGCTGATTAATCGCATTTGTTTGAACCATACAGGTAAAAACCTCTAAATTGATAAAGTAGTTTAAAAATGTACACCTTCTTAGTGGATTCCAATGAGGATCAGTAAAAAGAACCACCTAGGAATAAATGAGAATATCTTCAGGACACAGGGTGGAACTCTTCTGCACCTTTTGTGCAGTGCCTGGCACTAAAGTCTTTATCCATTACTGAGTTATCATAATACAAATAAGCCACAAATGCAACTAACTGGGACAACGAGTTACTTCCCCTATGATAAAATATTTATTTTCTATTGCAGACATAAAATTAGTCTAGATGGCTCATCTATTCCAATTCAAGGTAAGCAAATGTGTAAACACTTTAAAACAAAAGTTGCAGTAATTATTTCACATTTTTATTAGGCTAATGTTACCTTAACTTCATAGTATCGTGTGGTATATGTTAAATCAATAATTAATCCAAGCTCCACATTTAGGGCTTTCATTGCAGCAATTAAGTCTTTCGGTGTAAACTTCTGGGTTGGGGTGAGCCTCTGGTTAATTGCCTACAACGAAAATGGAACAGAGATATTTTCTTTTTATGTTCTAGTAGCAAGACATTTGTAATATTCAGCTGTTTTAATTAGTACCACAAAACATCAATATTTAAAAGGGAGTGTTTAATTATCAGAACCACATCCACATACTATATAGGTAAGAGGAAACAAAAACCAAAAATTTATGTATTCCTGTTCAGACGAAAATGCAAGACAATGTAAGCATTTCTGGTTAACAAATATTAAAAAAAGCTCTAATTTGATAGACACAAAAATTCTGAAAAATGCAGCATATATATATTGATTTTTATGTAACTAAACACACTAAAAAGCAAAACACCACAATCTACTTCCCCAAACAAATTTTGTCCTGCACAGTAACTCAAAACTAAAAGTGTATTTCACATAAAACATTAGAAGCTGTGATACAAGAGTTCATTTCTAAAGGTTTCACTTTCTTCCCACAAATGGTGTGCAGACATTTTTATCCCTGCTTCATCTCTTGACAGAGTGTACTTGCATGTCATTTAGCACTGGGAAATATTAAATAAGACTAAATATCGTGACTAAGAGAGCTGTGTGTTGGTGGATAATGAATAATTCATTTCATTTGACAAACAGTGAGAAAAATGTTTACTCACCCTATTGTAGCTGTGTTTTTTGAAATGTGTTCTTCACTTTAGGTATGAAAGTGCCTCATATACTCAAGACTGGATTTTCTCTGAACAGTGCACTTGTCCATTGTGAGAGCCTTTTGACACAGGCTCAGCCAGAACCAATAAAGACAGTGGCAAAAGATGCAGCAGCCTCAACCACCTGTCAGTTCCTTCGTCAACAAGAAATTCAAGCAAACTGAACTCAGAACTATTGGAAAGGAAGGCAGCCACAGACCACATACTTCTTAGAACCACAGATGCTATAGGGTAACTAACCATTCCTTGTTTTGACTGTACAGATTATAATGTAAAATGCTAGCAAGCACTTGTCTCGAGTCTGGAAACAGAGACAGGAAACCAAAGTAAAGAATAAACAGCAGGGCAGTCATCAAAGCTGGTATGATTAGGAAGCTTGAGCTGAAAGGAGGAGGATAGAAAGCATGGAATAAAGTATTCAGTCCTATGCATTTCAGACACTAGTGCACTGCTGAAAAAAGTGGAGGTTGTAGAAGTTCAAACAAAATGAACATGAGTTAGTTACGTCACTGCTACTCAGCAGTGACTCTTGGCAGAATCTGAAACTGAATTTAACAACTTTGAGGTGACAAAGATGAACCTACAAAAGGTCTACAGTAGAACATAAAAGAATTTTCACTGTGTGACATGACACAAACTGAGGCGGAATGCAATTTACATAAAAAAGGTATCTCCATATTGTTAGATTGAGTAGACAGTTAAATGTTTTATCAAACACTATGTTTTGAAAGGCTCGCTGGAATTTTCTGAAAACTCCTGCTGAGTATTCAGTAGTTTAGGTGTTTAATAGGGCTTTGAGAATGTGAGAAATCTGAACCAATTCAGGTCTTCAGCATTTCCAGACAGATCTATGGACCACCTCTGCAAAGACGTCACAGTGTAGCCAATTACACAATTCATGTGTATTCTGCCAGAAACTCCATGACCTCCAAGCAGACGGGCTCTGGCAGACTTGTCATTTCTCTGTCTTGCATAGCTGAGACTGAACAAACTGAAGGGACAGAAATGTAAGAGATTTTGCATACTTGGGTACCAGACTTCATGTCTAGCCAAGGCAGCTTCCCAGAACAGAGATCTATGCCCCAGCGAGAGCAGGACAGGAAGCAAGTAACATGCTGATATGGAGTGGTCCTTGTGACAAGAGCAAGGAAGCCTATTATAAATTTTCTGGATTTTATATTCACAGCTTGATTTGTTGACTGGCAGTCTTGGTGGAAAGGCACATGACTGCTGTACAATCCATCCACATCTTGGACAACACGACCAATATTAAGTATGAGATCCTTGGTGTCCAAGGAACCAAAACATCATCTTAAAGTTGTAAAAACTGCTGCAGGAAGCAAATCCTGCATTTCACTTCAGCCATTGTTAATGAAACTGAACTGAAGGGTGACTGCAAACATAACAGGTACTAATATATCCAAAGAACCAAAATTTTTGTGTATGAATACTAGAGAGCAATCTGTAGACAAAAGCTTAGACCATTTCCCTTTAACTGCTAAGGTTATGAAAGGCCACTGTATTTTAAAATTGCTTAGAAACTTTTGTTTTCTCTGTATCTAAAGCCAGGACTTGTAAAGTTAAGCACTTGTAGTATTTGCCCTTCTGTATAAATTAACACTACTTTGCCCTATGCCTCCAAAAAGGCATAGGTACTAAAGAACTGAACAGTCTCAACAAGACAACCTCCACCTATTTTAGAATCAATGAACTTAAAGATTTAACTCAGTGTATTTATTAGCTTAGGATAGCACTTCATGTTAGTAAGACTCTAAAGGAAATACTAATAAAAGTACTTTTTAATTAATTAGTACTTTTAATTAATAGAAGAAATCTATGAAGACTTCTCTTTTAGCTATAATACATTCCACCAGATCACTGACACTTTTCGCTTATGAAATTGGCAATCTGGATCTGTAATTTTAGAAGTTCTGCAGTGCCTGGTATCCTTCAGTGAGTGCTTAACTTCCATAAAATTATACTTTGGCTTACATGGCCTAGATTGTTATTCATATCATAACCCCTTCCACATGATTTTCTTAAAACAGCCATAAAAATATGTTAAATAAAATTATGAATTTAGGACACTTAATAGTGATCAAATTATTTAAGCTGATTTATTTAGAAGCTTGATTATTTTTAAAAGATAAATAAAAAGAGTAACATCAAACATAAAGAAAAATAAGAAAAAATATAGATTATTATTTTTAAAAGCCAGATGGCTGAAAGGGCTAAATCTGAATAAATTATTTTTTCAAAAACTTTCTTGAAATTTGTATGTATAGTCATGCTACTCTTTGTTACTTTTGCAACTTATCTAATACAGCCAATTCACAGTTACTTTTATACATACCCCTTTTAAAGGTACTTTGAATGCAATAAATCTTGTTCCTGGTATAGGCTGTCCAACTGGGGTTAAACTCCGCCATCTGTAAGGAAAGAAAAACTAATTTTTAAATATTATCAAGTTATATGATTCAACAGAAGACACTGGCAGCACAAAGCACATAAAAATTGCTGTTATCATACAGTATAATTAGGTCCCCAAATCTGCAATTATTCCATGAAACGGTTTCAAAGTATCACCAGGGCATTTGAGAAAAGTCTTTTTCCTTCCTTCTTCTTCAACTTCCAAGAAACTCCTCCCCTCAAAATGGCAGGATAACGTTTACAAGTAGCACCAATATAAAGCAAAGCAGATATGTAAGGTTCAACAGGTAAAAATGTATTGTTGTAGTTGGTGGACATTTTTCAACCTGAATCAAACCTCTTAAAAAGGTTGCCATAGGCACACACCAATCATTTAACTGACAATTAAATGCAAAGTTTACTTTCATTAACAATACAAATCATTTATATTTTCCAAAAATGTTTCCTTTTTCAAAGAAACACTCTTGACTGAACTTTCTCTCAACATGTGGAAAAATACAGAGGATGTTTCATCACACCAAAACCTAGCACAAATCACCACTATGAAGACTTGTTACAACATTCAAAACACCTGTAATTGCAAAACCACACAGAACTCATATGCACAAGTTCTACACTGTACTGGAAAAGCTCTTAATATATAATACTTCAGAGATTTCAATTTTTTAACAAGCAGGAAAAGCATCATCTGAAGAGGAAAACAAGTTAATCAGTAGATCAATTTTACCTTCAAAGAGATAACTTACTTTAGAACTACAATTTCTTCTTCTTCTGCAAGTGCAAATTATCCCGGTGACCTAACAAGATGCAGCTGGATGACTTAAAACCTACACATGCTTTTTGCATTTTTGGCTAATACCTCAGCTATTAAAATACAGAACTCTTCCACCAGCTTCCTTAACGTTGGTGTCCATTCCTTTGCAATTTTCTGAAATAATGCTTAAATTAATCTCTCCCTTTGAAGGGAGCATCCAACAGCTTCTAGATTCCTTTCTGATGTTCATAAAACTACACCATTTATGAAATGAAATAATTTTAAAATTTTCTAACCACTGAGTACTTTGCTTTGCTCACAATTCCCACATTGGACCAAACAAACACTAGAAGTTGGCTGGAAAAATTCTCAATGAAATATCTACAATTACGTTTGTCATAGTATATAAATAATAACATCACCATTCACAGGCGCTTAGAACTAACAAAGGAAACACAAAGCATGGTGACCAAAGTGTATTTGATATTAACCAATCATGTAACAATCTCCTACAGCTATGTCTTTAGCACTCAGTTATCTCTGTAATCTTCATCATGAGGCAAAGAACCGATCAAGGCTCACAGTGCAGACAGACAGGTCCTTAGTTTAAAGGACAACGAATGAAGCAACCAAAGAGTACTAACAACTCATCACTAGGAAGGCTGCTGTGAACACCTGGTCTGTAGAAGACAAAGTGAGAAAGTCTAAGAGAAAGCTTAAGAGATCACTGAGAGCTATTTCAAGGAAAATATTTTACTAAATTCTAAATTTTGCAGGACTTTGTATCATTGCAACGAGGGAAGAGAAACAGTCCTCTGAATATAAATAATATGTATTCTGTAAGTGTTATAACTTGGTAAGTCTTCCTAAGAGAATTTTCAAGTTTGTAAACTCTAGAGTCTGGTAGCTTTATGCTTGCTGTAAAATATGAAAACAAAAATCTGAGACTATATTCCACTTACTCCTATTTAAGAGATGTAAATTGTACGTAAATCACTTAAGATCAGAAATTCAGTGCTGTTTTTACCTGCTTTCTCTTGGAAAATTATGAGTGGATATAAACCATAATTATCATAGATTGGAGTGTTTAGAAGTCAAAAAGACATGATCAAAAAGGGCTTTAAAATCTTATTTTCTTTAATTAGCAACGTAAAAAAGGCTTTGTAAAAATTCTGAACTTTGTTCATATTAGGGGATTTACAGAACAATACCCCAGGATTACCCAGTTTGTTGTCAGACCTTAATAAACTTGGGTTTTTATTCTCTTGTATTTAAAGCCACTTAAATCCTCCCAGAAAAAAAATCTGCACAATCAGCAAGAAACTCAAAAGCTGCTGACAGCTCTATGGTAGAAAATGAGCAGAAGGCACTTTTCATCAAAAATATAAAGGGTATGTGTTCCATGTTATCTTTAAAAAGGTATTTGAAAAGGAAATTTCAGCATACTGTTCCAAAACTAATAATAAAACCAGCAGACTGAAATTAACCAAAGAAATAAATTCAGATTTTTTCGGTCACCAACAAAGGAACATGGTTGGGAATTAAAAGTGGCCTGGACTAAAGAATTTCAAACTCTCACAAAGTACAGATAAAGGCAGAAATGATCAAAGACAAGCTGCAGGTGATCCACATAAAGAGGAATTACAGGAGCAAAGCATTTTAGCAAGTATGATGAGACTTGTGACACGTGATTTGTATCCTGCTTGAATGTGAGGGGAAGGAAGAAAGGCAGGAGTCAGAGGTGTTATCACAAGACTTGGCACCATCCTCATCCCTGTACCTGTGACTAAGAGCTAACAGAGGCTTGAACGAAAAACGAGCTGGACATGAAGTAACTGATTATGGATTACATCCAGCTGCATATTTTATCTGCTTTAGTTTAAAAGTTTTAACAGAGCCAGATGTGGAACACACATTTTTTTCCACAATTTATTTTAACATTACTGTTAAGGTCATATGGAAGTTTTGATTTCCAGTAAAATTTTCTGGTTTAGAACTGATTCATAACTTTAACAACTACTGAAATATTGTCACCTCTAGCAAGACCATTTAGAAAATACTACTTGGAACCTCTTCTCCTTTCTTTTGGCTACTGATACTGCATGATATACATGCAGCCTGATTTTCCAAGTGACTTCCATACCTTTATAGACACCAGATTCAAACTGATGATAGAAATCACTTTTAAAAATAAAACATCATCCTTCACTCCCACTCACCATTGAATATGCACAACCCATTATAGCACAGTATTTACTATTCCTGTCTAAATGAAAATGCTGATACCTTAAGCCTGGATAGGAAAACTTCAGTTAAAGAAGCACGTTTATAGTGCATAAGCAAAAATAATTCAGCTTTGCCCTTCTAACAAAAAGATCCCACTCAGGATTTTTTATACTATTCAAGGGAAACATGCCAGAAGGTGACATTTCTGCAGATGCTCTTCAGAACTGAATTGGAGTTTATGTAATTATACTCACAGCAGGATTTTGGATGCTGAAGCACAAATGTGTATAAATCTGTAAGAACATCATAGTATTTTATGACTTGTTATGCAGCTTGGACTGTCTGGATCTCCACTAAAATATCATAGTGGACAACTACTGAAAGATAAAACCATTTCAGACACTGTGAAGAATCAGAATTTGACTCCATGTGGAAACTGCAGTGCAAGAGGTCACTTGAATCTCCCTTTTACACTGATGTCTCATTTTTGCCATAAAATTACTTCACCAGCACCACTTTGTAGGTTTGAGACTGCAATGGACACTACACCATAGCTCCACTCCAAGACATTACTGGGAAAAAACAGAAATATTTTTAATTATCATAGAATGGCTTGGCTTAGAATAAGCCTTAAACATCATCTAGCTCCAACTCTCCTGCCACAGGCAGGGACACCTTCCACTAGAGCACATTGCTCAAAGACCCACCCAACTGGCCTTGAAAACACTTGCAGAGAAGGGCACCCAGAACTTCTCTGGGCAGCCCATTCCTGTGCATCACCATCCTTATAGTGAAAAAATTCTTCCTTACATCTGATGTAAACCTCTTCAACTTTAAAGTCATTACCACTTGTCCTAAAAAAGGGTTCACCATTTCTTGTTTAGTTGCACTATTCTTACTTACTACCTTAACTGAAACCTCCAATTTATTTTATCGCTTGAATTAGCATAATAAAATTTGGATTAAAAGTGTAAGAATTGAGGCACTAACAGGAAGACAATCTTAAAAGATGCCTATATGTAGCATCACTTTCCTTATCTCTTGCAGTACCATTAAACCAAAAGAGTTAGAGTATTGCTATTACAACAGGGTGATTGAGGCTGTACTTCCACGGTCTGCACTGTCTGGACTTTTCCTTATGCTCCACTGTAGCACAGTCTCACTTCTGCCAACACCTATTTCTGGGGCCAGTAAATTGCACATGCAGGATCACCTAGATTCAAATTAGTTTTCCTTAAGTCCCTTCCAGGGTTCACTTCTATGTCTTCCTGGTTTACTGAATTGACAGTGAGGAACAACGTGCTGTTGTAGAACTTTATCTGTCTTAAACCATGTCATTCTGTGGTCCACATATGCACTCCCCATCAAGTCATCAGGAAGTCTGTATAGTGCATTTGGGTTGAGATTACTTTTGCTGATAAAACATTTATGTTGTCCTCTTGTTAGAAACAAAACCATGGGATGTTTCTGGATCTGAAGTCACGAAAGTATTTCTTGATCTTATGCATGCAACCACTTGCTCCCATCTTACCAACTCTTCTGCCATTCCCAGTAGTAAACATATGAGTAATGAGAAATAAGGACTACTCTCCCATTTCCCTAGTAAACATACTCTTCGCGGTAAAAAGATTAGGAAGAAGTAACTGTGTGTGGCCAATGAAGAAGTGTTCGGAGACAGGCTGGAGCATTATACTCACCTGGGGGATGAATGGCTGGGCTGTTCCTGTCTTGGAGAAGATACCTACCTTACCTGTCTGTAGGTGGTGAAGATGCTTGAGGCAAGAAAGCGGCTGGGGCAGTCAGTGCCCCTTCTCTGTGGGATGCCCGCTCCTGCCTCTTGCTTAGTGTGAGGGATACTTACCCATCAGGGATAGTATTCTTCTTTACCATGCTGAAAGCAGGAGCAGGTAGAGCAGGAGGCAGCGGTGAAAGTGGGCACTGCAGCAAAGGAGAGAGAACCGCGCGGTTAACACGGTGCTAATCTCTTTCTCCATCAGTGGGCCTTTGCACAGGGCTGAGTCTCAAGTAAAACAAACCAAGCAGCCAGCTGGGGCTTGAAGCCGTCCTGAACAAGTTGTGCACCTTGCAAGCTAGCCTATTCCTCCACTGCTACGGCACGACAAGACGGAAAGACAACTCACCTCTCCTCTCCAGGTGATCACAATAAAGAGAGGAGAGGCGGCAGGTTTCTCTCTAACTCTGGCAGCAGCGCTGCAGGCACGAAGATCTTTCTGGCAGACGCTTCTGTCCCACTCTTGCACTCCCAGTTAGAGCCCGTCTCAACGAGAAGAACCTGCAGGCAGCTGCAAGAGACGAGGCCGGCCCCTCAGCAATGGAAGGACCATCACCTGCTCCCCCCTAACCCAGACGGGTCCGATCCCGCTGGACCTCGGGCGCCCGCCGACCTCGGGGGGGCCCGGGCGGGGAACAAGGGGAGGGACCCCCATGTCCCCGCTTCACGGATGACGCTGATGAGGCTGCCCCTCACAGCCGCATGTCCCCGGGGCAGGCCCGGCTGCGGGGCTGGCCCAGGACTCGACAGGGCTGAGCTCGGGGCAGGGACAACCAGACACCGGGGCGGGGGGAGGTCGCGGCCCGGCTGCGGAGGGCGGGCAGGCGGCTGTCGAGGGAGGCGGGCGGGCTGTGAGGGGAAGGGCGCGGGCTGCAGACGGTGACAGGTCCCCGGGAATGCCAAATTTTTCTCCAGGTAGATCTTTCGAAATAGACCAGCTTCTGTAGTCAAGGATGTGCAAGTGATGTAGATTTAAAAGCCAGCTAATCACCTCTCTTGCTTAAGCCAGTTTATTTTTCTTTTAAAAGTTCTTGGAATTTATTATTCCCGTGTACTCCTGCACGCTGCTCTGAGTTGGTGCCAGTGGGTGGCAGCCAGCGTGGTTGTCCGTACTGGAAGCACGGTCTGAAAAGTTAAACCGTGATTTACAGTGAAACAGCTGTTGTAATGTTGGTCGTCGTAATTCGCTTGATAATACGTTTTTATATCTACTTGATACGGTATCATTTAGCACGGCTCATGGAGCAAGTACATTAAACATTCTAAGCATATTTGTTTACTGTGTTTTTCTTTGCTCTGTTGTATCTTTTTTCCTCAAAGACTTTCTTCAGTCTCACCCTTCAGCAAGTGCTTTGAGGCAGCAGTTTTGAGGTGCCTCATTTAGGAATTTACAAATCCCCTTTCCACATACTGCTTGTGATGCATTCCATATTGGTTGGGTCCTCTTGGTGCTCAGTGCAAACTGATAGATCATACCTCTTCATTTTTGCATATTTCTTTTAGTATTACTTCACTTTTTAAAAATTTCCTGCATAATTACTAAGCATCAGCACATATATTTTTAAGTGAATCATTCCTTGAAGTTCGTTTTAACCTGAGTCTTTGGGATGTCAGTTTAAACTGAAAAGGACAAAAGACAAAATTTGGTTAATAACAGTGCTGGTGTAGATCAGTAATTGCTCTTGTTTCTGAATGTGTGGATTTGCGTCACCGTAGCTTAGAGCACAGTCGTTTTTGCAAAGAGAAAACTTGCATCAAGTGATGCGGCTTGGACGTTTTACAAATAAATCTTTGTGCATTGTTGAGGGACGCTTGTAGGCAGTTTGATTATATTGATAGATTTAAGGAAGGCGAAGTAATCATAGCTGAGCCGTACTATAAATCGAAGATTTTGGAAAGGTAACATTGACTTTCAGAAAAAAAGTGAAACCAGCCCTCTGAACATCTGTGTTCTCTATTCAGTGGTACAGTGTGACACTACTCAATACTTCTGATCCATCAGGTATTAAGTATTGGTTTGAATGTGGTAGGTTCCTTACAGCATTTCACCGAAGCCTTCACTTCACTCTGATTTTTGAAAGAACGCAGTAATTAACCAGAAGCAATGTAGGTTAGAAGATAGGCATTATTTTCATTTCCATTGTGTGACGCGCGAGTCCGACATGGGCGCTCCCGGCGCAGCCCTGCCCGGCACCGCCAGGGGGCGCCGGTGCGGCGGGCTCCGCGCTGGGACCGGCCCTGGCCCCGGGCCCGGCCCCGTTCCCTGCCGGCCTCGGGCCCCCGCCCGTGCGGACATCAACAACGCTCCTTCGGCCTCGCGTGGCAGAAACAGCGGGCCTTTCTGCTCGCTAATAGAAACGTGACAGCAGTTCGTCAAGTGGTTAGCGTATAGGAAAAAATTATATGGGGTTTATGCTCCACTGAAAGCTTGTCCTGACCTGTTTTCCGTAGTTTGCTGGAGACACTGAGGATGTTGGTAGACGACAAATATAATGACTTGTAAACCAGAACCTGCAGGAAGGTAGTACAATAAAAATACTTATTTACATTTTTCCTGCTATTGTGCAGCAAAACTTAACAGGGCAGTTAGGAATGTTTTAATTTTATTTTTACATGCTTATATTGAATAGTCCCATTGAACTCGGTGGCATTTCCCATGGTTTAAGATAGAGGTTTCTGAATTTAGTTTTCTCATTTTCTCAGCAGCAGCAGTACTAACTCCAGATGATGTGTGAGGTCTTACTGCGGAGGAGGGATGCTCCCAAACCTCTGTAAATACTTTCACTCCCCTAAATGAGGAGCCTGTGCTGCTGTCTCGGCCATCCCCATCATCTCAGCCTCAACTTTGCACCTACCTGAACAATGCTGGTACAGCAGTATGCAAAATACAGACTAACAAATGTTGAAAGAGTACTTAAAGAAAAGTATCATTTACTTGTTCTGCAGATGCCTTTCATTGCCTTTATTGGAGATTGAATAATGCCTAGACAGCTGTAATCTGACCCATTACTCTTTTTTTGCAGCTTCCCTGCTCTTTATGCTGTGTCATAAGACAAATGGCACTGTTATTGACTGGAAAATCTGGTCTAGCATGCAGGATGTGCATTTAGAGTGACAGCTCTATATCTTGCTCTATATTTAATGGTACCACTCTGAATGTAGCATGTGGTAGAACAAGTTTTCTTTAGGACGTATTAGTATTTATTTTATTGAGATCAGTAAGGAAACTTACTGTGTTTAGGTATGTTGTTAAACATATTATGAGAAGAAAAAAGGATGCAAATAGTTGCTCACTTGTATTATGTTAGTAGTTGAAGGAAGTTTGTGGAACTTACTAGGACAACCTGATGTCCTGGTGCTGCTGGAGCTGCCTGTGACCCCATTTAAGTTTCTCTGAGTGTATGTTCACAACCAACCTCTCTTCACAATCCCCCTGTTCCTGGAGCAAGTCCAGGATGACAGTGCCTGCTACAGCAACTGTGCTTTTATTATCCAGGTCAGGTTAGGTACATCTACCTGCCAGGTATCCTACCTGAAAGCTGGGGCCAATACTAAATCCAGTCTTCTGCAATTTCTAGTTGACTTTCTTCTCCTCTGCTCAGACGTTCTTCATTCATCTTGTGATTTGTTTCTGTTTCCTGACTAAATCTCTTCCTCTCATTTCTTCTCTAGCTCCTGTGAATTGTAAACCACATACTGGAACATAAATTAATTGGAAATGCTACAAGCATTTTATAAAAATATTTTAAAATAATAAGCATGTGTTCAGCACATCGGTATCTTCCTTAGTTAGTTTTTAAAGTGCTATCTGATGAATATATCAGATATTTAGCATTTGGGTACAAATTTATCTTAAACTAAAATACAGTTATCTAATTTACTCTCACTGTGAATATCTCTGCTTTGCATGGTCCTGACATAATAAGGTTCAGAGAAATACTATTGCTTGCAGGGGGTGGACATCTACCCTCAAGAATTGAAAACACATGAGATTGTATCAATAACTGAATGACAGAATATGATTAGTTCATCTGATATGTCATACTTAAAAAAATTACTTAAATTACAACCTACTTGATAAATTTCATTAAATATCTTTTAACACTACTAATGTGTTAGTACCAGATAATAGTTCAGGAAGAATTATCATATATTGTATCAGTAATCATATGTTAAATGTATGAAAATTTGGATAAAAATTAGACCTTAAAATAACTGTCACCAGATGGATGAATTGTTATCACACAGAAGTACTTTTTGTGAAATCAGTAGTAAGTCTGAATCGTATAATCATAGAGTCATAGAATGGTTTGGGTTGGTAGGGACCTTAAAGACTGTGTAGTTCCAAAGCCCCTGCCATGGTCAGGGACACCTCCCACTAGATCACCATGGCCTTTATCCTGAAAGGAGACACCAAGGAATATGATATTTCCTCATAAAAAAGAGTCCTCTTTGAACTCTGCTCTGACAGGCTGTCAATACTGACCTCTAACTGTTTTGTTAAGTATTTGTTTGTGAATCATGTTTTCTGAAGGTTTTAGAGAACTCATTTTTTCTCCTCCGTTAACTCTAAATTGAAGAAAGCATCCTCCTTCAGAGAAATACAAGCTTATCAGCAATTCAGATGTTAAAATGCAGGTGAGTTGCTCTGGCTGGAAGGCAGCAAAGTGTAAATTTTGTTTGAAAGCCACATAGTTTCTATGGTCCATTAAAATAAAGTGGAAGTTTCACTTAATTTGGAGGGGTGGAGAGGGTGACTTTTCCAATATATTAAATATATATATATATCTACACACAATCTTATTGAATGGCTTTTTCTATTCTGTCAACAAATTTTGATAATATAGATGTACCTTTCTAGATGAAAAAGAGAAACTACATGCTTTGATGTCAGGCAAACTCATGCATGTTTGTCATGGGCACGTGATGAAGGAAGTGCTTTCCTGTAGTACCTGTTTCACAGCTGATAAATCCTGCTTGATGCAGGTGGTAATGAATTGTGTATTTTTAAGGTTTATCAGGGTTCTCATCTGTTAGAATTTCATGTTCAGATCTGTGGGAACTGTTTGTAAGTTGGTTCAGGGTTTCTTAGTGCTTCCTAGTTGATTTTTTTAAATAGCTATTATGTTAAACCAGATAACCTGATTAATCTGTCAGAATTTGAAATGTGTTCTAAAAATTGTCTACGTTACAAGAAATTTCTGTTGCAATAAACATTTGTTTCTTTAAGTGTTCCACAATTAATGCTAGATGGCTTAATTTAATGTGCCAAGAAATATCAATGCAGAAATAGCTACTGGAATTTGATAGCTCAGTCACATATAAACTTATCAAATGGGCTAAAGCAGTCGAGTTTGATCCCAAATATCCTAAGTGTTCATGTATGAGGGTATTCATATATGATGGAATTGATTATGGTAATGTTTAGCAGATTTTCATATTCCATCTTTACATGTTTTTTAGAAGAAAATACATATTGTCCATACTGCACTAGGAGGCAGGGCAATTGTAGATACTCTTAATATTTTTCATGCAAGTTCTTTGGCTTCAAGATTACAAATAACAGGGACTGAGTTAACGCTCGTTATGTTTTAAAAATGTTTAATAGATAAAAGCAAAGCATGGGAGCAAACTTAAGTAGTTATCACAGCTATTTAAAACCCCAGAGCTGAACTGTTGCCTGAGATTAGGTCTGGTACTAGAATAGCCAAATGGAGGAAGCTGTATCTCCTACTGCAGTTGCACAGAGGTCACTGCTGTGCCTGGGATAAAGGTCCTGTCCTCTCCAGGACACCCAGCTGTCCTGTGAACACTCAGTGACTCTGGGATGTTCTGAACGCACTGGGTTTATTGCATGAGCTCAGATTAACCCTGGAGAGCAAAGGCTGCAGCTCTGAGGTGTGAGGGCTGTGCTGGATTTATGTGTGTCCTGTGCAGCTCACCTGCTTGTGCTGCGCGTCTGATGCATCTTGTGACTAACGGGTTATTATCAGTAATATCTGATAATCCAGTGAAAAGAGAAAAAACAAATGAAATTATTATTTTGTAAGAAAGATCTTTAATTTGCAATATGACGTCTTATAAATTTTTAAAATTTTTGTAATTTTTATTTACAAAAAATTCACGTACAATTTAAAGTAAAAGTACACACATTTTTTTCTACTTTTCAAAGATTCATTCCAGTAAAAAAAGTATGAATTTGTTTACAACTAAAAGACATTGCAATTAGACCTGATAAATAATTTTGGCTCAGATAAGCCATGAACTAGCATATGCTTATGCTACTGATGCTAGTCAGAAAGATATATCAGAAGTCTTGAGGAAGTTTGTGTAAAGTCTATAAGGGGTAATTAAGAAAAAAGTTATTTTGAAATTGAGACAATTTGTAAAACCTTCCAGCCTTGCTTTTACATTCTTTCACAGTATGCAGGATCTAAAGAACAAACCATTCCAAAATACTTTTGAACAGCTGCAAGAAGAATTTAACTTTGTTACTGAAGAAGATATTAAAAAGTGTAAATGCTTCCAGCTGTTGTAGTGGTAAAACTTCTGTTTATAGGAAGATAACACATACAGTATTTCAGGAATTTGGTATTTAAAAACAGCCTTTGTTTAAACTTACATTTGATAAGTTGTGTGACATTTAATCTCTGACTTTTTAATATATTTTCTGAATCCATCTTTCCTGTTTTTTATATGTTTATGTAGCAGAGAATTTTGTTCATTATCAACCTAAATGCCAAGTTAGATCTATCTATACTTTCAGTGCATTTGGATTAACTTTAACTAGAAGCATGTTAGATATATTAGTAACAGTACAAATTATGTGATAAAAATCCAATAAGAATTTTATTATAGCTTGCAAAATTTTACTATAGGTGATGCCTGAAAGATAGGCTGGAAATAAATCCCCATAGAGCAATGTCTATAGAACAGGTATTTGTTTATTGAAGTGCTGGTGGTGAGGGGGATTGTTCTCCTAACTCACCCACCCTTGCCAAGTGCTGTGGTACATTCATACAGTAAATTATGCTTATGTTGCTTATGTCATTACAGCATCACTGCATACACGCCAGAAATCATTTACATAGGATGATCTCATGGTTATTAGATAACTTTTTGTACTGCGCTTGTGCTTCCCCAATTCGGGGGTCTTTGAGGGTCTTTGATGAAGGCTTCCAAAGTCTTTTTCGCACTTGAACTTTTCAACTTTGTCTTCGACACATGCACAGTTATGGTGCTCCTTGGTCCATCTGGTCTTAACCAGTCTAAATTCTTTGTTTTGTGGCTAATTGGCTTGCTCTTGCCAATTTCTCATTAATGCTACACTTATCTATCTCTGAAATCATACACCTGGTGAGTTTCNTGTAGACAAACGGCAGCATTTTTTCTCCCCCCGCTTCACTCTCTCTGTTTTTCTGGGCCTAACCTTAAAGCTATAGAACTTAATATTTGGCATAAGCAAGACAGACGATTGGGGATACAAGGATCATATAGTCAACCCAGGACACATACACTGGCCATTATGTTGTATAAAAAGTTATTTATATCTGATTATATATAGGTATCAAAAGTTTGATTCAGGTTATATTGAAAAGAAGTTATGATTCAGGTTACATTGATATTAGGTTACATAGGTATCTTATGACTCAAGTTAAATAAACACCTTGTAACTGTAATCTAGGTTATATAGGCATCATAGGTATTAGATACATATCTTAATGTCATGATCCCTTGAACTAAATTAACAATTTTTCTCTCAAATGTTCACAAAGTGAAGCTCTGGGTAAAAACTTTAAAAGGTAGTTAAAAACCAACATTTTGATTAGATACTGCATCTAGCATGCTGATTTTTGTAGACTGCAACACTTCACATTCTTGGTCGATGGGATTGTATATTCTGTGAAACATTGGGAACCCTCACACTGAGCTGCCACAATTTATCATGAGATGGAGCTCTGAGGCAGAGCAAGAGTCAGCAAAGGCAGTGGCACTACAGCAATATGGACACTATTCCTTTTAAATGTTTCTGGTTTGGGAAAATTCCAGGTTCTCTAAAGTGTGAACTCTTCAGCTACATTTAGAACTTTCCAAAGGAACCTGACATCCTGTGAAATACATTTGCAGTTGAAATTCTGGGAAATTTTTTTCAAAAAGCCAACTGGTATGAACTTCTGTCTTTTCCTTCATTAAAGCGTCTTATAGCTCCTCTTGCAGTTAGTAGTTTCAAAAATTGGATATCATGAGGAAATATCTATTACACCACTAGAAGAGTTGTCCTAATACTTAGATATCACAATGCTTTATTTCTGTCATGTACAGTTTAAATTTATCAAGAGTCAACTTCCTGGACTCCTTTGTGGTGTGCCCATATCTGCCAGTTCAGGATCCCCTACTAGATATGTTCTTCTTGTGCAGAGGCTGATAGGCTGTTGGTGGCACTCTATGCAATTAAATTGACTTTGTTCACTCTGTCTCTAGAATGCAAGTTTTCTTGTAAATTTTTCTTGCAACTCTTTCTGAAACTTTCCCATTCATTGAACTAATAAATTAGGGATTATTTTTTCGGTAATAAGTATTTTCATATGCTCCGTCTTTATGGCAAGATTAGCTATGAAATTAAGAGGTTTTAAACTCTTTCATGCAAAGGATAGGTATATCCTGGGAGTTATTAGTTTTTGAGGTCCATTTTAATGGAGATTTTTTATAGTTTTCTGCCAATGTTTATGCTTTTTTTGATAGTTGCAGATGAGGCCAGAAAAAATCGTGTGGGTTCCCAAATCATACAGAGAACATAAAAGGAAATAATAACTGTGATGATTGATATAAACAACTGACATATGAGGTATCTACTATCTCAACTCTCAAACCCTTTGTAGCATGGTGACCTTTAAAAAATCCCTTCCTGACTCAGTATGCAGCTGTTATCTTTATAGACATTATAAAATAATTTTATACCTTTCTTGTAAATGTATGTGTCCACATGAGTGCTGCCCTGTCAGTGGCAGCCGTGCACAGGGCTATTCATCACATGCTTATTTGAAGAACTGTAGATTAAAAAAAGTCTAGTAATTCCAAAGAAATTTATAATTGCATGAGCAGATGTCAGAAGCAGCTGAGTCACCTATTCAGCTATAGAATATCTTATGAGTAAACTGCCAGGTAAAAAGGGAGTTGGAAGGTATCAATAGGTGGCAGGAAAACACTACTGTTGTAGCTTTACCTGTATAACCAGAACCTGACATCTCTTCCTTTACAGTATCTTAAAGTTTTGATCTTTCTGTGTGCAGACCCCTTGACATGACTTCTGTTTCCATGTTTTCAGTTATGACAACCTTTTCCTATAGTACTATTCTCCAGATAGATCAAATCTGTCATCAGAAGGAACTTTGCAGATGCTTTGATGTGAAGCAGACAGCTTCTCTTTCCATGAGAAGGGAAGTTTGAGGGGTGGTGAAATGAGAAAGTGTTCACAACATTGAGAACCCTTCAACTGATACTGAAGTTCCTCTAGGATACTGCAACTATAATTTGGAATAGTTATTTTGCTCTTCTGTGGTTTTTTTTTTGTTGTTGTTTTTTTTTGCTAGAGGTAATTTTTGTATCAATTTGAAAAGGTGAACCCTGAGCTTAGGACTCTTGAGTCTTTGATCTGCAGAGCATCATCTTGAATCCAGCAGTGCTTACTTCAAAGTACAATAATATATGAAAATTATGTCTGACTTCCGTGGGCTTTGGAAATTCTATGACTGCATCAACTCTATGCTCCCTCTTGAACTAAGAAAACTGGCTAGATCCAAGCTAGCGTATGAGGAACCAGTTCTGGTATCTATACCAGCAGCACTGTTGTTTCTTGTTCAATCTGCCAGCAAATAGCTTTAGCTTTGTGTTCACAGTTACTTCATCTTTGCTTTTGATAGGACGTGTTTAAGTTTCACATTGGCCACTCATATGAGAAAGAACTGGCTTGGATCAGTTATCATTCTGTTCTCAGCTCCTCTGGAGCAATTGAAAGTCATGCAAAATTAAATATAAAATGTTTCTGTGGTATTTGCAAAACTCTGTAGGAGCTTTGGTTGTTATAAAAGGAAGGTGATAAGGTTTTTGGAATGATGACATTCTACAGTGTCCAGTAGTACTTATTATAACAACAGCTCCAGTGGGTAGTATTGTTTGTGAGATTTCTTGGTGTCTCTGTATGTCTTGGAGCTGATATGAAGACAGCTCCACACTTTGGAAGCATGATTCCAAAAAGGCTTTTCCCAAAACCTTTTCAGGAAGCACTTCTTTGTGTGATTTGTGACCACAATGAAAGGTGCTGGCATGTTTCCCTCATGGTGAGGAGAGCATGAAGGCCTCAAGGAGAAACTGAAATGAAGTTTGTCTGGGCAACACAAAGAATTCCAAGAAGAATAGAAAATTCAGTCACAATATTTGGATTCTATTCTCTTCAAGCTCCAGACTCTGTGTTCAGCCATTGCTGATGCCTATCTTGAGCATATACACAGTAGGAAGTTTGGAAATTGAATTAAGGGGTATTTAGAATATGGCTGTTTGCAATAAAATGTTTAATAGGCTATTTTAGAGTCCTTTTATTTCAATAAGTTTTAAATAACTTTAAACTTTTTCAATTTGAATAGGGTCATGGAAAGAGAATTGCAGAATACAAGATGTCTTAACATGATAGAAACATAGAATCATGTAGGTTGGGAAAGACTGCCAAGTACATTTAATTTTACAAGTTCCTTAGATTGTAAATGTTTAAGTGCACTGTTCCAAGACTTCTATTCTACTTCTCTGAGAGAGAAGAGTGTTTACCAAGATAATTTGTCACAGGACATATCCTCCTCGGAAAAGTCCACTACTGTTCTTGTCAACTGTTGCTGTCCTTCTACAGAACTTAGCAAGTAGAATCCTTTGAGGAAGATATAAATAATTAAAACTTCCTTCTATTTCAAGTGATATAATATGAATCAAATGGATTTTATACCTTAAACACCATCTCTTACACTGTATTAAAATGATTTTATATAACACAGACCTGTGAGCAAAAATACATTAATTGTAGTGCATTTCATGTGACTATACCACAAGTTTTATGTGGATACACCTTGAATTAGACATTTATTTCCTAATGCCTTGGAGCACATAATATTATTTACCTACATAATTTTCCTCTGTAGTCAGACTTTGAAGTTACAAATCAAAAGTAATTTGTCTGTTTTAGTTTATAGGATACTAAAAGAAATCGCTCTTCAAAGAGCATGTATTTCTAAAGGAAATGTAAAGTACAATTTCCAAATAGAATAAATAATATCTTGTGGTTTAACAATGGAGGAAAAAGAGTTTTAGTAATGAATGGTATTAAAAGTGCTGAATATGCCACAAGACCTGTTGAATGTGTGTCCGAACCTAAATTTTTAGCATCCAGTAAAAAATGTAGAAGTCACAGATTCACAGAACATTCTGAGTTGGAAGGGACCCACATGTATCATCGAGTCCCACTCTTTGACTGACAATTTAATACTATAATTGACAACTTGCTAGTAGTGCCTGTGGAAGCTGAACCAGTAAAATGTAATTTTTATCATAGTTCCTAAAGATGTTTTTTAAAGCATGTGTGCTTTTGGGAATGTCTGTTTGAGAAGTAAGTCTTTAATTCAATAAATGTTTGCACATCTTTACTTCTGTGCCTAGAAAAGCATACAGCATATGCAGTGCTCAGCAGAACTGAATATACATCTATTAAACCACAAAATTGTATTGAAAAGTAACTGCATCAGGTCTAGGAAAGTCCTCTGCTTTCTGCATTTAATCAGATTCACTGAGTGGAAGGTGCAAGAAATCCCATCATAGACCCTTCTACTGACTAATTTGCATCAAGAGATATTTCTTCCTTACCTCTATTAGTATTTGGCTTAAATCCTGAATGATTTCATTAGCTATGTAAGGGCCTAATCTCTTGAAAATCCTGCTAAGCTCTTGCCCTCATTGAAAGCTGTGATAATTTGTTCTAGTTAATTTTGATTTAAATATATAGCCTTGCAGTTCTACTTAATGTTCCTTGCTTTTATTTTTTTAAAAATAATGCCGAGATGAATAAGAACACCATTTTTTTCTTTATCTTATTATTTTGCATCCCTCTGCAGTTTGGTCTTAGAATCTTCTTTTAAACAGTACCCTTTTTTTCAATCTGTCAATGAAGTCACTGCAATTGTAAGTGAGGTAAAATTAAATACTTTTGGAAGTTGATGCCTTTAATCCTGTTTTTTCAACATACAGTAGAATTTGAGACAGCTGTGGTTTTTGCTGTAATTATTCTATTGACAAACAAAAGACTTGGATTTATTCAGAGTTGTCCTGCACCTTTTTTTCCAAAGGAAAGAGAACAATTTGTAAAAGGTTGCAGAAAGAAGTGCTACTTTAAATCTGTTTTATATTACTGCAAGTATGTAAGGAAGCTAAATAGCGTTTTTACTTTCTTTTCTAATGGAAGTACACATAATTTCTGTTATCCAGTTTGTGTCGGTATAGGAGGGAAAATGGCATTTGTATTAATTCTAGAAAAATTATTTTAAAATCTCTTAATGGGGCTGTATTGCAAGGGGATTTGTTATAAGCAGTTTGATACTTTTTTATCCTCTCCAGAATACTGACTGCTTTGTCAATGGGGAGAATTTAAGAATGTGGAGATAGGATGGTTTCCTGTTAAAAATAAACCAAGGCATGTACTAACATCAAGTATAAACAGGAATATATAAACAGGGATGGCTTATGGAAACAAACAAAAACAGGCAGTTTTTTCCAAGAGAAAGCGGCAATTGAAGTGCTTCCAAGCCAGTTTTGTATTCTCACAGTCTGGTTGGTCGAGGAAGTGGAAAAAATTCTTGATGGTTTCTCGTAGGTGTAGTGCTGCATGCTTGCCACCTTTGTCCCAGCTAGTTCTCTCAAGTCTTAGGATACTTTACAAGAAACTCCCAGAAGAGACTTACAACACTTACTGTGTTGAGGGAGGATCCTTTAGAGTACTTAACCTAAACCCAAGTATAGAAGTCTGAAGGGGACTTTCCTGCTAGTTAGAGAATCTGTTTCCCCATAGGACCTTATCCAGTTTTCACATTTGTCATTCAGCAGTCTTTTGGATGTGTGGCCACACACCCCCTCCTTCATCTGTCAGTGCAGATAGTCTTCAAGGTATTCATAATCTCTGCTAAAAGGATATGGAATATCCAAGTCCTTGGAGATTGTCCTTATTGCACCACAGCGAACAGGAGCTAAGATAAGGTATGAGCACTGAGATAGGATGCAAGGTCAGAAGCATAGAACTGCTCTTCAAAATACAGGCACTCTCCCTGGAAACTCGGGCTCTGTGGTATTTCTGAAGAATTTCTCTGCCTCCGGAGATCTGCAGGGATGCTGTCCGGAGTGCCACCTACCCTCCTGCAAAATCTGTCCATGCAAGCATACATCAGCACCTAGCAAAGCCTTGCTGCTGTTGGTGTTCTTTAAACAAACAAAATAGAGAACTCTTCTCTAAGGAACATAATTGATAGGTGGTTGGAGAGGGTAAAGCAGAACACCATTTGGCAGAATCTTCCATGACCTCGTGTTGACAACAGGCAGATTGACAGTCTGCCCTTCTCTTCTGCATTATTAGTCCCACTAATAATTCTGTAGGTCAAACTGAAGGGAGGGCAAGTGTTAAAGTACCCAATGTGGTGACCTCGAGTATTGAAACACCCATAGGGTAACTGTAAATACAGTAATTTTCAATTACTTCTATTCAATTTTATGTTTTAATTTTCTAAAAATTTCTAAGCAATGCTTTACATATATTCTTCGTTTTCCTAAATATGATAAAGATACCTAGATACCTGAAGGTGCATAGAAAAAGGTGTTTAAGGAGAAAATAATTATTCAGTTACACATTGTCTGGTTTGAGGTTTTTTTTTTTTTTGAATGTTCAGTAGCAAATGCTTTCCTTTGTCAGAATGCATGTCTTGTTTACTGAAGTTATAGAAATTTCTTACACTACATTTAATTCCAGGGAGGAGCAAACAGTCTAATGTAAGCTTCACAGTTGTACTTGTGCCCTAACTTCTAAAATATCACTGAGATGGAGATTAAAAATAACAGTGTGTATTTTGTTATTGCTGCTTTATTTGGTGCTTTGAAAAATTGCTGTTGACAACCTTTTAATACAGGACAACCACCTGGGCACTTCCACTCACTCAGATAAGGCCTTATCTACTCACAAGACTTTTGTTCCAGTGAACATTCAGAATGCCGTTACTAAATTATTAAATGAGGATGCTACATTACTTTCTGGCTTATGTATATTTTAACTGCAGAATTTCAGTTGCAAAGTTTTAATTTCTGGTGATGTGTCAGTCACTAAAATGTTGACTTTAAATTTTATATTTTAAGCATAATTTGCAATGCTGGAAGACCATAAATATCCTCCCATTGAAAGTAAATAATGAACCTGGGTCATGGGAGGCAGAGATAAGGCTTTTCGTGTTATGTACAAACACAAAAATAGCTTCAGACTTGCAATTTCAAATCAGAAGCTGAGACTTTTACTGAAACGTTGAAAAGTATTTGACAGTCCTTGTAGTTGTTAGGAGACTCATAAATGTCATGGGTAGTTCCTATTTTGTAATTACAGTGAAAAAAAATATAAAAACTTGAGATTTCAAGGCCACAGTCTAGACAGACTTGACTTTTGCTGCCTTAAGAGTGAGGACAAAACTTTCCAGATCAAAGTATCCATGTAGTATGCATTCTACCATTTTACTAGAGCATTGCCCTTATTCCTTTCTGGCATGGAGTACAGCTTGCTCTCCCTCTAGCTCTAGGTCCTCCAAAAAGGTTTTCACAATCAGTGGTTTATTCCTAAATGGATGGGTGAAAAATAAGAGGCCTCACACTTTCATTTTCTAACTTCAGACAAATTAAATTTTAAGCAAGCTTATTAATTTTTGGGATGCAAGCCATAATCACAGCTTTGTCACAGATATGAAATGTGCACAGTGTTAGGAAGAAATAGAACTTCTTCTAGTAAGCAGCAGTTATCAGAATTTCAAAACAATCAAAAATATTTGTGCTAGGATGCATCATGTGATTCTATGCTGCCTGCAGCATAACTGAGCCTTCACAGCTATTGTAAATAACACAAGTGCTTGTAGTTCTTGACAAGAGGCTATTCCCACATCTCCTAAATGTTTTCTAGTGTTAGAAATCTGAGATTGCCAGTATTAATGGTTGCTTTTTTGTGTGAGTACAGAATGAATTCAGCCGCTGGCTCTTGAACTACTCAAGTTCTTTTGTTCTCTATTTCTTTGTTACAGCTGTGTACTAGACTCATTGTTGAAGCATACAATATTTAGCATATGCTGTGGCTGCAATTAGTTTTAAAGCCCCTTCCTGCATGATTTCCTTCCTATTTTTTTTTCAATTGTGAAGTCTGAGTGTTCCTGAAGCTTATGATATGTCACAGAAAACAAGGAGGGGGAGGGAGAGAAAGAAGTCCTTACAGCTTCAGCCCATACACAGGGCAAGACAGTTTACATATTCCAAGAAAACATAATACGAAGCATAATACACACTGGAGCCTTCTTACTCAAAACTAGTTTTATTTTAAAAAATAAGTTGAATGCATAGCACTCACAAAGATTCCATTGTTTTGGACATTTTGCATTTAGAAGCACCATTCTTATTTATGCCATAAAAAACACATTTTGGTTCTAATAGTAAGAACAGTGTATTTTTAATGTACACTGATAAAGCCCTTTTAAATAATATAGATTGAAACTGTTCAGTGTACATTTTCTGTGTAGTCATGATGCAGCTGTAGTGTCAGAAAAAAACTCAGACTAAGTAATAAATTAAAAACAAACAGCATGTAGTGGATCTTTTTACAATTGACCTAATGTCTTAAAATAGTCAAATAAAAAATACCCTATTACATGTAAATTCGTGGTATTAACTAACTGAATAAGCCCCCCACCCATTACAAATCCAGTGTTAAGCATTAGTTAAATTTTTATATATCAAATGCCTATGGGATAAATTTGCTAATACCCCGAAAAAGAAGAGCCTATACTGCTGTGTCACAAAAAAAGATGACAAGTTAGCTGATTTAAAGATTTTACAGAAAAAAATTGCTACAGGCATCTGCTGTTATTTCAAGTCATGGTCTATTATAAGACTGTACATTCATAGCATCAGAGGTAGTTAGAGCACTGAGGACTTGGATACAGCATTGCAACAAAATGAAACCAGCAGAAAGAAGTCCATTTCCCTCTAAAATGGGTAACAGTGCTGAGTAAAAAGCATGGCATCTTATGAGGTGGAAAGTCTCTACTTAACACTACTCGCAGACATGGGGAAATATTAAGAGATAAAGAGAGAACAGGAAAAAAACCAAACCAACTTGCATTTTCATAAGAAATTGACCACACTATGCCCATTTCAAAGTTGATTCTCTAGGATAAAAGAGAGGGTCCTCTTTTCCATTCACCCTCCTATTCTTCTTGACTTGCACATCTATGCTACAAAAGCCCACAACAAAAATTTGTATTTAAAGGACAAAACAAGAGAAAACAGGATTTCTTCTCCTCAACAAGAAATAGATTTTTGTAGCATGTTATAATTTAGCCCCAGAAAGTATGAACACAGCTGTAATCCCTCCATTCTGAACAAATTTGTGATAAAGCCTTCATCTTCATATTGATAATGTAACTTAATTGCCTCTGCTTTCAAAACAGTTTCTGTAGGATTCACAATAATTCAGTGTCATTTGATGGTACACGCTTTTAAGTGCTGCCACTAAGACAGGGGATAAGATGGTAAAAGAACAAATGAAATGACCAAAAAAAGCCTTAAGCCCATATACTATAAAGGTATTTTAAAGTAGTAAGAATCCTGTCATTCATACCACTTCCTCCCATATTCTATCACAGGAGAAAGTCAGTATCTTCTTATATTAAAAAAAACCAAAAAAAAACCCCAAAAAAACCCCAACAAACACACAAAAAACCCCAAAAACCATCTCCATTAATATCTCTACCATAATTTTCATCCAAGACGTGGATGAATGAAGCTTTCTATCCTCAGACTATCCACTCCACAGGAGATAGTGTAATTCCATAAAGTTATGTAATTAGCACCTTACTTGTGATGAAGCAATTCACTCTGCAAAATATTTTTGATCCACCCATTTGGAAGAGCAAATCTCTCTATTTTCTAGAACTCCCAAACAGTAGAAGAAAAAGTTGCCCCCTTTATTACCTGAGAATTTCCCTCCACTACAAGCCTGACAGAACTGGACTTCTGTCAGCACCTAACTGTACTTTTTCTGTAGAGATGATACTGTTAGTACAACTGGAGGCTGCTTTCTGTTGGTTAATAATATTCGTGTGTTTGTGTGTGTACACAGAGGAATCAGCCACTGCAGTAGTTCTGGCGCGGTACAAGTTCAGCTGAAATGTTCTCTTTTCTTCAATTACCACACTGCTGGGCAGTAGTTCACATCTACATTCTGTGAACTCTAACATATCCCTTTGGTACTCTGCATAGATGCCCTGAAGAAAAGCCACTCCACTTGCTATAGTCTCTTCTCTCTCTGCCTTCCTTCCCCAAGTTATACCCAATTAGTGTACAAACCAGCAGCACAGAGTAATGAGTAGAAAAATCCCTGAGTTAGTATGGAAGAGTTACTTTAAACACAAAAAAGGGAGGGAGGATAAAAGAGGCAAAAATATAGTCTGTCCTGTAAGGTACAAAACTTAAAAAACTAGCCAAAATACCAGTTAATTCACATGCGTTAGTCTAAAGCAAATAACCAACACAAGTGGTGAAAAAGGGGCAAAGAGTATGGAGTCAGCCACACGTGAGATTTGTTCCTTCCTCCGATCTCCGTGTACCTGTAGAAGTCTGGCATTCTGTGGATTCTTAAGTTTCAGGAAGTAGAAAGTAAGTGTTAATACTGTACGGTGGGATGACATAAATGTCTTCAAAATAATACTGCATATCTCCTTCATTAAAAGGTAAGTCTGTAGTTAGTCCACAGCTTTTTTACTTTTGAGTAGTATTTCACAGACACACATTAGAAGCCGAATATCCAGAGCGTCAGAGTAAGAACTTATCCCCAAGCCTTCAGATTCTTTTTCAGAGGATAGTCTGTGTGCTGATTTTTTGCAGTCTGTTATTTGAGCTGTGGTAGCGGTTGGCAATCCCGTTGCTTTTTTTCTGGGAAGACACCTTTTTTATTCAATTTTTTTCCCTCAAACTTTTTTGAGGTTTAACAAAAAAGTGAAACCATTTTCCATACAACTCTCCACCCCCAAACAAAGCACAAAACCATTTTGTGCTTATCACCTCTCAAAGCAGGGAGTAATACAGGAATATCGTCCATTCACTTGGTATGTCCGGTTGTAGGAGACACTTATACAGGGCTTCACTTCCAGCGGCACCGCCAGCGGCATGGCAGCGCCACTCTGGATGTGGCCTCGAGCCTGAGCACTGGTCTGTAAGGCAGCAGGGCAAGTCTGAAGCGGGTAAGAGGCTGTGTGAGAGGATGATAATATCTGCTGGCAGCCTTGCTGGGATGCTGGGTGGTGGTACTGTAAGGAAGACTGATGAGCCTGCAGGTACTGCGGTACGTGCTGCTGAGCACTGGCCTGCTGGGCACTTGGGGCTGGGGGCTGAAACACAGCATGTTGGGCAGACTGAGCCTGTTGTCCTTTCTGCTTGTTTGCTTCCTTCACATCGTTATCATGTGCACTAAAACAAATTGAAAAGACAAAATGTATCAAAATAGATATTAATATCATTGAAATTCTTTTGACTTAATATTTAAGAGCACTCTAAAAAATGGTGCAAATATCTGACAGCTTTTCCAAGGCTTTAAAAAAAAATAGTTTTAGCTGCCCTTTACAATCACCTGAGGTTTCACGATTTGATTAGGGCACAGTCTCTCTTTTCAGCATTTCACTTCATTGTATAGCAATAAAAAACACAGATAAAAGCCAAGTACAATACATGTACTACAGCAGGATCTAGAATTACAGTGCAATAAAGTTTGCTGCTGTACTTTATTAGTCCAATAAATTGCCAGATTACCAGAACTTGCTGCTTCTACCTCATTTAAATTAAACAGAGCATAAGTTTTCTAAGGACAAGATACCAGAAAGGTTTGTAAGATCTACATTACAGTACTTAAAAACTGTACACATATTCTTATTGGATCCTGTTCTGGAGAGCAGAAACACTTTCTTTTTTCTTCCTCTCACCTTTTTTCTAGCCTATCCAGTACGGCTCATCACCTGAATTCCCTTTTATTTACAACTGTCTGAAATGTATCTAGACGCACTCTCTTTCTCAATTCTATGCTGAGGTTAAGCAGATGCCACCTACACATTTCATTCATAACTTTTTGATGGTGCCCTCCCTCTGTTCCAGAACAATACTGAAAACACTTCTGCAACAGCACTTGCATGCTTTAGGTAGCACTCCTTTCATTATACACATTAGTGAAGGCAACAGAGGCCTTAAGGGTGATAATGTCACATTTCTAAGGCTGACGTGGTTCTTCCAGATACAGCTGTGCTTCTACTGATCACAACTATGTTAGACTTGGGTAAAGAGCGAGTATCTGTAGAGGGAAAGCAGATTGTGTAACATGCCTTCCCATAGGTTCACTAGGCATTTTTATCTCATGTCAGCTGTAGTGCAAAAATGGATACAGCAAAAATAGATACAAACTCTTGGTCATTTCCTCCCGCCAAAGCTGGCCACTCAAACAGCCTGCATGTTTAATCCATCATCTCTTTGGAGCATGCAGTCTTCTCTATAAAAGCTCCTATGCCTTTGGTACTCTTTGCTATCTCTTTTCTCTCTGAGCAGACTAGAGAAACTGGTCACAAGCTCTATTGAAGATGCTCAAAGCTTCCCAGATGTACAGTGGAAATGCAAGGCAGAAGTTTGTTGAAAGAACAGGAAAGAGATGAGATCTGATAAAGTTTTCTCTTTTGGAAAGAGCAAAACAGTTACTGCCTAACAATATGTATTTACCAAACTTACGTATATCCCTAATTACATGTATCCCTAATACATAAGTATTTTTAGAACAGAGGAAAGGAAATTTATAAAGAAATGTAATTGCACTGTTGGCAGCAATTAAGCATAACACCAGATGCAGAGACAGGCTTAAAAGAAGCCACTGGTGTCAACTCACATTAGGAGTCGCTCAATACACGGCACCAGGAAGTCCCAGGAGTAGGCAGTCAGGTGATGCAGCCGGGTAGGCCATGTGGGTGAGAGACGCAGGATAATCCTTGAAGAAGCTACACATGCAGTTGCAACTAAAGATGGGGCATAATTTAAAAATTCATGATCTAGAAAGAAGGAATAAAAAAAAGATTCATTTAAGTTCAACACTTGTGTCTGTCAAGACAACAAAGAAATCATTATCTGAAATCTGTAACTCACCTTGCAATGATACTTCCAGAAAGTAATCAGCATATTTTGCCATATATAACTTAGTCTTCTCTAAGCAAACCATTGGCCAGCCATCATGAAGATCAGTCTCATGGACAGCAATAGAAAGGTAATAGTCGATGAAATGAGCAGCAGTTGGGAGGCACAAATTCCACTGAAATGTTTCTAGCAACAACAATTCCATATGAAGCAAATTCTGTTTTGTTAGTACCAAATTCATGTTAGTCATACAACCCAAGCTGTTCAACTGTTCAAGTTTGGGAACACTGTCTTCCTTTTCTTCAAATTTACCTTCAGGTGAACAGAAAGAGGAGGGAAAAAAAGGTTCAGAACAAATGAACTATGAAATGGATTGTAGCTAATGTCTTGTTAGTCATATTTCAATTCTACTATGTCAAACAAGCTTGAGACTTTCCTGCAGATGCAAAACTCAAATGGACTACATCATTAGAGACAAAAAGGGCTATGTACTAAAATGGGCTAAATTTCAGCAGATAATGTCAAACATTGTGTAGGATATTGTGCAGTGCCTTGTTTCCTGTTAGTTTT
Organism: Drymodes brunneopygia; assembly: GCA_013400955.1. Classification (NCBI taxonomy): domain Eukaryota; kingdom Metazoa; phylum Chordata; class Aves; order Passeriformes; family Petroicidae; genus Drymodes; species Drymodes brunneopygia. The sequence continues at coordinate 1,078,514 of VZTZ01038425.1, read as the reverse complement.
CCTATGCTGGCACACAGAAGCCAGCTGCCAAGAGCAGAATATTAGGACATCACTGACACTGCATATGCAAGTTTTTGTCACCAAATTATTGTATAATGTGCCCCCATCATCAATGAAATACCAGTTTGATGTGACTTGGCAAACACACTACAAGAGCATTTGGCTTTAATCACTCTCCCGCCCCTGCACACCCTTCTTGCGTCTAGAACTCATTAGAGCATAGCCAGAGGTCCAGCCAACCTGGCTGCTTTTAATGCCTGCTATGGTAGGTGCAGTTTTATATTAAGATCTGGCAAACAAGTGGATTTCAGCAATGTGCATCTGAAAACACCCTCTGCCACATACACTTGGACTTTTAACTTGTCAGGCCTGTATGTTTTTAGCCTAAAGCAAAACTGTGTATGTAGGAAACCCATTAATAAGAGAAACAAGTGTCACATTTCCATACAGTTTGCCATATGGTTGTGCTATTTCAATTTCATTGCAAATTCCTTCCATCTTACACTCTATTCAGTACTACATGATAGGTTGTAAATGCACATTCTTTGAGTTTTGCAGGACTGAACATACGTGAACGTTTACTTTTTTCAACAGTGGAGGTACTTATATAGGACATAATCCAATACCAGTGCCAGTCTGTTAGTTTTTGTTTCCCATATGCCAATAATTACAGAAATAAAAACTTCAGGAGTCACATACATAATAATTTCTCTTATTACTTCTTTAACCTTATCAAGTATATCACAAGTGTCATAACTTATTACACCACTGATTAAACTGTTTGTTTAAGCCACATAGGGCAAAAGTTTAAAACAGCATTTTGGTTCTCTATGAACCAAACCATACACTGCTTCTCAGTGCGTGAGTACTCCAGGCTTTCAGATCTCTACTTGCAGCTTGCCACAAAAGATGGTAGAAGGTTAGTTTAAAACAAAAAAAAAAAAAATTCTCTTCAGAACATGAATTTAATTTGAAAATCCAGCATTAGTTCAAAGCCAGTCCATTTTCCTAAATGGATTCAAGTGGTTTCTGAGGCAACGTTTTCATACTCAGCACGACATCCTTTGCCAAGAGATTACTGGCTGGTGGCATCTAGTTAAAGTCTACCCTCAGAAGAATCTGAACCCTTTAACTTCTCTGCTGAATAGCTGTATTGGTGGGCATGGGATGCAGTGAAACGATGAAAACTGTCCAACACCACAGCGCTCCAGTTTTGTAGCAAAGAGGGCCCAGAGCCCTTACTGGAGAAAATGAGAACAGATTCAAAGAAACAGATCAGCAGAAACTGAACCAACAGTTAGTTCTGCTGCCAGGACCAGTTTCTCTGAATCGGCTGGTTTAAGAACAAGTGCCAGCAGGTTTCCCACCAAACTGCACCCATATTTTTTCAGGGATATTGAAAAGGGGTCCACAAATGTTCTAGGACAGATACACACCACAGGAATCTAGCTGAGGTCAATATAAGCGGCACTGTTCATAATGAGCGTTTGTAATTAATTCTGTCTTCAGAGTACTGCATATTCACCAATGCATTTTACCTGTATTACATTTAAAATATGACAATACAGGATTTATGTCAGCCTTAGCTTGCTTAAATAACATTGCCATTTACAAAATCTGGAGTATTCTAGAACTACACAGCACCATCAGCAGAATGCAGTGCAGTCTAGACATGGTTTATTTAATTTCTTTATCACAGATATGCAAATTTCTCATTTCCAGCACAGGACCTAACTATTCTGAGATACCCCTAGAAGAACAGTCTTTCTGTACCTACAACACAGATCTTAAAGTTCACATAAGAATAATTTGTTCACAAGTATAAGCACTAGCTTTTAATCACTATTTGGTTTTTTCCTACCCTCAGTTTCATCAGGTGCCAACAGAAATCAAACCAAGTCTAAAGAAATACTCTAGCAAATGGGCCAGACTAATATGCACTGCTCGTCATTAATACCCACTTTGTTTCCCCTACCTGTTCTATCCCACCAAGACACGCCTTGCATTTGGCAGCAGAATCAATGACTCCAGTTAAAGTTTGGTGCCACACACTTACTTGCTAAAAGTAAACAGGACAGAGCAACCACGTGCAGTTGCTGTGTGGATATGTCATAGCGGTCCATGAAGAGGTCCAGTAGGTACACAGCCAGATGTCGTGCAGCAGGACAGAGCCTGAACCTGTTGCTCACAATGGCAATCAAGTCTGCAAAGTATCTTCTCAGGTGTAACTGGGGAGACTGGCCTTTGTAAGAGGGCAGCTTCAGTTCCTAGATAGACAGCAGCAGGTAATTTTATTAAAACCATAACTTAGTTTGAAGTGGTATCAAATTAATACAGGTGATATTTTAATATTTATAATGGAAGTTTCAAAGGATTTCTCCCTTCTTCCTTCTGTTCCCATCATTTCAGAACGCCTTTTCAGCAAACAAATTCCATTTTTTTGTATTACTGAACAACTAAAAAATACTTTGTTTCTGCAAAACACTAGCAACTTAAAATTTCACATCTTTCATTTGCGCAATCAGCCAGAGTGACTTCAGCTTTTACCATGTCTGTTGTATTACCTCTACTGCAATGGCTGTACAGCAAGAGCATGCAAGTATTCCTCAGCTGCTTCAATGCAAAGTTCAAGAGCTTCACTAAACCCCTCTCTTGCTACAGCTCACTCTGAGCAACCAGACTTTGTACTCAAGTGTTTGCATGTTCTAGAGCTGCCAAATCTGCTGATGCCTCCAGGAAAAGACCACTAACAGCCAGCTGAACCTTAGGAAGAGGAATGGGGTGTGCATGAACCAACATTCGCTTTATGTGTATGTAAAACACTGAGCTGATCTGATCGATGTCACACTGACACTGATTACAGCGTGCACTAAGGTAGTTAGTTAAGCTCACACTGTCTCAGATTTAGGGGGACGACCCGTCAGAAGAAAAGTCCTAGGAACCCCACATTTGAGAAAATCTGTGCCATGATCTATTTTGAATACAAAGTTTGGACTGGTAGGGGAAAAAAAAGCCCTCCAGGCTCCTGCCTAGTAGGCAGTACCTCCTCTTGTATGCAGCAGAACAGCAGTGCTGTCTTCTGTTACCATGAATAAATTTATGAGATAGACTATGCACCCACACGCTGTGTTTAAGTAGGATTTTGAGTACAATTACATTTCCAGGGAAAATTAACTTGATTAATTTAACTTAATGACATCAAGTCACACAAATTTTTCAAAGTTTTAATGTAAATTCAAAGTTTTGAAACATGCTATTGAACTGAAAAAAAAACCCACAAAAAAACTTCCCACTTACTAAGCTTTGTAATTCACCTTTCACAGCACTAATTTGGCTAAGTAATGATAACTTTGGGAGTAGATAAATTATTCTGTCCTTCCCTCCATCACTGAAAAAGAGTAAAGCAGTCAGGACTCCGGGAAAAGTAATCCGCTCATCGAGTATCATCAGGCAACAAAAGCACGTTTTTAGTAGATTCACTCACTGTAAACTGATTTTCAGCCCGGGTGTTAAGATGTGCTTTATGAAAATAGTCCCGAAGAACAACTCTGAGTCAGTCGAAGCAACTTCTAAGCAATTGCCTAAACCCTCTACTATTCCTACTGTACCCGGCGTTTCTTTCACTGGGTTTTTGTTTGGTTGGTCGGGGTTTTTTTTGTTCCAATAACACCACAATGCTTTCTGCCGACTTTAAACCCGGACCCACGCAAACGTCCCAAGAGCAGCACCGGGCGCCCTTCCCCTGTCCAGAGAGCAGCGGGAGCACAGTCCGGCCGCTCGGATAAGCTGTCACGGCCGCGGAAAGACGGCCACAGCGCCCACGGAGGAAAGTCACGGCGAGTTCCGAGTTTACAAAAGCCAACTCCGCCGAGCCCCGGCGGCCGAGCGGGGCCGCCCCACAGGCACTCTCCGTCCGCTGCCCCCGCGGCGGCTCCGATGGCCGGAGCCTCACAAAGGCGCCGGGGCTGCCCCCCAGCCCAGCTGCCCCCGGGCTACCTTGTATCGAAGCGCTTGGTGGATATCGGCCGCCAGCTGTCNGGTCGGGGCCGGTAGAGAGGGGATTTGGCCTGAGGAGGGGGTGCGCGGGGCGGGCGGCCTGGCCGGGGTCCCTGGGGCGGCTGTCGGGAGAGCCGGGACAGTGGGGCTCACCCGGCTGGAGCACAGCGGTCTTTGGGCCCCAATGATCTCCAGCTAGCACAGTTTAGTTCNGAAAAAAAAACCCACAAAAAAACTTCCCACTTACTAAGCTTTGTAATTCACCTTTCACAGCACTAATTTGGCTAAGTAATGATAACTTTGGGAGTAGATAAATTATTCTGTCCTTCCCTCCATCACTGAAAAAGAGTAAAGCAGTCAGGACTCCGGGAAAAGTAATCCGCTCATCGAGTATCATCAGGCAACAAAAGCACGTTTTTAGTAGATTCACTCACTGTAAACTGATTTTCAGCCCGGGTGTTAAGATGTGCTTTATGAAAATAGTCCCGAAGAACAACTCTGAGTCAGTCGAAGCAACTTCTAAGCAATTGCCTAAACCCTCTACTATTCCTACTGTACCCGGCGTTTCTTTCACTGGGTTTTTGTTTGGTTGGTCGGGGTTTTTTTTGTTCCAATAACACCACAATGCTTTCTGCCGACTTTAAACCCGGACCCACGCAAACGTCCCAAGAGCAGCACCGGGCGCCCTTCCCCTGTCCAGAGAGCAGCGGGAGCACAGTCCGGCCGCTCGGATAAGCTGTCACGGCCGCGGAAAGACGGCCACAGCGCCCACGGAGGAAAGTCACGGCGAGTTCCGAGTTTACAAAAGCCAACTCCGCCGAGCCCCGGCGGCCGAGCGGGGCCGCCCCACAGGCACTCTCCGTCCGCTGCCCCCGCGGCGGCTCCGATGGCCGGAGCCTCACAAAGGCGCCGGGGCTGCCCCCCAGCCCAGCTGCCCCCGGGCTACCTTGTATCGAAGCGCTTGGTGGATATCGGCCGCCAGCTGTCCTGTCCACCACTGCGCCTCCAGCTCCATCGGCGGCGCGGCGCGGCACCCGGGCTCGGGCACCGGGGAGGAAGCGGCACTCGCTGAGGGCGGGACGGGCAGCGCCACCCTCGCCTCTTTCTGGCTCGCCCCCGGTTAACCGCGATCAGCTGCCGCGGGGCGCCCCCGGCCCCCCGGACCAGCTGGCCGCCATGCGGGGCACANTTTTTGTTTGTTTCTTTGTTTTTAGTTTTGTTTCTATCTTTTCTTCCCCCGTCCCTCGTTTCCCCCGGCTCTTTCCCCGCTGGGCTCAGCTGTGAGGTTTCAGCATGTGGCCTGGCTCAGCTCTTGCCCTGCAGGCGCATTGTCCCGGCAGCGGTGCGGGGCGCGCTCGCCTCCCCGGAGCTTTGAGGCTCCGGTGTTGGATTGGCTTGCCTGCCTGCTGGTGAAACCCTTTGCAGAAGCACCTCCTCCCTTTCCCCAGCCACTTCTGCTCACCTGAGCGAAGGGCTCCGTGTGCTGGCAGCTGGTGACCGACAGCTCCCACTCGAGTCCTAGTTTAGCAGGAGGTGCTCTGCACCTGCTCTGCGTTCAGAGCCTTTCCTTGGTGCTTTCTACTTGCGATAACCCCCCGTTACAGACACCTTACCAAATAAAACCTAGTGCTTCATAGTTCTTTTCATATTTGAATTTATTAATATTGAAACAACTAGTTAATGAGAATAGAAAACCTGGTACAACAGGTGAGGTAAAGTGATGGAGAAAAAATGCTTTGGGTGCAGTTTTTGTTGAGGGAGTATAATTTAATTTTTTGTTTCTACCTTTGCTTAGACATGATTTTTTCCCTTTTAATTAAGAAAATATTAACCAGCTTTTTGACATAACCAGTTTAATGACTCTGTAGTGAGAACTGTAAAAGCCTGTTCCTGTGTGTTTATTCGGTAATCCTATAGACTACAGTGGTCCCTTTCATCTGAGGAGTTGTGCTCATAGGTGGAAGGTTTTGTTTTTGAGGACACATTTTTGGACAGTTTCCATTTATGACAGATGTTGTTATAAAATGCTACAGTTTTCTGAAGGAAAAAAATAAGAAATGTATTTTTTTGGTGCATAATTGCAAAAATATTTTAACTATTTGGATTAGCTATCAGAGATCTATGGACTGTTGACAAATTAGCATTTTCCTGGTCTGATGGCTTTTTATCTCATTTCTGTACATTATTTTATAGGCAAGTGCATGCTCAAGCTAATTTTTATATTTGCAGATATATTATTTTAAAATTGTTTATCTTTGAAGAACAGTAATACCAAACAGTATGTTTCAAGGATAAGTCTCAAAAACAGATTCCAAATGGAGACACTGTCTTTTATAACATCTTTATTGCCTTCAAAAATACGTTGCCTGCATGAAGAGAAGGCTAATAAACACCAACATGCTAAAACCTGTTACAATGGGCCCAAACAGGGAAGTGATGTTCCTTCTCTTATTGCCATTAGCAGTGCTGCTTCCCCCTAGAGCTTTTAAACTCTGTGTGGATTAGTCTGGAGCTGAACTGTTAAGCAGGGAAAAAACTACTGATGCTTGCTGGCTTATTTCTAAGATATGCTTGATTGACTTGGATAGGAAACACCATCCTCATAAGACTGTACTCTGAGAACTGTTTAATTTATATATAATTGAGAAAAATGCTATCATTGTTATTTGTCACTCTGCAAAGTGGAGTGAGCTGTGGAACTCCCTATTTCAGATTCCTTTTTCCCATTACAATTTATGTTAATTGAGTTGTTGATCTTGTGAACAGTTATATCTGTCTACTTTTCATGCAATGAAAACACAGGTTTGGAAAGAGTTTCATCATCCTGCCCAAGGCCAGGATTGCTCTTGGCATGCATTTTTCTAATCTTGGAGACATTCAGAAAATCATCCTATTGAAAAAGCCAGAGCACTTAAGTACAGCTGGGTTATCTGCAGGAGGTTTGCATCCTATCAGCTGTTAACAATCAGCCATTGGAATAATCTCCTCAGGGAAGTTGGACACTTTTAAGATTCAGTGGGATAAGGTGCTGGGACATTTTGCTTTTGCCAGAAAAGTTTGGAGGAGATGTTGCTGGAGCTCCCCTTCCAACTTGGCATTCTATGACTTCAGTTTATGCCTTAGCCCCACCTGGAAGATTTGAGAAGAGTCTTGGAGTGCTGAACTGAGGCTGATTGTTTGCAGAGTTTGCCAGATCACAATTCTGGGGGTTGAATGGGAATGGGAGTAGCACAGCTATAATGAGACTAGGTTAATACAGCTTCTTTGCATGCCTCATAATCAATCTTTTAGCCAGTCCAAATTTCATCTACTTTTAATGGTCAAGGCTGTGTACGCTGCTTTAAGTATTCCTACCTTAGTGCCCTGTATGTAAGTCAGGATGGAACAAAAACCAACTCAGTGAGTCCTTAGAATAAACAGAAGATATTAAACATGACTTTCAGTGGCAGTAGTTACATTTTCTTAGCAAGAAACTGAAAGCGTGAAGTAAGCATAGTATATAGAACCTGAGAAAACAGCAGAATTAAATGTTATGGAACCATTTTGAAATTGGTATCCTCTTTCTGTAAATGACCGTGGATCACCTAAGCAAATAAGTGTGTCTCGGGGGGGGGGGGGAATGAAATTGGCTGTGAGAGCTGCTGTCTGTGCTTTGAAAAGGTGCCAAGTAGCAAGAAGTACCGTTATTCTTGGAACTCAGCAAGAAAAATTATTACCCTGAACTACATCCAAAATAGGCTACAATGTAACCTGTGAAATCTGGACTAAAATCCCTGTAACATTTTTGTGGAATCTTCTAAAGAGGATGCTGCAGAACTCTTACGATTTATGGACCTGTAATTCCCAGGCTATAGTCCTAACACAGTTTCAGACATGGTGGGTGAGCTGGCTTCTCTTTGTAGTTACTGGGAGGTTAGATCTGTATCTCAGGAGTTGATGCATGTATTTATGTGTTTAAGCTGCTTTTTCCTCCTCTAGTTTCTTCTGATGGCTCTTCTTGGAAAAAGAAATGTGACTGAGAATACAAATTAAAAAATTTAGAAGTCATTGCCAAGTACAGCAAATGCTCTGATCCTGCAAACCACATTAGAACCCGTTTACCCCTCCTAGTATAAAAGGATCTGCTTCTGGTGTACTGTTCTTAGTTTTAATGGCACATCAGAGAACAAGTTTCTAAAGACTGACACTGACCTGTTTCTGTGCCCCTTGTCATAAGATACATCTCTGAAGTTTGCATTTGTCTTGACTGGCAGAATGAGATGAATCAACACAAAATCAGCACTCAGGATGGAAGTTAAATTCTGGGGTGACACAGCACTGAAAGAAACATTTAAATAGTGGCTCAATTGCTATGTTAATTGTGGGTTTTGTTTATTGGTTCTTGCTTTTGTTTTGTTGCTCCTTGGTCATTCTCATCTGGATAAAGACGTGGTAATTCCTTAAAAGGCATTTTTGAAGGACTTAGTTTTTGGAATTAAAATGTAAGAAAATCTTGGTTTTGTAGAACTGAGAATTATTAAAAAGAAAAAAGGAAGTCCAACCGTAGTTCCTGAGTTTCTTGGGGCTGAGAAAGTTAGCTCTGTTTTTGTTCCATCCTTCTTGATGTTATTTTCAAACAAAGGCTGCTTCTGATGACATTCATAGCAGTAATATTTCAAGGGCATTTAATTAAAGGGAATGAATCACCCTGAAGACAGGCCTGTTATTGCTCACAGAGCTCTTTTGCAGCGTGGTGGTAGATGAAATGTGCCATGTTGGTAAAAAGTCTTAACACTTCAGAAGGATTAATGAAGGAAGTCTCCTACAGAAAATACTCTGGGGTTGTATTTGTAAATCCTGTATTGAATGCTAAAGGTACTCTGTGGGTAAGATTTTCAAAGTTGTCTGGGGAGTTGAATTCCCAGAAAAGCTACTGAAATGTGATTAATAGATTTGATCTGAGCTGGTAAATATCCTTTGGAACTGTTGACTTTAGTTGTTAATATGGCTATTAAGACAGAAAACATCAGAGAATGCTCAGGCCTGAGCAATACATGCTTTTCATGAAGCATTTTAATGAACTATTTGGCTTTAAGTATTTTCCCGTCTTCTGGGAAGCTATTATAAAAATGTGCACCCATGAATCTTTTATTTGGCATTAGGATAAATGTATATGGTTTTGATAATGTGTTGGATGAAGGAAACATTCATATAAGTGGAAGGGTGTTGGTGGATATAATTTGTACTGGGGGGTCGTTCTTTTCTGTAAGTCTCACTCATGGTTGTCAGTAACTAAAAAGATGGGAGGAATTTTGCATCTAAAGCAAACAAACTTCCTGCTTGGGGAGCTTCAGCTCATTTGACTGGAATTTAGTAAAGGTTATTTGTTGTGCAGTTAGCTCAGGGATGGAGGGACAGCAGTTAGGAATGTGCTGTTGTTCCTGTCAAATGTTTTGATTTACTTACATCCACAGAATTTAAGTAGGGCAAAGTGGCCTATTCCTTTTCATTTCAAACTTAAGGTCCATCCCAGAATTTATCTTTTTAAAATATAATATCTAAGGCTGCCAAATGACGAGCCAGCCCAGGCAGAGTATCAGAAAGTTAATGCTTTTGTCTACTAGGGGTGGCCTAGGAGGAGAACTGCCTGAACACATGGGACAGGGACACTTATCTTTGTGGTGCTTCTTGTTCAAGTACTTGACTAGTGGGGTTCCATCTTGGTAGCAGCACAAGTGGAAAACTTCACACTTCCAATTTCTTGCTAACGAACAACCAATTGCTACTAGTGAAAGTAACTAAAATTATTGTTGTCTGTTCAGAGGACTTGGTAAACTTGTTTTATCTGTTGGGATTTACATACACAGAGGTAGGGCAGAGATGTGAAGACGGCTGCACTTGTGTTCAGGTTAGGGAAGGCTACTCCGAAGTCGTTCTGGAGCTGTATCTTCTCTGGGCTGAGCAAGCCCAGATCACTCAGCTTCTCTTCAAAGGGCAAGTGTTCCAGTCTTTAGCCATCCTGCTGGCCTTCTGATGAATTTGCTCCAGATAGTCAATGTCTTTGTTGTCCTGGGGGGAGGAGGGTGTCCCAAAACTGGATGCAATATTCTAGATACAGTTCAACAAATGATAACTAAAATGGTAAAAATAACTTCTTTTTCCGTGGCTCTGTTAACACAGGCCAAATGCTGTCAGCCTTCTTCAGTGCCAGGGCATATTGTTGATTCTTGTTCATCTTGCCACCGTAGGAGCCTTCAGCTTCCCTGCAGTGCTGGCTGGTCTGTGTTGTGCTCTCTCCAGGATGTTTGCCAGGGTCACAGCATGGTTTATTCTGTGTCCACAAAGCAAACAAACAAAAACCCTGGCCAAATATGAAGAATGGTAAATTTCAGGAGATCTGGGGCTGGGGTAAATGCTGCCAAATCCCACAGGGTTTGTGTGTGTTTGAAGTGTTGTGCCTGTTGATCCATTATTCAGAAGTACTGCACCTTAATTAGTTGTGTTGTTAGGGATGAGCTTGTGGTTTGGGGTTGCAGTAAATAGGAATAGTGATTCCCAACGTGATCATAGATCACAATGAGATTTGGGATCTTGTTCTGCATCAGTGTCTGATGCATGTGGCCAATTCTGCTTCTGGCAGCCAGAGCCCAGGGGCTCCTAATGTAATCTTAGCATCTCACTATGCTGAAAGAATTTGAGATTTTTGTATGTTTGAGACAGATTTTGCTGTCAGGCACATGGTCACGTGTTGAAGGAACTGATTAAAAATATCATATATAGATAGTATGGATGTACCTTTCTTGAGGTTTATGGACAAGCAGACCTTCACCTCTACTTGCTAATATCCTTGTGCTATTTGGTGTGTAATCACCCAGTCACAACACATCTAGTCAAGACATGTGTTAATGGACATGAGTCAGTACTCTTTTTTTCACTCATTGCATTGTGCCTCATTACGCCCACTGCATTATTAAAAGGGCAGAAATGTACCTCCATTTGGATATTGCTAAAAGCACTGTGATAACTGGTTTGACAAGTATGTTAAATGATAAATCCAGTTGAAAGGATGGAAGGGTAAAATGAACCTAAAATGTTTGGTTTCACGGCTTGTTGCCAGTGGCACTCCCATCTGAAATTGTGACCCCCATTTTGAATTAGACTCTCTGTTTGGGACATATGTTTGATGAACACATGCAGAAAAGCAATGCCTTTAACAAGTACTTAACAACCTGTGGGAGGAAGGGTTTAGTATAAAGTGTTTTTTCTGTTGAAATTAGTCAGTACTGACTGCTTCTCTGAACAATAACAGACAGTATTAAGACTGCCCTTCTCTTAGAGCAGAACCTATCTCCACCACTGCTGTGTAAAAGATGGGGGAACTGGTGAGGCATTGCTCATTTTGCACTTTAATCAACCTCAGAGTCAGGGGAAAAATACTGTCAAGAGTCAGTGCACATCTGTGGGCTCTATTTAGTTGCTTTGCACATTGCTGGGATCATGTGCACAATTTCAAAGGAACTCATATTTATTTTCCTGTCCTGTTCAGAATTACTTTGAAGGACAATGTGGAAGAACCATCTCTTTTGTGCTGCTTGCAAAATGGAGTCATGTTTGCTTAGCATTTTGAATGCAAAACACTGCATATGAAAAAATGATATAAATCTCAGACTGAAATCAGAGCTATCAATATGGTAAATAAACAATATATGTGAAACACTCATACAGTACCATATCTTAAATTTGTACAAGATTCTCTTTGGCAAGAAAACCAACTAGCACTTCATGTTTCTCTTCTCACTAATGGTCTCAGTCTTATGAAATGCCAGCTTGTGTTTTTTCTTTAAGTGGTGGTCCAACAATTTCAAAACAGATGGTAAAAGTCAGTCTTTTTGCTTGAATCATTACTTTGCTTAGTATGTGACTGTGATTAGAGTAGGTATTGCTTGTAAGATTGATACAGCTGGGTGTTTGTTTTGTGGATATTTGTTACCATTTATAAATTACTCTTTGCTTGAAAATGCCTGTAGAATTCTTTGGAGTTTGCTATTTGAAACTACATCTGCAGTTTGTAATTTACCATGTCACTTAGCTAGAAGAGCCAAGTGGTATTATTCTTGTTGGTTCACTGTTGTTTTTTGTAAATAACCATCAGAATTGAATTGAATTGAGTTCTGATCCTCCTTTAAAGGTTTCATGAACATAAACAGTGCCTTTTAAAGTTATCCTGAGCATATGGCAGTGTGTTTACTGCTCAAAACTGACTTTTTGTGTCTCCATGATGTTGTAGGGAGCAAGAGCTCTGGACAACAGAGGGTGAAGGGAAATGCACCTCAGCGATGTTGGTGTGAATATGTGACTGCAGATGATTGGGATGGGCGCATATGGTGGGATGGAATTGGACAAGAGCAGAAACAGGTGATTAATAGGATTGACCATGAACTGGTAAATCCTTGGAGACTGATATTCAAAGCAATTATCAGATGCTGATATTGTGCTTGGTTGGTGTCACCATGGAAAAGTTGGTTCAAACAGCTTCAGATATTCATTGCTAGATCAAGATGTCAGTTAGATCACAGGGGCTAAATGTGGAGAAAAAAAGCATGTCAGATTAGGCTGACTTTTCCAACCTTTAGGCTTTGCTGCCTAATGATGTTTATTTAAGGTTTCAGAGAAGCACTTCCATGGTGATAAACTAGAAGTGAAATTTAAAAACCCACCCACATTACTTATGAAAATCAGAAGTATAATGCTGCAGAAATGGAGTCACAGATGCTAGAACCAATTTCGATAAGGGTTTAACACAATATTAAGTTCAACTTTTAGACTTGTACAAGTAGTTTAAAAATGTGCTGCTGCAGAAACCCAAAACTTTGATCTGGCATTAAGTTTCTCCGATAGTTCAGCTTTGTTTAAAACACTTATTGGGTTCTTCTTGTGCTGTTTATGTCAACAGTTGTCTCTTAGTGCTACACTTGTTATACATAAACAGGAATCACCTGTCCTCTGACAATCCCTGAAAGCTCAAGTAAAAATACAAAGGCAGTATAAACTCTGTAATTTATATTCTTATTTCTGTCACATCTAAATGTGATTTGTGTAGATCCTTCTACTGTTCAAATTTCTGCTGCTGACTGATCCAGCAGCTGTAGATCTGTGGTAGTGCCTGTGGAAGTCTGGTCTTAGCTATGGATAAGAATGTTTGCATCCTGGGTATTTGAGTTTCATTTCCTGTTGTTCTGTAAAACCTCTCAGCTGTGGCCTAAGTAACTGAGTGACACTTGTGCTGTGCAATCACTGGATGCAAAAAATCCCTAAAATCATGCTCACCAAAATGCTAAATTGAAATCAATAACATGAGGTGGTAGACTACATGAGATAGAGCAACTATTAATGTAGTTACTGGAAGCAAAAAAAGATGAAGACTTAGATTTTTTTTTTTTTTACTATCAATGGAGGAGGCTGAAGACTGAAATTATTTTTAAAAGATAAAATTACACCCTTATTGATCAGTTTTGTGGATCTATAATACAGATTGACTGAATTGAAAGAAAAAACACAGGAGAAGTAATAAAATAATCTACTGAGTTTGCTTCTAAGTTCAGATTAGGTCATACTGAATATTATTTCATGCCCTTTCTCCAGTGGTTTGTGTTTTCCAAAGCCAAAATATACATTTTTGACTGATGAATGGTCTGCAGTTAAATGAGGGCAAGCAGTGAAATACTCTTGAGGATGAAGAACACGAAGTGAATTGACAGAGCTCTTCAGCATAGCTATAACATCCCTCTCCCAACAGGAGAAACACTATTGCACTGTTCTCATTCCCTTTGACTGGGATTTTGTGTTTCTCATGAAACTACTGAGGTCGTGATGTAAAATGTAATAATGACAATGTATGTCACTTCTTAAGACATACTTTAGGCAGAGAAAATGAGGGAGCAAGCCAGCAATGTATGATCAGAAAAATCTCTACAAAGTAGGAAAAGTGGATATATGGATGCAGGGGAAGTTGAAAACAGATACAGTGCATTTTCAAATTTGGATTATTTGCTACACAAATCTATATAAGTGTATGAAGATTAATTTTACAGTTTCATGTGATCATCACTTTTATTTTTTTGTATCAGGAGGAGCAGCAAAATGAGCTGAGTAGCATTGTAGAGGAATGTAGCATTTGTCTTGCCTTCCTGTTTTTAGCTTCTTTCTGAATCAGAAAGCCAGGGTTTTCCTGTGAACACCTAAACTACTTAACTAAGAGCCTGGTATGGAGAGAAGATGTCAATTTGGAAAATGCAGTTTAATGTGGGCTATTTTTCACATCATTTAGAAAGAATTCTCAGGAGTAAGATTCCAGGGTAATTACTTATGTCTGGCAGAAGCCTGCCCTGGAAGCATTGCCTAACTTTGACCTGCTTCCAACCAGCTGGGAGACAGCCAGGTTGCTCAGTGGAATTGATAAAACATTCGAAGGCTGTATTAGCATAATTTAAACATGTCATAAGCATATCATCACCAGGGTTTAATTGAGGGCTATCCATAATCCAGATTTTTAATTTAACTGATTCTAGTTAGTGTAACAGTTCTGTTCTGTTCCCACTAAGTGAGTTGAAGTTTTATTCTGAGAAAGTTTTTTTCTTAAGTTGTCAGACCTGTAAAGTCTTTACTGAATAATTTATTACTTTCAGTGCCACATGCAGCAGAAACAGTTCTGGTAACATTTCTGTTCCCAGTTCTAAGAATAGCTGTAATCTGAGTCTCTCTCTCTCTCTCACAGAGTCTATTCACCTGGAATATTAATGATATAATTGAGGAAAATAAATTCCTTAAGAAACAGAAGATTCAATAATTGTGTATGCATGCCGTTTAAAAGGTTTAGGGACTACATCAATTGCCAGATCACTTAAGGGTGTCCTACCTGACACAGAAAGAGCAGCTAGTTAGAAACCATAAGGATGCTCTTTGCATTAGTGTGGCTTGTGGCTTTAGTGCATCCTCCATTCTCACTATGTTCCCAGATAATGTCACAGTAACTGCCTGCAGGCTTCTTGTAATATGAATCAAATGGATTTCAGAGAATATTGGGGCTACTTTGAGGGTCAGTATTTAGGAAGGGCATAGACCAAGACATCTGTGAGAACTGTTGTGATTTCTACTTGTGAAACCGTGGCTGAGAATGATGAAGGCTCTGGGATGAAATTTGCTGAACTTGTCATGGCCCTTTTCCTGATAATGTAATGTTTCTGTTTATGGAGCTGTCAAATCTAGCACTGCCACTTGCTTTCTAATTCTCCAATAGTATCTAATGATGTTGTTCTTTCAGTAGTATTCACACAATGTCCTGGTTTAAACAGGAGAAGGAAACAATTTATTAAAAACAACAAACAAAACTCAAGCCCTCTTCCTTATGCTCTTTATCCATTGCTGCAGCTTTATCCTACTAGAAGAGCATTTTGAGGTGTATATCTAGAATTAGCTCCATTCACATATTTAAAAGAAGGCATTGAATGTTGTTAGCAAAAGTTGCTGGGTAAATTAATATGTACATGTATTCATTTCCAATAAATGAAGGTGCTGCATGCAGAAACCAAATTCTCTTTTGTAATGAGAATAAGGAGAGAGCAGCAAAAGCAGGCAGCTTTTACTTCATGGTGATTTGATGTAGACCCACAATTTTTTGTATGCTTCTTAGGGTTTTAAATTCCAAGACTCAGTTTGGAGTTACTGAATAGGAAGCTATGACAGATTACACATCCTTTGCTTTCTCTTGATAATGCAGTGTGATTTAAAACTGCTTGCCCCAGTGTAAAAGAAAAGCCAGGTGGCTTCTATGTGCTGTGGACAAAAACTTAGCCAGGTGGATGCTGCAAGGAAGCTTGTCAGGTTTGTTTGTGTGCAAAGAATTTTGAAGTACCTCACTTGAAACAGGGTTATGATATACACAGTGCTATTGTAAAAGAAACAGAAATGATTAAGTGTTCACAAGTTGAAAGTAATTTCAACTCTGAGAATGCATGGGAGTGTCTTAGCTTCAGGATCATCTTCATATATAAGTGAATTGGTAGATTCTTAAATTTCCTGTCATTCTAGGTACAGAACCATCCTTACATTTCTGGATACCTTGTGTGTGCCATTGGGATTAGTCACTTCAGCTAAAGGGTGCTGGAGAATTTTCTGGCATTTTATGGATTTGTCTAGTAGATGCCTGTGCACAAATGTTTGATTTTGCTAGATGACGAATCATGTATTGGTTTGAAAAAGGTTGGTAGGGATGTCTGGCTCCAGAATATATATCCTGGGAAGTCTCCCACAATACTTAGATTGGTTGGGATCTAGTGAAGGGCTGTGGTGAGAAACTTGCGCCAATAGCAAAGTCTCATGTTTGGAGCAATGCAGCCTGTGGCTAAGTAGCTGCACTCCCAGATAGATTGCCACAGCCTAGGTAGGCACAGTGCAAGGCACTGGGTTTGTGTCAGCTCTGGCTTCCAGGTTTGTACGTGTACATTTTTTTCTGTACTCTTCACCAAGGATCCAGCTCAGTTCCCCTGAAACGCAATGGCAAAATCCTTCACAACTCCCTTGGGTGTCTTGCTGATTTGAACTGTACAGTTCATTGGTAACAGTAAGTGACAAGCTGGTGGCTTAGAGCTCCACTGACTGTGTGCAACTGCAGAACAGAGGCAAATGTATTTGTGTGTGTGTGTGTTTGTGTGAAATTGGGCATCCAGACTGTGAAATGCTGTCAATTGGCAGCAGAGCAATCAAAGAGCTTTTGTTGCAATCGCTTCTCTCGAGGAGCTTGTTGTGATCAATATGTAATCACTGTGAGAAAGAAGCAAAAAGATCTAATATTCCTTATATATTTATTTATATACATATGTCCACACATATGTATATATTTTTTTCATTAGAAATACTTGGATATTTTTTTCCTGACCATAATTAAACAGGCTGGATGATATAAAAAAGTCAACAAACACTGTTAATATAATTTTGTTTATTCACATAACAGTCCTCCTTTAAGTGTTTTTAATTTTCCTTTTGTTCAGACATGAATGCAGCAGGGGAAAGGGATGAACGTATGGAAAAAGAAATAGCCCATCAAGCATAATCCTTCTTACTTAGTATATGGAAATCTTCAGCCTCGGGGTTTAAGGAGCTGGGGCGAGCAGGGCCGGATGCAGCAGCAGAGCCCTGCTCAGCTCCTGGGTAGGGTTATGTCAGAGCCACTCGATGCCTACTACAACCTGGTAGTTTGTAGCAACTCAGTGAGACCTGCTCGGATACGTGCCAGCTTCCCAGACCTCACACTCCTATCCCTGTTTGCCAGCCCGGCAGGGATGTCTGTGGATGAGCAGGTTTGGGGACAAGGCTGCTGTTCCGCCTCTAGAGGGACGCCCAGGACCGGAGATGAGGCTCCGCCACACGCAGGCGGCAGCGCGGCTGCTCTTTTCCTTTCCCTTCCTCTCCTTTCCCTCCCGAACCTGCTCTGCCTCAGGACAAAGCGCCCCAGCCGTCTCCAGAGCAATAACAACGAAATCCTGAAAGGACAGGAACCGCGGGAAGCAAAATGTTTACAGGAATGACACCGGCAACGTGCAGTGTTCAGGGAGATGAGAAATCCCTCCCGACAGGGTGCGAATGTTTTCTGCTCCGTCCCCTCTTCTTCGTCCCTGTGAGACGCCAGTGTAGGCAGATGATTGCACTCATGCTTCATGTAGGCAGTGTTATTGCTGTCTATCATTTGTATTTGCAGTTCAAACAACGCTAAACCACAGCTCCTCTCCAGTCTGACCTCTGCCACCACCGTCAGGGCAGGATGCGCCCTCAGAATATGGTGGGTTTTCGTGATGTCTGGACGTGCCTGTAGCTTTTTTGTCTCTGCATTAAGCATTTGCGCTGTGAAATTTCTGCTAGGATCAGTTAGGGTAGAAAATAGCAATTCCACAAAAAATGGGAAATCACTCACTGGCCTCTGATTCAGAATAGTACAAGATGAACATGATTTTCTTGTTACTGTCTCTCCAAACTCGTCTTAACTTGTTCTTCAACATGACTCTTTCAAGCAAAATTCTGAATGGTTTCCTCATGCTCTCAGCCATGATCTTTGATTTCCTCACTTTTGATAACTACTTACAGTGAAATGCTTTGACTACATTTCCAAATTTTTGATCTTAAACCTCTATAAATGGGGAGCTTTAGGTACACAAATGTAGTTATATAGATACATAGAAGACACTGTAGCCAGTTAAAAAATAAATAGAATGAAATTTCTAATAGGCAGAGTCCTTTCTCCAGCTCAGAGCTCTGGGCTGTGGTTGGATGATCACACAATGCACATTTTTTTAGTTATGTTGCTCCATCCTGACTGTTGACATAGTTGAGTTCTACCTAAGACGACTTGGTGTTGAATTTGCTGATATTTGGGGAGTTGAAACGTCTGTTTGCTCTTCCTATGGAAAGCCCGGACTCAACATCTCTCTTCAGGTTTACACTGAAATATGTATCTTTATGTATGTTTTAAGGAAATTTTCCCGTCCGCCCATCAGGAGCCGCTCTGGCAGTCATAGTCCGAGCTGGGGCCGAGGCCCCTTCCCAGCGGGAAGCTCCAGTGAGCTCTTCCGAGCTCCGCTTTGCTCCCTACACTCGCCACACTCACAGTCAGACCAGGTTTCCTTACTGGCTCGACCCCAGGTTTCCCGGGCGTCTGAATCCTTAAAAGATTTTAATCTTGGCTCAACAACAGAATAGCAGCTCGAGACTGAGCCTTCGAGGAGGGAGCCTGAGGAAAGGAAACCCTGGAGTTTTTATGCCCTTAAAATCTATGCACGTGGAAATCTGGGGCTACCGGCTCCTGCTGTGTTTGAGTGCCCCTGGCCGGCGCCACAGGTCCCGGGCCCTTTGTTATGCAAAGAGCGGCAGTTCACAGCCTCCTGTCTCGGCCTCTCATCACCGGAGCTCTACCTGCATCTTGCACACCCAGCGACCTGCACTGAATGTATTCCTCAATATCTGCGAGCCCCCAGGGTAGTGTGATGCCCGTAAGCATCTCTGCGTCTGACTGGAAAAAATGGGAGAAAACTTCTACAGTTCTACACCAGCTTCAGGGGCAAACTCTTGACAAAACTGAAGAAGAGTGACTTTATTAAGATGTTAGACTGGTATTTTGATGGTTTGGATTTACAAGCTAGCTTTGCAAAATATCACTTATCTGACCATGGGCAGGTCATTTAGGCTCCATTTGCCATCTCTGCAATTAAAATAATAATATGTATTTTCTGCTGTCTACTTAGGCAGGCTTTCAGAGTTCTGACAGTCTAATGCTTTGTGGAGCTCTGAGCACCGCTAAACCTTGAGTTGGTGTAACACGCTGGGCATTGCTGCACTCACTGCTCAGCCCTGCTGTGCTGTGTATGCTGCTTTGCTTCCAAAGGAGAATCAAACTAATGGAGGTAAGGTGACTTTCCAGTGTCTTTTTATTCCCATCTTCTCTCACCCGATGTCTTAAGTTTGTGGAGAAACAGCCTAATGTAGCAAGTGAGCAGCTGACTGCGAGGACCAAGTTACCAATTGGTGGTTGCCAAATAAATGATCAGAAACAAACCAACTGCAAAATTTAGGAGACTTCCCTGACATAGATTTTATTGTGCGAGTAACAAAGTCCAATAGGTGCTCCAACATTTGTGGATGTAGACAGTGAAGTTTTCACTGGTTTGGATCATATCCCTGGGAAAACCCTCTTTTGGGCGGTCTTTAGGTGAATGAGCTGTGTCTGCCTGGGGCGTGATCAGACACTTCTCACCTCTTCTCCAGCGGAAAGAGGTTAAGAGGAAGAGAGGGGACCATTGCATGAAGTAAAGGGATGGTTGTAGTTGCAGGAGAGAGTTGGCTGACCAAAGCTCTTTTTTGACTTTCCTTTTACTGGAGAAATTGTTCCACATAATATAGGCCACCCTCCTTGTCTGTCTTGCTGCTACCAGCAGTGGGTGATGTAACTTGTCTTCTGCATGGCTGGGGAGTTGCTGCTGCTTTCCAGCAATCAACGTAATCATGGAATCAGTTTTGTTTTCCATGAAACTTTGAAATTGGTTAATTCCTTCCATGAAATAATCAGTTCTTACTTTAATTTTTTCAGATCATAATGCCCAAGGGACTTCTTTTTGCAAGCATCTGCAGTTTCCCCCCTGCTAATTTGTAAGAACGGCTTAACATTTTCTTTCTTGCAAACAGCCTCACCCTTTCTCCATGCTACCTTTTCATCTTCCTACAGCTACCCTTATAGTCAGGCTATTGCAGGTTGTCACTCTCAGGAGAAGACAGTGGTGATGAAGGTGGCTGGGTTTTTTTTTAATGTGCCATCCTGTTCTTGCATCCTGTAGATAGTGAGTAACCAAACAGCAGGAAGCAGTTTCATAGCAACCATGCTATTTTGCTGTCTCTTTTCTGAAGATTATGCAAAAAGAAAGTGGCAGAAAAATTCTAGGGACAGCCCTGTGTAAAGGCTTTGCTGTTCTCTTGGAGTACTCCTTGGGCCATTTCTCCTGCTTTTAATCTCTTATTCATCCTGCCATATAAACCAGTCTTTCACCTCTCCCACCTTTATCAGACCCTTGGAAAACCCCAGACAGCATTACTGTCCATTTTCCCTGATCTTCTTCTGGGGCTGGTCGTTTTCAATTGTTTCAGCTATTTTTAAACAAAGGGACATTACTCTCATTTAGGTGGCAGCAATGTGGGTATCACAACCAGCAGTTTCAGAGAGGTGTTGTAAATCTGTTTTTGGCTGCATATCAAAATGGAATGGGTGTTAGGGATGCCAAAATAACCTGTTCTACTGCCCAACACGTTTGAAGTCTTCATTATCATGCACTGATTTTGTTACCTGCATTGCTGAACACACAACTCATGCAAGCTTTTACTTGCATGACTCAGCTTCTACACTCTTGGAAGTGTCTGCAGAATTATGTTCTGTATCAGTTACATGGTCACAAGATGCGATTTCTCATTGCTGCTGTGAAGGAAAAACATGTAGGCATTTCTGATTGCTTTGAATTTTATTTACTCTCATATTTAATGTTACAGTCTTGTAATTTTTCAGGCAGCATGCCCAGACATTTTTTAAAAAAATTTCCTTGTTACAGAACACTGCATAGAGGTTAATTTCCCCCCAGTGATCTCTGAACTTTTAAATGCTGAAGCCACTGCTCATAAGAACTGACTTTTTTATACTGATCTTCCATCTTTAATGCTTCTGCTGCTCTCCTCTGGATACACAGACCTCTTAGAGGGATTAGGAAATCCTTAATGAATGTACTTTTTGCCTTATCTCTCGCTCTCTTTTTTTTAATGGTTCACTCCTTTTTCCAATATATTCAAGTGCTTCAAGTGCTTCTCATGGCTTTTTTTGCTGTTTGTTTGTATGTCTATTATACTATAAAGCAAATGTCTGCCTGATATTAGATTACATTATGATTTGCTGGTTTTCCTCTTCACAAAACCCAGAGAATTTAGAGGTTACCATAATTTCATGTTCATTTTTGTCCAGTATGCAAAAGTAGACTGGGAATTAAAACTAGGCCCAGTGACTGTGGTGCTAAAATCTATATGTAAATGCTTTATTTCCAGTAAAATAAATGGGTCACAGTCTAAATCACTCTGAAAATAATTAATATTCAGGCTTCATGCATAGACATACCTTCTTTCACTGCTGTTAATCCACAGTTCATACTTCTTCCCTGGAGGGTTTCAGCCCCAGAATTTGTGTCACATTGCATTGACACAAATGATTGCCAGTGGACAGGTCATGGTTCAGCCACATGGACAGTAACCCCAGAGGGAGCAGGGGATGGATCAAACACTTCAAATCAACTTTTGCAAGGTGAGATCCAACTACATTCCTGAGACACTTGTTTGCCCTGTAAAATCTCACCCTACTTTTTAAATTTAGATTTTGGACATTTTCTCAAGTCACTTTTCTATTTTGTTATTTGCTATTTGTTACAGAGAGGTGCCATGGGAAGCAATGCCCAGTCACAGACAAGGATGTCATTATGCTAGATACTGTATAGATACGTGCTGAGAAGGGGCTTTGAAGAGTTATAGTACATTTAGTTTTCCATTTGTTTGTGATTTATTTAAATTATATAGTTATGAAATGTCTTAAATCTGTATTAGCTAACTTTCAAGGGAAATGGAAAAGAACTCTGCAGCCTAAAGTTTGCCTTTTCTTTCAAGCAAAGCTAATGAAGTCAATGAAAATATATTTTCCATAGAGGAAGCCACACTTACTTTCCTGCTGACCCAGTTTTCACATTGTTTCTAGTGGTCTGTACTTGTTTTCCATCTGCTGCCTGCAGACCCCCAACTTTATGTAGGTTCCTGGATCAGCTTTTTTTTCCCCTCTTCTTCTTCTTCTTCTTTTTTTTTTTTTTTTCTTTTAACAATTACACTGAAAGCAGTAGTCAAAACTTGAAAGGGAAATCATTATGTTGGGGGCAAAAATGGAAGAAGTAAACTATAGTATGGTTGAGAAACTCCAGAGGCCTGGATCTCTGGATGACAAAGTAACCAGAATAAGGAGATAATGTTAGTTGTAATTAAAAAGTCTGTTTCCCAGGTTTGAGGGCCTATTTAATATCAGGGGACACCATCCAATTTCCATAATAAGCCCTAAAAGCAGCTGTGAACACATCTCCAAGGAGTAATAGGTGCTCCTCTCCCCCAGTTATAACACAGTAAGTGGGTGCTAGGTGGGAATGACACCAAACTGGCTTTGACCCATCCAAGTTACACTTCTGAAGCATAAATTCCCACTAAGTCAGTGTTATTGTTTTGTGAAACAGAACACGGCTCCTGTGAAAGTGTATGAGAATTTTTAACTGTGGTTTTCATGGCATGATTGGGTGCATTGGGAAGGTAAAGTGGATCAGCTGGAAAGACACCACAGCAGTGGCCCCTGCGGTGTGTCACCAGGAGGGATATTCCATGATTTCATGGTCAACATAGACCTGCCTGTAGAACAAGTGATGCAGAGGGACCAGACCTCGTGTCACCAGTGAGAGGAGGAGTGTGTTCCACCTCACCTGGTGGTGAGGGGCATGTGGCCTGTGCCTCAAAGCCAAACCTCACCAGCACCGCTGCTCATTGTGTGCAGGCTGCATTGCTGCTCAAGCGTTGCTCTGGTGCTGGCAACAGCTGGACTCGGGGCTGGAGCTGCCCTCGCTCCTCACGGGCGGAGGGTGTGAGAAACTGATGGGCAAAGGAGAAAGGAGTGCGCCAACCCAAGGCTAAAATAGCAACACAGTAACAAGAGGGACTACAAGACAAAAGATGTGAAGAGGGAGTGTGAGAACTCCCTGTCGGTGTCAATTTTCAAGGACAGAGGCAGGGATGTGCTGAATGAGGCTGAAACTCTCAAGTGAGGATGTAGTCAGCAAAATGGAACCAGTGGGGAAAGAGTGAAACAGGGTGGGTTGCTATTTAAGGTGGGTGTGGGGAAGGGATGTAAAATAAAGCAGACAGGGATATTGCAGGATCTCTGTTGAGCAGCCCCACACCTGATCACTGTGGACTGGAGCAGGGCAGACCATACATCCCATCAGACTTGCTTTTTTCCTTGCAGGATTCCTGCCTCTATTCACTGCAGTTTAGTTAGACTTTTGAAAAGATAAGTTTGAACTTTTTCATGGGTCTCTTCAGTAATAGCCATCTTCACAATATCTCTTTGAGGTAAGTGTTGTCTTCCTCTTACAGAAGTGGATCTAGGTCATGAGGAGAATCAAATTAAAATTCATGTTGGGTGCCCAATTTAAGAAAATTGGAAGATAACTCTTCAGAGAATTCGGCATGATATTTCACTGTGCATATTGACAGTGCTCTCCACTGGCGTGGGTGGCAGATCCAAGTGCTGTGTACTTCTGCTCACTGGGATTGTAAGTAGCTTTTATTCAGAAAATGAGACACTAGAATTCCAGAGGTAACGTGGTGCTTCCGTGGCCTAGTCAGCACTCCAGGGGACTTCTACAAAAGGCAGACATAAACCTGTCTTCTCCAGCATGCCATGCAGCTGCATCTACTGTGCAAAGCTGTTTTTACTGTTGCAGTAATCCTGTCTTATCCACTTGGTGTTTCCTGGCTGACAGACCACATTGTCCCTCACTGCACAGCCCTGTTCAAATCCACAGCAAGTTGTTCTCTGAAACTGGAGCACGAGCTGCATATGCACAGTGAAGCTAAATTGAGGGGTTCAGTGGCAGCTTACCTGCTGTTTTCACTTCAAGGAATATAAATAAGCTGACAGTAGGACAAAATAACACATTAACCACCACAAGCATAAAATCCTGACCAAGCATTTCTGCTGTTCCATCCAAAGAACTAATCTTATCACACCTATGTCAGCAATCCAGCATCCAATTAGCACTTAAAAGCAGAGTTGGTCCAAGTATTGCTATTATCAACTATTGTTTGAACTCCCACTTTTTAAATAAAAAAACCTCTTCTAATAAAGAGATTTTTGTTGAGATGGATGAAATAAAATCTTTAAAAGTCTTAGTTCTGTTATTCTTTAAGTTTTTTATTTAG
Source organism: Drymodes brunneopygia (assembly GCA_013400955.1). NCBI lineage: Eukaryota > Metazoa > Chordata > Aves > Passeriformes > Petroicidae > Drymodes > Drymodes brunneopygia. Next base: position 1,053,962 of record VZTZ01038425.1, on the reverse strand, counting down.
TTTAAATTTTGACTAAGTAACTTTTATAAACATAATTTCCCAGCTTTATTAAAAATTCCATAGATGAATGATTCTGTTGGATTGCAACATATTGACTCAGTTATGTCATCAGCTTGTAGCATGTCTCACACACAAACTCTTCCCTGTGTCTCAGACTTGCCCCTCAGCAGTTTGTTCACAATACCCATTCCAGTTGTCTCTCCATCATCAAGCTCCTAATCAGTAAGTTTACCTCCGTTTCACACATTCCTCAATCTAGATTTCTTGTCTCAGTTCCTTTGCCTAAGTGATTTGTCAGCCACAATGCCCCATCACACAAAGCTCTATTGTACCCATGCCTTGTGGTTCCCCTCCTGCATTCCTCAGCAATCACCAGTCTTAGTTTGCCACCAGTAGCTCCTAACAAAATCCAAGGGCATTTTGACAGTCCTTCCTCTTCTTTTGCATCTTTCTCAACTCACCCTTAGTCCTGAACCTGCTTCTAGTTTGATACCTGCTTCTCCAAAGAATTTACACAATCTTTATTTTCATTTAACCTTCATTTTACGAAGTTAAACAAGATGTCAAATACTAGTATCAATGTAAGAGGGAAGTGTTCTAATGCATTATGAATAAAATTAGAGTGGGAATTAGAAGGCTTTTTGCTATCCATGGAGTGAAATTCTGTAACATCCTTTGAGAAAGAAGTGAAAAGAGGTATGCTCAACTATTTTCATCTGTAGCTGCAAGGAAGTTTAATTCTGCTCAGGAATAACTATCTTTGAAATTTTAGCTATTAATCTCTAATAAACTCCCACTGAGCATATGTAAAAAGAGATATTGCATAAACTTAGGGATTGTAAGTCCTTGCAGGACTAATGATCAGGAAGGCAAAGGATTGTCTGTGATTTTTTTTTTGTGGCTTCGTTCAGACCCACAAAATCACTGAATTGCTGAGGTTGGAAGTGAGTCCTGGAGATCACATACTCCAGCGACTTTGTTTTGCTGAAGTTCTTGAGAATCCTTGTCTGTCCATTTCTCCAGACTGTCCAGGTATCTCTGAATGGCAGCACAACCAACTGGTGCATTAACCACTCGTAACAAGTACAGCTGGCAAACTTGCTGAGGTTGCACTCTGCCCCATCATCCAAGCCTTTAATGAGGAGGTTGCACAATATTGCACTCCATACTGATCCCCTGAGGATTACGCGGGAATTTATCATTTTATTGCCAAAGTCACTGAGCCTTTCTTCACCATTCTCTTTATTTTTGCTTTCTTTTTCCTATTTTTTGTTACTTTCATTTATTTTCATTCTTTTTTTCTTAATTAATAATAGAACAAAGATTGACAGAAGAAAATTTAGGCTCAGTTCAGGAAAATAACCTAGTTGCATGAAAGGACTTTGGGATACACCAGGCAAGAGGAATTTCCTTGATGATATAAAGTCACTGGCATAGGACCATTGGCGGGTGAATTGGGGGTAAATGTGGCCACACCTAAGGGATTATGAGCTCTTGGACTTGTCTTTTCCAGTTGCATAGAACTGATCCCATATTAAAGGACTGCACATAGTTCATCATGGATGCAGCTAAGAGTCTGGGTTTATAAATCTAATCTCTAATCAGTTAATCTGATAAATGTCCTTTCTGGAAGTGCAGGAGAATGCTGGTTGGAAGGGAAGAATTTCAATTCTTTTAAAGCCTAATTTCTTCATGATCACCATTATTTTAATGTATGATACAGCCAACATTTGGATGGGATATGTAGTTCCTAGTCCATCTCTTAATATCAGTTTATTACTGCCAGGAAAGGGAAAGAAGGTCATTAATCCTTGACTGTATATATGTGCATAGTACTCCACAATAATAGTGCAAGCCTTCTCATCATTATCCTAACACTGCTAATTGGGAGGAGTTCAGCAGACATGTCTGGTATTCTCTGAGGTCCAGCTGGTATCCAATTTCCAGCAGAGTTTGCTGAGAAACATGAAGGTCAAGTAACTTCCCCAAGGTTACACCATAAATGGCTCAGCTGGGATTAGGACCCAGATTGGCCTTGCTCCTAATCTTTTGCCTAATTAATCACTGTAGTCTCTTTCTGCAAATACTGAACAGGTTCATCTTTGTAGTTTCACCAACAAAATGTTGTGGGCAAACTCACTTAATTTGGGGGAATAGATTTCATGAGAAGGGAAATAATGAAATAGCATTAGCAAAGTTAACTTGTAACTAAAATGGAAAACAATTAGGACTGGATTTTGCTTCTGGGAGATATTGTAATGGCTGTATTGTACTTCTCTTCTTGATCTCTTATGTCTCAAAACTGTGCACATCTGGCCATTCTCTCTTATCAATTGTCAGTTGCTATGGACAGCACGATACTTGCTGAAATGCTTGGACTCTGTATTTATTTACCTTTATTATAACTCAAGAAAATTGGCTGACTGGAAATGCAGAAACAGTAACAAGGTGGTAGTCACATGGGTTATTTGTCCTTTCGTAAAACCCCCTGTGATGCAAATACTGCAGTATTTTGGACACAAAACTCTTACAATGCAGCTGTTTTACTCATCTCTTGTGTGGGATGGAATACTCTAAGAGGAAAATCAGCAACTAGAGTTTTAGGTAGGTTGAAGAAACACCCTGATTTTCTCTATCTCTAACTTAAACCCATGGTCAGTATTATGGAGCAAGGAACAGTTTATAGTGCCAGCTGGTTTTAATTAAAGGCTTAGTTTCTCCAACACAAAGACACCTCATTACAAACCAATGAACATGTTCACACCGGCAGTCTGCCTGTTTCTGTAAACAGGAATGGGTGCAATGTACAAGTCTGGAGAACTGCTTGGAAAGCCTTGAGGGGCACAAAACTAAAATAATAGCCATGGATTAAGGAGCCAGAAAAACAAAAATGTCTTTATTTAGCCTGTTGCTAAACTACATCATCACAATGTAACTGATCTCCTGCCATTAGGCAGTGAAATCCAAAGCCATGGAGCACAATTAAAAGGCAACCTGACACCTGCAGTCTCCAATACACCTTCTGAAATAGGCAGAAAGAGAATATGCAGCTTATCAAGGGGTTGAGGATGCTGTACAAGGATTATCCATGGGAGGTTCCTAGTTCAAAGTTAGTTCAGTACCATATGGCCTGGACTCTTAGACAAAGGGAGTTCAATCTCCATCTCCACTCTTCAAAAGTTACTACTTGATATAAGTAATCTCAGCAAAAGTGCCAAAGATGAATGAATATGGAAGTGGGACTCATCTGCAGTGTGATTACAGATGATTAAATGCAATTATATGGTTGTGGGGCTATGCAGAGAAACTCTCTTGTGCTGCTGCCTTTGACAGACATGGAGTGCAGCACAGGATCTGCTATCCAAAGATTCAAGATGCATGATGACACAAAATTTAAGAATTGTTAACTATTTTAAGTCAACAGAATGCTAGATTTTAGTCTAAGAATAATCATTTGAAATCAAATTGAAACCTTGTAGGGACCCAATGAAACAGATCAAAATTGGATAAACTGGGAAAGATTTCTGCCAGTGTCTAACTTGATACCACGATGAGACATTTTCAAAGCAGTTTCTAGAAGATCCAGATAAAATTCAACATGTGGTGATATAACAAAGGTACAAAAAAGAACAAAGGTATGTGAGGAAAAGAAAGGAATTTAGTTCCCCATTGTATTCAAGGTTGGTATGCATTTCATTAGGAGAGGTTTATGAGAGTGACTGGAAGTTTTTGTTCAATCAATCAAGAGATTAAACAACTCCCGTCCTATTATACATGAAGATATTTCTGTAATTTCCACAGAATTCAAAAGGAAGCAAACATTCATACCTGAATATTGTTTACTTTTCCCATTTCAATTTGGTGTGAAGTGTATGTGTGTATCTCTGGTTAAAATGCAGAAAGTCCTGTCAATATTCATGAGAGAAATATGCTGTATGAGAAATGTCACCTAGTTCTTGAAAAAGAAACTCAAGACTTTCCTAACTGATATCAAAGAATGTACAAAGCTGTTGGTCTGTTGAAAAAAACAAATTAATCTTAAAAATAGCTAATTCTTTAGGACCCTCATGAGTGCACACCTTCACTCCAGCTGATGGATACACTGAGGCAGAGAGGGGAAACAGCATGATCTGAAGTGTGCAGGTGTGGACATATGCTTCTAGATTGTAAAAACTCATGAGAGGGCGCTACTGACAGATAAATACTCATGAAAGTGTATTAGAAATTCAAAATGCACAGAAGTTATAGTGTTGTAAAATAAATAATGCCATGTCTTATGTTATGGCGTAGAACAACTTGCTGGTTTCGATATTTCTGTTTATATGCTCCTTCCAAAAGAGAAATTAGTACCCGCCTTGCTAAAGAACAGCAGCCCAGTATTCAGGATGTATTTTGCAATGTTGCATCAGGACAGTATGTGCAATGGTGTGTGGTTTCCAGTTTGCTTGCCACCAAGAGTAAAATCTTCCCCATTTTGAGAAAGGCTTAAGGTTAATCTGGTTTTCTTAGCATTTATGTGCATTAGCATTATTGCAGTTTGCTTTGATTCTAACTTTTCTGGGTTTACAAGTCCTTCTTGTCTCATCTGGGCAGTTGTGATTCAGCTCACTGCTCATGTTACTTCACTGCCGATTTGAAGTGTTGGGATCATGACTAACTGATGATGATGAAGATGCTCGTGTCACTCAAGACATCCTGCTAGCTCAGCTGTTGCTGAAAGCTGTGAAGTCAAGGTATCTCCCACAGTCAGCTCAGGCACCTCTTTATTAGCCGTCTGGCCATAACTGTTTTCCAAAGGATAAAGGCCTCACCTCTGAGAGGCTGCTATAGCCTGTCACGGTGTACGTGAAATAGGGCCAGATACAAGTGAAAGGCATGAAGCTTCCCAGAGTAATTGTGCTCTAGAATCTTACTCTTCAGTGTTACTTCATGTCTAAAATCCTGATCCAATTTTCTGCTTTCTAGACCTTGTTCTAGTTCCTCCTACTGAGTGCTAGGTCCTAATCCTGCCCTTCATCTGTTCAGCCTTGGTTCCTAGATCTTGCCTCTTTCTTTTCCAGCTCCAATTTCTGCTTTAAATTAGCTTGCCTGAACTTGTCTCAGTGTGGACTGCTCACAATGCTGAAGACACTTGCAAACATTGAGACTAAAATTATAATGAGCTAAATCTGTTCTTCACTTAACCATGCAAACTTTAGTTTTCATGAGATTAAAACATTTTCCAAGGACAGTAACATTACTATAGTCAAATCAAGAAATAAGATCTGTAGAAATTCTACTTCAAGCTACTCATGAAGGTGAATCACATGTTTCAGCAGATTATCAGTAATTGATTTACATGTGGTAGAATCATATACAGTGATAAACGTTTTAAAAATTTTGTTTATACATTTCTAAGAGTGCTTCTTCCTTTTGCTGTTTGGCAACACTTCCCCATTTGCAAATTATAACAATGAAAAAGTCTCTTACTCATTTCACATATTGGGAAGGCAGAGAGATGCTTTCTGCACAAGTTTCCAAAGAAGACTCACTAAGTTCCTAAGAATGTTTTCTCTCTTGTACAACAAACCCTTTGTATGCAAGTGATCAGAAATTGTACCTGAGAGAGCCATGCTGAGAATACAAGTATGTAGGATATTCATTATAACAGGGCCTCTTACAGAATAGATTATAGAACAAAATGAACAGTAGCAAAGTCAGAATGATCACAACTAGGAGCTGTAGTGCAATAAAGAATGAGATAGCTGCATGATTATATCTGAGATGCAATTTTTTACTTAAAAGTGATGTTTTAAGTGAAAGAATAGAAGAAGGTATATGGGATGCCATTTTTACAGGATTTATGAGTTGAATGAAAGAACTATTTAGTATTAACTCTTATGTCCCTGCAGAGAAAAGTCACAGAAATACTAAAAAAGCATAGAATACATGAATATCTTATTATACAGATTTTGTAAATTTTGTTAGTTTAAATTCATGTTTGATTGAACAAAAAATGTGAGAGAACCAAGACTACAAGTTGCCATAGAGCAAAAAACTTTTTGAGATTTGGCTATCACATACCAACACTGAATAATTGCTAATGTGAAAATCTAACTGAAACAATATTTTCACTTCAAGCCAGGTATTTCCACCTTTTTTGTAACTCAAGTATGGACCATGCTAGCAGCACCACTTTATTATTTCTAACTCAAGAAGAAGCTCTTTCCCGTTTGTGACTGATTTCAGAGATTTCAGGCAAATGCACGAGCAACTTGACTTTAAAAAGGTTTTCTTTAGAAAATCAGCTCATTCGGTTAATCATGGTTGGTGCTTGCCTTAGCATATACTTTTGAAAACACATTTTTTCCCCCCTCTCTGTATTTCTGAGGAAATACTTCCATCAGTCCAGTTCACTTGGTGTGAATTCATTTCTGATAGAAATGACTTCTGATAGTCCAGCAGATTATGAAATAAATTGTTCCAATCCATCCTGCTACCCATAAATAAGTTGGATCTCTAAAGAAAATCAGGGATGTAGTACTCCTGCTGTCTGTGAAACACCCATATACTAGAGGAAATAATTAAATTTTCCGTTTTAAAACATCATAAATATAGAACTAATAGTAACAATAATAAACATCACATTATAAAGGCTATTTATTTGCACCTAATTGCCTTACCAATTTATAACAGACCAATGCTAATGAGACGTGTAGTGGGAAGCCCTGCCATTGTTTCTAGTTCAGATGCACAGAACAATGTGATGTAGTGCACACTGGGACAGTACAAATACCCTTAAAACTTCCAAAATACTACACAGATTACATATTTTTGGACACCATAGCCAACACACAGCAAACAAAAAACAAAAAGCCCAACAAATCCAAAACCCACCAAACTCAAAACTGACTGCAGATGTCAGAGCAATTTTTTTGGTGAAAAGTAAAAACTGTTGTGGCATATTGTGTTTTACAGAACACAGACTGTCTTGAGGTTGAACATCATTTTCACAGGATGTCCCAAAGAAAAGAGGACCAAATTCAATTTACCTTCTGAAAAAGAGTGTAGGACTAGAATATTACGAGGATCTCATGCCACAATTCATCCACATGAGGTTCAACTGCCAGCATCAGGATAATTTCTGGAAACCTAGGGTAGATTTTGGTCTTCCTTGGATTTCCTTGATGGCTTTCAGTTTGGTTACTGCTCTGAGCATGGTAAAAAGGCTTTTTTTTGCCTTCTTTGGTCCTCTCTTCAGTAGTAAGGCAACCTCTTGTGGTAGTTTATAAGGGGTTCCTGATATTCCTGCACATGGGAAGGTTGTAGATTTATTGCCAAGAATTTTTTGCGGATGCTTACTCTCATGCCTAATGGGCTCTTTCATGAATTTTGGGAGAAGCTACTATACAATGTCAATGTTTTTGGTGGGTTGCCCATTGCTGTAGTTTTTCATTGGATAGCCACCTTTCCTCCCCATATATTCCTACACAGATCTTAATCCCAGTAGAATTTTGTTAAATGGTGTGTTTTGATGTAATCTTTTTTGATTCCTTGAGCAATGAAGAATCTCAGTGAATGTGATAAATTAGGCACTAGCCTTTCTCCTTCTTTTCTTGTCCCTGTTGGTGTTATTCCACACGAGTTTTTTTCTGTCTTGTGCTTGACACTCATATGTGTTCTAAATTTGAATTACAAAGTAATAAAATACAGATAAATATTTGTTCTCATCTTAAATATAAATTTGTTGGGATTAATAGTTGGCAATATGATGTACATTTTAATTCACATTAGGAATACTGGCGTTCTAACACAAATTTGATACTGTAGCTGCTCATTAGAGTGATGATTTTCATGGATTATTATTGTCTGTTATCTTTTCCGACTTTAGGGTTTCAGTCAGAAATATGCTGTTTTTCTTTCTTTTTCTTCATTTGTAGTTAACTTTTCAGATCCTCTAAAACACTGTGGATATGTATGTACAATCTCCCCTTTCTACTTTAAAAAATGTAATGAATTAGAAACCAGAAGAATACATTTCTCTGCTTGCTTTTGTCACAGATTGATTCTTTTGGGTGTAGTAGAACCATCAATTATATAATTCTTTCCTTGAAGATATTTTTTAGAGCCAAGGAACCCACCCCAAAATGGCCTCTATTAATTTTCTTTTGCAGTCTAGAACACAAGGGAAATAAGTGGTGCCAGTTGGAACAAGAAACTAAAAATATGTTAATGTTTAGTGCATCCTTAGCGTACGCACACACACTCAAAGACATCAACACTCCTCCTTGTTCCCATATTTAATCATGAGTAAATATTGCACTTATTAAACTTCGTTGCAACTAGTAAGATGTCACGAGTTTTGTGGAGAAAAGTTTAGCTGAATTGCTCGGCTAAATTGCTCATTAGACAGGTTTTTTAAAGCAAAAAGCTCAAGCTTTCTCCTCTTTGCTTTTGATTTTTGATCACTATTTTGTAAGCTGAGAGAGGATTTCCTTTTCAATGACCTCTTCAATTTATCTTTACAGTCTATTTCTGTCATGGGCATTTGCAGCTCAATTTCTTCTCACATGCCTTCGTATCCTCTGGTGAGCTTACTCTGGATGCTCTTCCATGTGCATTAAAAGTTGGCACAAACATGAAGAGCATGCTCCTACCAGCAAGCACTGTTTATGCCACTCCTAAGCAGAAATGATACTGAGTCTCTAACAAGACAAGCACTTTGTACTGATTATCAGCTTTGATTTTTGTGTTATTTTGAGCATATTAAAACAAATTGACTGATCTAATGCACGTATATGGTCCTGGATGCTTTTACTGCTGACATCTCCTGCAGACAGCCCTTATATATTGTGTCTACTGTTGTGTCTGTGCAGGCCTGCAAACCCACGTCTGGAGTGTGACACAAACAGCCTGGGCCAGGCGCTTGCCCATGAGTGTTTTGTGAGGGGCAGAGCTCTCCCTGCCCAGTGCCATTGGCGGCCATTAGCCCAAACACGCCCTTGGGTACAGGGAAGCACACAGCCACTCCAGGCACCGACGGGCGGAGCGGCCGGGCCGTTCCCATGGCCCTGCCACGTGCCCAAGGCACACATCAAGGAGGAGAAAGAGGAAAGTGAGAAGGACGAGGAGGACGAATGGAGCCGGGCCTGCGGTACCGCCCCGCCCCCTCCCCGCCTTGTGCCTCGTCGGCCGCCGTCGCGGCCGCCCCTCGCTTCAGGTGAACGCGTATCCCTCCGCCGCGGCCGCCCCTCGGCCGGGCTCGCACCGGCGGTCCCCGGATGGAAACTGTGATGGCGGCGGACAGCGCCTCGCCGGGCGGTGGCGGTACCCGAGGTGACTCCGCGGGGGCGAGCAGGGGGTCCTGCACGGTGCGGGAGGGACGGCCCGGCGCGGCTCGCAGCGGCGCGGAGCGGGCAGGGGGTGCGAGCGGCCATGGCGGGGCGGGCCGGTGCCCCGTGGTGAGGGTGAGGGTGAGAGTGACACATGCAATAGTCCGGCCCGGTGGCCGCGGGAGGTGCGCGGGACCGCGGGGCTGGGACGGGCGGGAGCGCGGGGCGCGCTCGGGGCGGCGNGGGGCTCCCGAGGAGGAGCCGGAGACGGACGCGCCTCGCTCGCCCCTGCCCCGATGTCGCCAGCGCCCGCTGCTGTGCCCGGGGTCAGACGGAGCTCCCGAGCTGCGACCGCCTCGGCGGCCGCCCCGCGCTTTGCCCCGGCGTTTACCGGCCTCCGCAGCCCCTGGCCGGCTCCCGGCCAGCCTTGGCTGTGGCAGTTCTGCTTCCCCGGCAGCCCCGAGCGGGCGGAGGCAGTGTCAGCCCGCAGGTGGGCTGGCGCTCGCCGTGTGTCGCCGCCGCGTTCAGCTGCTGTGTTTGTAAATGGCAACTTCGCCCTGTGGCACGGATTGTCTGTGTGTGTGAACTCTGAGAGTGCCTCAGTGGTTTATTTTCATTTTATTTTTACTAAAACACCGTTGTGCTGGTCCGGTTGTATCTGACCGCTCTAGCTCTGTGGGTTTCTTAAGATCTAGTTCTGTAAGTTTCTGCATATGTCCAGGTTTTGGGAGAGATTAAGGCACCACTCTGAATTTGCAGGCACATAGAATGGGATTGGTCATGGAATATATTTCAGCATAATTTTATTTATTTATTTAGTAAAATTTAAATAAGTCTAAATTTTTTCAAAAATCTTGAAGATGCTGCTTGCTGGGATACCTATTTTGAATGTAGTTCTAAATGGAAAAACTGTAAAAGCTGCCTAATTTAGCAGTGTCTAACTCCTGTCTGTAGTTTCTCACTGGATCAAAGTATATAGCTAAAACTTTCTGTACATTCTTTAAATAAAATACGGACATATTGCAGCATTTTCAGGGGAAGAAAATTGTGGCTGAAGAGTCTCCAGTGGTTATGTATGCTTGTTCTTAGTGGTTTGGGGTTTTTTTGAGTGAGAGTTAACTGCAGCACGTGCTTACTTATTTTCAATGTTTGTACTCATTGTATCTGCATTTAAATAATTCACATACTGTAAGTGTAATATTCTGCCTCCTTCCCAGGCTTTTGCACAACTTTATAAAAACTGAAAATTAGGTCTTTGTGATTAAAATTTTTGCTTGGGAAAAGATAAGTGCCTTTTGAGTTCAAGTTCAAATTTGACTGACGGAGGTACCAGTCACTTCTTTCTGTGCTGTTTTTAAGTTATCATGTGTTTAAGCTTTCCAGTTATGAATGCCTGAGATATAGTGGCAAAGCGAAGGTAAAATAGGCATTGCTATATTTTGTATATATACAATATTTATATTGCATTTGGTGGTGTTCTTTGTGAGAAAAGTTAATAAATGTTTTTGTCTGCAATGTATTAAAAATCCACACAATGTAAATTTGTGAGGGATTTGTGCTTTTCAGCCTTTTCTTTCAGTTATGCTTGTATTCACACCATTTAAAATACCTTTCCTTTTGTTTCCAGACCTTTTTATAGTATTTCTCCTGACTGTGGCCTTTTCTGAGTCTTGCATACTTACCTCTTCTGCATGTGTGGAAAAAACCCAGCTGTTGAAGAACTAAAGTCAAGTATTTTCTTAACACGTAAGTCAGACTTCTTTGAAAATGTATGTTTAAAGATCCCTGGGATTTTTTAAAAATGATTGTTTTGAATAAATATTTTTATTTGTTGTGCTGCAGGTGCATGTTCATAGTTGCATGCTACCCAAAACCAACAAAATTAAGTTGTAACTTATTAGGTTAATTAATTAAAGGAGATCTTAGGTCAGGACTCTGCCAAATGTAAATGTTGCCCAGGTGAGGACTATATTGAGCTGGTATTGAAAGCCTGAGCCTTGTTCTCTGCAGCACTTTATCCACCTCTGATTTCTATAGTTTTAATTGTAAACATACTTCAGGTTTCACTGTCTAACATTTTAATCTGAAGGATGGGCAGCTACCATCAGGATGATGTATTGCATCATGCAACGTGTAATCTTTGTGTTGCATCTGTGTGTTAAAAAAGTTGTTCAAGCAAACAAATCCAAGTAATTTTTAGTTGTGTAGTCTTTACATAGAAATTCAGCTTGCTTCTGTTCAAATAAGTGATATACCATTGGCAAGAGAATGCATTTTAATGCAATAGTCTTTTGGTGGAAACGGAATGTAAATGCACAGGAGTTGTTCTCTTCTCAAGGCTCAAAGTAGGGTAATACCCCTGTATTAATTTTTTCCTGTGGAAGATGGGGAATGTATCATTGAGTTAAAAGAAAAATAAAAATCGTGTACCTGAAGTGTTTCCATTTGGAGATATTCCAAGGAGGGAGTGTCTGTCTGTGTGGTTTGTTGTTTTGGGGTGTTTTTTGCGGGTTTTTTTTTATGTCAGATGTATAGTTGAAGTCTTGGAGGTCTCGTATCTGGAGAACACAGTTAAGTGAATTTACTTGATAATAGAGTCTGTGTATAGTGTTGAAGTCTGTTATGTTTATTATTTTCAAGAATTGTGCAGAAGTGCTAATATCTTCTCCAAAGGAATGCATTAAAGCACTTTAAAAAAAGTGTTTTGCTTTTCTTGCTACATGATACAAGAACATAGACTTGAAAATTTTTCAGTCTCCATTTTCTTTGTCAGGTATTTGCATGTCTAATGCTAGATACTTCCTTCTCCCAGGACTGTGGGAAAATATTTGAAAGACCTTAGGGCTAGTGCTTAAGATGGCTTGGAGATTTAGAAGCAGCCCTTGCACTCAGTCACAGTGAGGGGGAGGATGTGATCATTCTTTCAGTTTGAATGTGAATAAATAAGATGATATAATGAGTTCCAAGTCTGTGTTGCTTCAGGGTGAGCATAAGAGTAGGGGAGAACTGCTGATCAGATTTCAGCTAACAATTTACTAACTTTTGTTAGGAAAGAGGAAAATGACTTTGTGACTTCTACTGTGGAAAAAGTTTTTAGTAAAAAGTGTTACACTGGTGAAGAAACAGTTCTTCCTTTCCAGTGTTGCTTTTCAGAATTTAAGTTATTTTTGCTGCTGTTCCAATTCTGCTGATTCTGTGTCAGCATTCTGTGCAGTGTTGTTCAAGCATAGTCTTGAGCTGCTGTAAATTGTTGATGCAGCCTGTTATGGAAACACTGACACGAAATCTGTAGTGAGACTGTGATACTGACCATAACTATTTGAGCCTTTTAATCCATAGACGGGTACTGTTGTCAGTCATGCACTGAAAATATGAACATGTACCCAGGAACATGCAATGAGAAACTTGAGAGTTTTGATCTGTTGTCTGCTTCAGACTCGTGTACTGAAGGCAGGCACGTGAAAAATCCATTGTAGGTCAGTGTGATTGGTTTTTTGATGTTGGTAAAGGTCATATCTCCATTAGTGAAGTCAGATTCTGATTTTACTTTCCTTCCTTTATAAGTACAGTGGTTACTAATAGAGTAGCAGACGTGAGTAATGAAAATATCATGTCCTGCAGATTTTGACTTGTTTTTAGTACTTCAGTTAGTGACCCATATCACAAAGGAGTGACATGGGGACAAGTTTTTATTTGCTTGAAATCCGAAATGAGTAATAAACACAGGCCTCATTTAAAAAAAGTAGGTATTGGGATTTCTTATGCTTACAGGGTGGGGAGAAACCCAACATTTGATGACATGTATCTTTCAGTAGATGCTATAAGTTTTATTTTTTTAAAAAAAAACAACCCCAAACAACAAACAACAAACACCCCCAACACAAACAAACAAAGGTTACATTGTAATAGCTTTTTTTTGCCTTATTTTTTTTTTTTTGCTCCTCAAGTACTATTATAAAAATTAATGACTTTCAAAGTGTTTGTTAGTGAATTGTAGTGAGTCTTCTAATTGCATCAGTTTTAAAAGTAATATTTTTTTGTTTTTTAATTTCAGAAGAATGAAATGGGGAAGTTGTAGAGCTTTGGGAATAACTTGGTGCAGTTGTCTCATTTGGTGCCGGAAGTAAGACTAAATCTCAAGAATTCACGTAAAGAAAAGTAAAACCTAAAATCATGTCATCAGAACAGGGACACTTTTTTTGTGACAAAAAGCAAATCAGTTTCTTAAAACACAATTCTATGAAGAATTTTTCTACAGACATTGCTTTGAAAAAAGAACTGGTGAGCGATCCTTTCAGTATGACAATTCAACCAGCAGTTTTAGATGTCAATCTCACTTATGGACTAAAAAACGTGAAAATTGAATTGCCCAAGGTAAACATTCCAAATGAAGTATTAATGAAACATGAAGTTGATAGGTTTAGAAAACTCTTTCAGTGTAAACAGCAAACTGCAAGGAAGTCCTTAAGTCTAGAGAAAATAAGTGGAAGCAATCTCAATTTTTCAGAGGGAAGCCACTTGCAAATTAAACCAGAAGTGCGATTTGAAGAAGGGTTGAAAACTGCAGCAAAGATACTGAATTTCACTTGTACGAAGTGCAAGGATAACATTAGATACAGCCCAAATGACCTACAGAAGCATTTTCAGCTGTTACACTATGGTGAATTGCCTTTGTATCCTTGTGAGATGTGCAACTTCTCAGCTAATGACTTTCAGTCCTTAAAACAGCACAGACACATCCATCGTAGCACTTTAGTAAAATGTGAGCTCTGTAATGATGAACAGATATACACTTTGTTGGCTTTGACAAAGCACTTCCTATCAAAGCATTGTGTAAATGGACACTTTGAGTGTGAAAAATGTGGGTTTTCTACCCATGATGTGGGTACGTTTGTTCAGCACATTCACAAACATAAAGAGATTCCCTATAAATGTGGAAAATGCCATCAAGAAAACTTGACAAAAGAGGAGCTCCAAAATCATCTTCTTGTTCATACCAGTATGTTTTCTTTTGGTTGTCCTTATTGCAGTTACAGCACATCACGGAAAGATTATCTTTTAAAACACATCATAGCTTTACACAGAGACCACTTAATTGCAAAAGAAAAACTGGAAAAGGATAAATATGAGAAAAGAATAGTAAAGACGCCAGCAGGACTGAAGCTTGTGTTAAGAAGGTATAAAATGGGAGCATCAAAAAAACCACTCTGGAGACGGAAGAAAATAAGCAGTGGGAGTGACAGTGCTGGAGAAGAAAATACACAAGTGCTAAGAAGTATGAATAAAATTCAAACAAATGCTGAGGAGCTGAACCAGTGTATGAGAGACATAGAAACAAATGAAGGAAAAGATCAAATTAAGTACCCAGAAAAGCATCGTTTCATGGGTGGAATGCTCTCTGCTACTACTGCACAATACAATAAGGCAGATGATGGAACAAGTTATGGCCTGGGATTATTGAAAAATGCTGTTCATGGGCCAACAGTATTGATGGTTAAAAACAATAAAATATCTGTTCCAGCAAATTACAGTGCTAAATTTATGGGCTTTAAAATGGTTGATGGAAAGCAACATCTTGTTATAAAATTACTACCTACAAGTAAGCAAAATGAATATTTGTTGAGTCAGAAAGTTGATCCTGTTAAAGATGGTCCTGCAACTGCTTTGCTACAGACTGCTGATCCTTGTGGCTTTTCTTCAGGTGCTAAACCACATGTAACTGATCAGTCAACCTTAAAGAACAATTGTGTTCATCCATTAGCCTCCCCTCTGTTTTCTTGTCCTGCTTCTCATTCAGGAAAAACAGAAGTGGAAAAACAAAGTCACCCAATATTGTACGGTAGGAGTGTTTCTGGAACTGTAGCACCTTCTAATATATCTGTAGGAAAAAGTCCAAATTATTTGCCAATCAAGCTGGACTCAACTGTACCTCCCCATGAAGAGGTTACAGAAGTTGGAACTCAAAGTAGTATCTCATGGGGAAGCTTTTGTTCTTCAAGTCGTCCTCAGGTATTATCACCCACTATTACAAATACTCTTCATTATGACTCTATGAAAATGCCCTTTCCTGAACTGAAAATGCAAAATGGTGGCCTGAATAATAGTAGTGGAACTAATAATCTCTATTATTCAACCTTGGTGGATTCATCTAATGAAGGGTTGTTGTCTTTTCACAACTATTCCAAAACGGACTCTTTGGATAATCCATGTAGCATTTCGACATCAACAGATGACAGATACAAAGAATTTAGCAAAAGAGGTTCTTTTCAAAACAGTAGAAATGAATCTGCACCTTCACATTCAGAATTGATGAAAGGTTTAAAAGCAGAGAAAGTTGTGTCAGCCCAATCAAATATTAATAAAACTTACGAACATATAAACCCTAAGAATAACTCTGTGTCTTTTAAAAGCCAGTCTAAATGTGTTGACAGCAAGTGTTTTACAGAGGACAAGCATAATGGCCAACAGTATTTGGACACTAACATAGAGCAAGGCTTTCAGAACATAGCTGAGAAATTCCAGGACAATGCCTCTGATTGTGTTAATTCTTTCTTAATGCCTAAAATCACATCTGTTTTCTCATTGCAAAGTGAACAGGCAGCTAATTATTTATCACCTGAGATAAACCAGTTACTGCAAGATGTGTTAAAAGTAAAAACAACAACTCAGCAAGAGTTCCACAGCAAGACGAATAATTGTGTCAGACTTTGTTCTGATAAGCTGCTTTCTGGTCCTGAGACCAGGAATGCTGCCTGCGTGCGTTTAAAAAGCTCTGCAGCTGCGTGTGGTTTTCAGAGGCCTCCTTCTAATCTAGACTTCCCTTTGTGTAAAAGAGAGTTGAACACAAGATGTAGCACAAATGAAGGTACATACTGTGGGAGAGAAAGACAGACATCCAAAACATCACTTGATTCACAGGATGTGGACAAATTACCCAGAACTCCAAGTGTTGGTACATTGCTAAAAGCTCCTACAGATGAGTTTACACAACAGTTAGTAAAAGATAAAGTACTGTCTGCAGCTCAAAATCCTAGCAGCTTTTCACCAGTTTTGCCTGTTCTTCAGGAACGGAAGAAAGCCCTTTTTGTTCGGTCCCTTCCATCACGGTTTTTTGTTCCTTTCCACCTTTCTAACCAGTCTAGACAACAGGTTGTTTCGGGAAAATCTCTTCCATCAACCAGTTCATCAGATGTACATGTGACTAAAGGTGCACCTGCACCTTTTGTTTCAAATAAAGGACCTGGAATGATTTTGACTTTTAGTGGGACAGTTGGAACAGTTGCAAATGCCGCTAATGATAGTTCTCAGGTTTTAGGGGGAATTGCATCCAGAGAATTTGGGAAAATAACCATATCAGCTTCAGAAGTGAAGGGGGAAAATGGCAGTTTTCAAAATGTAAGAAGTTCCTGTAATGGGGAAGTATGTGGTACAGTAAATGACTCATTGAATAGTATGCCATTCAAAGCACCTCTTGTAATTACAAATTCATCGGAGTCATCTGTGAAAGCAGCTTCTTCTGTGAAGGTGTTACCAGAGCACCAGGATGCTGTCTTTGGTTCTTTGGAGTCAGTAAAGCAAAAGGAAATTAAACAGGAACGACATGTTTATGCACTTTCGCCTGATGGACAGCAGGGAGCTTTTCCGAAATGTATGACACCAAACAAGCCTGTAGTTCATAAACCAGTTTTTTTTCAGGATAATGCTCATCAAAATTGTCAACCAAAGAAATCTGGAGCCATGCAACAACAGCTTTTGCTGAAAATTAAGACTCCTACTTCAGATACACTGTCTGATACCACTCAGTCAGTAAGCAACTCGGTACCCTCACTAAAGGTGGATAACTTGCAGTTCCTTTCTCCTGCACTAGCACAGCAACAAACTAATCTTAGTTTTAATGATGCCTTAAACTTACCAGGTGGGTTAATGCCAGCAAATGCCTCTTGGGCAAGCTCTAATCCAGCATGTTGTGTTCCTCCTGTAGAACCTGTTTATTCTGCTAAATCTGCAGGGACACAGTTGCAAAAATGTTCTATTGAGAGTACACAAGTAATAACTGCTAACAAGAGGAATAGCTTTGGTTGTCAGAAGTCCACATGGAGCACCCAAAACAGAACTGCAAAAGTAAAACCTAGTTTAAAACAAGCTGGGTCTAAAAGTTCAGGAACTGTGGGAAGGCAAAGAAACAAGAATTTCAAACGTAAAAGGAAGACTAGTTGCCCAGAACCTCCTAGAAAGAAAGTAATATTGCCCAGAAAGTGTAAGGAAAAGAACCAGGCTGAAATTGTTAGTGAATCAGGTAGCCCTTACAAACCAAGGGCATCAAAAAAAACTGTGAGGACTTTGAAATTACTCCCTTTTAGTTCTAACCAGCTTGTAAAATGCCCCCGGAGAAATCAACCAGTTGTTGTGCTTAATCATCCTGATGCAGATGTTCCAGAAGTTGTAAATGTCATGAAAACTATTGCTAAATTTAAGGGACATGTTCTTAAAGTTTTATTGTCAAAAAGAACTGTTGAAGCTCTTCTGCAGCCAGACTTCTGCAGTCCTTCGGATGTAACTACTGATGGTTTTTCTCAAAAAAGATACAGGACAATAAAACCCATTAACCCTGTAAAAGAAAGATTTGTCTTAAAATTGACACTGAAAAAGACTAGCAAAAACAATTACCAGATTGTGAAACCTACCTCTGATAATACCTTGAAAGCTAAGTTTAGCTGCTGGTTTTGTGGTAGAATATTTGACAATCAGGATAATTGGGTGGGACATGGACAGAGGCATCTGATGGAGGCTACTCGAGATTGGAATTCATTAATGGAGTGATGATCAGTGAAGAAAATCAATATAATTCATTTACATTTAAAAAAAGAAAATTGGTTGGATTAGGATACACGAGTCATTCTCTTTTGTATGTCAGTATTGTAACTAAGGTTGAAAAAGGATGCAAAGTGCTCGTGTTTTAGAACAGTGTATTCCCTATTGCCATCAGATTCAAGAAAGATCAAAGAACTTTGTGGTTTAAATAACTTGTAACTAACTGCAAATACAATTCCATAAAAATATATACTATTTTTATTACTGCTATCCTGTGCTATATTTTCATTCTATAGAATGAGTCTTCAGGGCTTTTGTTCTGTACATACTTAAAATCTCTAAACATGTAAATATTTTTATACTTTTCAGTTACTTGGTATAATTCTTGCACAGCAATTACCCCTCCCCCAATTTTTCAATTCTGTGCATGCACTACTAAAACCAATTTTTAAAATTTTTTCAAACACACACAGCTGTTGTCCTGGGATTTTTGTTATTTTCACTTATTAGCTCTTGATTTTGTTTTTCAGGGATTGAACACTATTGTTAGCAAGTGCCTCAAAGATGTGAAGCAGTTTACATTATGTCGACTGTGTAACCATGGGTCCGTATAGGGCCATTCCCCCAACAGTTTCATTTAAACAAAGCCATATGTGAATGCTTTAAGCTATATTGCTATGCACATGACACTTGTACTATTTCTGTGCAGTTTGTCTACTTTCTTAGTGAAGTATTTTTCATATAAATTAATAAAACATATTATGATTGTGTTAATAGGGTGAGTCAGAATGGAATTGATTGAAAATATACAGTATATATATTCATAATGTATATGGTGTTTAAGAATGGTGAACATTCCTAATCTGTATTGATTTTGTCACTATTAAATTTGCTATAACTTGTGTTTACAGAATATGACTTTGAGCATTTATAGAAAATATTTCTGTCTTAACTATGTCTGCTACAAACCCTATAGGAAGGTCAGGATATGGGGAAGTGCAGAGCACCATTTCAGGCCTGTGATTGCATTATGGTTTTATTTCAGGTGGATTTAATTTGTCCCTATAATGACTTAATGTTTTCTACTATTGCTTATTCAGATATACTGCCTTTTGGGGCACCGGGGATTTGGCCAAACCAAAACCTTGAATTATTCTTCCCTTATTTTACCAGCCAGTAGGATGATATTAGGAGCCTGCTTGCTTCCTTCTTTCAGTTTCAGGGATAATGAAGAGAGACTGTGCGTCCCAGTTTTTAGTCTTTATATGGGGGCATGTAAACAAAAGACCTCTTAACCATAGTGACTGAGGGTATCCAGGTGAAGGTCCTTATTATCCACAGTAATTATGTCTTGAGGCTTTGTCCTCCAGATTCTCAGTGAACCTCTGTAGGCTAGAAGTTTCAGTGTTATGTGGGATTGCTCTTACCATATGGCTGGCACCCTTTGCCCGAGTATGGATGTGTAAGTCAGCTTCCCAAAGTATTGATGGAAAAATTGTCAAAATTGAACAGTAGGCTTGGAGAGGATGGGGGCATTTAAATCTCGGGGGATTTAGATTGTGTGTGAGCTCAGGTAGTTTTCTGTTACTGGTTCCATAAGGTGAAAATGGCTTGCTACCAATGAAACAGTAAGAAGTCTTTCACGGATGTCACAGGCATGTCACCACTAACCTGAATACAAACTTAGGTTTTAAAAAGTTTTGAAATTACTTAAAAACAGTTGCTTCAGTGGCTAGATATATTTTTCTTTCTTGACCTGTGTGTTGGCAGGAAGAAGCTGCTGAGTTATTTATGGGAGTCAACTGAAGCAGTCAAGGCAGCGTAGTTTGGGTGAATTAATACCCAGGTGGTACGTGTTGTGTATCAAAACTAGATCATTTTGTGCTGTACAATGGGCTTGAGTGCTGGTGTTAATTGGCTCGGAACTTTGAAGAAGACTGGTGTAGTGGTGAGGAAGCAGGTTGGAAAGAAACAGCATTAGGGAAGGACTAAAACATATTAAGCTTTTTTGACTAGAAAGATCTATTGTCTGCCTCAGCGTGCTCTTCTGTAAACTGTGAAATGGAGCCAGTGAATTTTGGACATTGCCTTTGCCTTCTTTGGAAAAAATACATGTGAAGTTTGTTTCTAGACCTACATGGTCCAATTTCAGCAAGGATGATCAATTTTTATTAACAATTACTTAGCACTGACGTGGAAGTTCTGCTGTAGCATTAGGGGGTTTTCTCTGTCTTGATAAATCATGAGAGTGACAACTGTCACTGGAATTTTTTTCTAACTGGTTTGTTTTTGTATGAACAGTTAAATGGCACTGTGAAAACATTGTAAAACTAGGAAATGTTGAAATAAGGTTGCTTTATACGATCTTAATTCATTGGTATGTGTCACTTTTTCCATGGACATCCCTCTCATTCAGTGCAGAGAATGGTTGCTCCCTCCTGAGTAGTGATTTAATATTTTGTTTCCCCACCCTTAATTAGGTCCTCATATTATTTAGTGCATGTTGCTCAAGTACTGTTCAAAATACATAATTCTTTTATTCTTATGAGCTTTTCCATAATGTTTTGTTTGAGGGTCTAAGAGACAGGCATTTCTGCAGATCGGTTTCAGAAAATCTCAAGTGGGACTTCACTGAAATTAGGACCGCAGTTAATTACCATCAGGAGAAAATTTGGTTGAAGTGATCTGATCACTGTCACAGTAGATGGTGCAGTAGAAAATGCAGGGACAGTATGTTCAGTTCTTCAACGAAATGTTCAACCACTTTAACTGTATGAAGCCACCTTTTTACTGGCTGGCTTCTGCAATGTTGATGCATTTCTCAGCATTTTCAGTAAATGGGGAAAGGTATCTTACAAATATCCTCCAAACCACCGTTTTTCATTACACAGCTACAATTTATCCCTGAAGTCTTGTGTGAAACAAGTGAAACACATAAATCCATACGGTAAAATATTCAATGATCGTATATTTAATGCTTGTATTGTAATGGATATAGCTGATGTGACAAGGTTGCACAGGTAACTTGGAAGTGCGTTGAGTGCCTGACTTTGCAACCATAACATTTTAAAATGGCTTGTAACATTGCATATAGCAAGATAAGAAACCTTAAATTGGTTATAGTGTTTTGGGACATACAAAGGTGCAAGCACAGGGTCATCAAGCATTTGTACAGTATCTGTGTTTGACCTGGAAGAGGCCTAAAATCTAGCCCATTATGTGTTCTTGGCAAGATGTGTATTCATCAGTAAGTCATGGTTGCCTTTCCTCAGTAACTCCTGTGTTTTAACAAAAATTTCTTACAGAGCTGTTGGTATGTGAGACTTTTTTTTAACAATACTTCCTAATAATCTCTGCTTCTGATGCTTTTGATAGAAGGAGGAATGTTGTATTGTAACTTGTGTGCCTGAACACTTGGCTTTTTGAGAGTGCAGCATTGTCAGGAATGATATGCAGTACTCATTGTACTCTCTGTATCAGGTAGGCAGACAACACTTCTCCTTTGTACATTATTAAATATGACACTTTGCCCTGAGTTCTCAAGACAAAAGAATTACTTCATTTTTAGTTCTGTGTTTAGGGGTTTTGTGTGCGTGTTTTGTTTGTGTGTTTGTTCTTCTTTTTTGGTTTTGTATTTTGTATGTGTGTGTTTTTTGTTTCTGTTTTTTTTAGCTATTCAGTGAATGACAATTATATGAGAGAGAAGTTAGCTAACAATATCACAATATCAAAGAAAGATGAGGGGAGAGGTGTGTTGCTGTGTCTCTCAGGTCAGACTTGATATACCTGTTACCTGGTGCATACACATGATGGCATTAAGCTGGCGCTGCAACAGCTGCACCAGGTTACCCTTTCCTACATTCTGTAATGGCTTTTCAATCCAGCATTAGGATTTTTAACACAGCAGGCTTTATCCTGGAGCACCAATTAATTTTATGTCCAGAATGTAGGAAATGGTAACTTCATACGGTCCTATACCTGAAACTTGCTTAAACCTTTCTCTTCTCCAGCTAAAACTGTGTATCAAAATATGTCTGCTCCACAGTCCTGCCAAGCTGTAACTCATCTAGCTTGGGTATTGAAAGCAGAGTAACCCGTCTGCTTCCTTTGTTCCTGTATAAAACACCAAGTGTAGTAGAGTAGGTGACAACTGGTATGTTTGTGTGTGTGTTTTGGGTTTGTTTTTTTTTGTCCCCCAATGGAGCCCTATTTTGTGCCTAAGAAGGTCTCATCTCAGGCTGATTGGATTATTTTGTGGAAGGTTGTGTTGCCTATCAGCTCCTTGCCTTGTTTTGTTGTCAAAACTGTAAGGTAGCCCTTTAATCATTCAGAACATGGATAAAAAGTAAAGAAGGGTTTGAAGGTGAAGGTAACTGGCCCGTTTATCTAGAGCATATTTGTTACTTGTAGGTCAGCCACAATATTACATGTAGTGCTGAGCAGTTAGAGCTGAGGGGCAGGAGCTGCAGTGCTTTAAAGTGCTCAGTGCTAATTGCCTTAAAAAAGTGATACCTAGTCTCTTGTATGAAAGATGCACACTTGAATTGCCCTTTTTCTATTTTTTTCCCCCAGTTTTAGAATGATGGAGATGCTGCACACTTAACTTGGAAAGCAATGTTTGAAGAACCTAGACATTTTTAGGAGCAGCAGAGAAAGGTTAGCAGATAGACTTCATTAGTACCCAGTTTAAATACTGTGCAGTACATGAGTGAGAGGCAAGGACTACATGAATGCAAAGGAAGTTAGTCAGTGGCTGCTTTTTCACAGAACACTTCCATTGTGAGTACTGCCTGAAATAGCTTCTGAAGTGGTACTTAAAGTAGCTAAATAGTGTAATAGTACACATATAGAAGGAGTAAATTAAGCTTGCAAACACTACTAACTTTTGTGTTAATTTTGACACCGTGATGTGGCAGTCTTAATGTTCTAAACATTTCAGTAGTATTAAGCATAGTATTAATATAAAACTAATACTGAGCAATACACTAAACACAGCCCTTATGTAGCACTGTGATCAGTCTGTCATAGTAGGCTTGTGTAAAGTCTGTATACATTGTTCCTTACTTGCCAGTGTCTTACATTACATTTGGGTAAGTATTGCCTGTGTTGCAGAGGAAAGAGGCTCAGATGCCTCAAGGCCTGTAGGTAGCCATGAGCTGAGCACTGTATTAGCATACAGTTCTTTCTAGGAGACAGGTGCATGACTTTTAGAAATAGTGGATCTAAAGCACAAGAAAATAGTTGCAGAATACAGCTACATTATAGCCCTGACTTGCTGAGACTTTGCAAATCTTGCCTCAGTCTTGCC
This sequence comes from Drymodes brunneopygia, assembly GCA_013400955.1. NCBI lineage: Eukaryota > Metazoa > Chordata > Aves > Passeriformes > Petroicidae > Drymodes > Drymodes brunneopygia. The sequence goes on along the minus strand of VZTZ01038425.1, from coordinate 1,030,532 downwards.
TTTAATGCCTTGAACATAATCCTAGAGAACACTGCCTAATTTGGAACAAAAAGAATAAACCAGGTGTATATGTAAAGTGTCCATTTTGGAAAATACCCTTAGGATGGATGAATTCAGGTCCAGTGAAATCAGACACCACTAGAACTAGTTAACAATTGCTCCTAGAAGTTTTTCACTGGTGCAATTTATACATTAATCAAATTAATTTTCACCACTTGAACATTTGTGGAAGTTTACTATGTTGACAGTAATACAATAAGTAAACCACTGTGATAGAACAGGCCTGAAAAAAGTTTTTGTTCAGTGTGTATCTCCATAGACAGTAATTCAGCAAGAACTGAATGGGTAATTAGTTTACCAATGAAGAAGTACACTTGGGTCACCAACAATAGGCAGTTTGAAGACAAAAGATTTGAGAGTCATTAAGCCAAATACATATATACATACACACACATATATATATATATGAGAGAAAGCTGTAAAAAGTGATATTCATAACAAATTGTGAAGGAGCACATACAAATATAGACATTAAAACATCAACACCAGTGAATTGATGCTTTCTTCCTGGAAGGGTGCCAAGAAATGCAGTCCAGCAAAGTCTTCATATACTACTGAGTTTACAGTATTTTAAAATTTTATTTGTACATTTGAAAATACAAACAGAAATATCAGTGAAACAGGGTGAAGCTGAGGAAAAGTACAATACATGTCCATAAATCTAAAACATTCAAGATTTATTGCCACTGATCACAAAGTACAGTCCTATTTTCAACTTGTGCACAGTGGTACATTAGCTCAAGTTGCTCTAATTTCTGGGGCTGTGCACTTTACAAAGAAATTGCCGAAAGCAGTGATATGTGGTAAACATAAACTGAAAGTAGATTACTGTGGGTATTCTCATTTTTAAAATGAGAATGTCCTACAAGAAATCTATCTTCAAATAGCAGTCAGAGGACCAGGCTGTGGTATGCAGTTGTTCTTCTCACGACTTTGGGTACCTGTTTTGTCACAGATGACCATGTATCTGTTTTGGCTTCTTGTATTAAATGTGAACACGCTCCTGGTAAAAGTGACATGGAGTTGAACTCTATGAAATGCTTTTCTTACTACTCTGTAGGTGCTCTTAAAGAGTGCTTCCCATCATTTTGGATTTTCTTCTTTTAATACCTTGCCCATGTCTCGGAATGTTGAAAGAAACGATTAAAGAAGTCTTCATTTTAGCAGTTTGTTTGATTAAGAAACTCTTACAATATATTTCAGTTTTGTTGAGTCTTTTGTGTTGTTTTGGCTGTCAATTAGAACCAGAGAGGTGCGCTGATGATTCTCTACTATTTCAGCAACACTGTCAAAGCGCTGGATAAAGAAAACAAAAAATCATTAGTGCTGGCTTCCTTTAATGCTATAATATCGACAGTAATCACTGCATCTTTTTATCTTTGCTTCTCACATAATTGAAGAGAGTTAAGCTACAACGGTTAACAAGTGAGATGCTTTGCATATACATAAGAGCACTGATCCTTCTCTTAGTTCTGATTTTAGTCATAAACAGATTAGATTTGGACAACAGAAAATATTACAGGCACCAGCTGTCTCCTCCTTTCTATTTGTGATTGCCACCTGCACAAACTGAACCACTGAGTTTGCTATGGGCCACAGTGAACTGACATTTCATTTTACCTTAATGTAGAGTAGGCTGCACACTGGCTGCTGAGAAGCTGTGGCAGATGTGGTTCAGCCACCTCAGAGGGAAGGCTTTGTCCAGAAGTAACATGGTACAGGCAGCCATCAGTGAGAACTGTTCTAGTTACACAGTTTTAATGTTTGTCACTGTAATATCCAGAATCTGCTAGGTCTGTTGCTTTTCTTTTGGTCTTTTGTCAAATGAAGACTTTGGACTACCTATTTATACTGAGGTCACTTTTCACCCTTTGTTTAAGACCAGGTGAGCTCCAGGCTATTATATTTTCTGTAATCTCAAAACTGGGGCCTGGGGGGGCAGATATTTAGGCTATGGCAAGCCTACTTTCACATTGCTGAAAAGCCTACCCTATCCAGTGATAACAAATTGTTATTGTGGTAATTGTTTTCCAAGTTTCTGTTTTGCTATCTGAGTAATTATCTATGTGGCAGAGTAGCCAACCACTGATCTTTTCACTTCAGAGCTAAAGTTTAGTATTTTCTTTATGTTAAAACAGTATTAACAGTAATGTCATTCTCATTTTTGATAGTGTTGGGGGTTTTTGTTTTGGTTTTTTTTGAGCATGGATGTTGTTCCTTTGCAATTTTCCAAGAAACTTAACTAGAGTCTTAGAAGGTAAATGGAGGACCATAAACAGTCAGAAAATTTATCTAGCAGCTGCAGCTCTTGTCCCGTCAACTTTATTCAAACACCTCTATGAGTACGTTTTAAATCTGATGGTGGTTTTAGTTACAGTGTATAGGAGCTGACATAACACTGGTTTCTCTAGCTCGACAGATCAGTCCATTATAAAGGGTGTATTTTTATCTTCATACATGAAGAATCTTTTTGGTCATAGTGCAATATATCCTAGTCCTTGCTTATTAAACATATATAATTGAAAATCGTTAGGAAAAATAGCCCCACATAATCTCACCTCTTCACCACTTTTTTCTCTGCCCAGTGCATATTGTCTTGTTGATTCAATAAATCGGATAGGAACATTGTACACTCTTCTGTTGTAAAACACAACCAGTGTGTATGGCTGCTGTGAGTCCTGTCCAGAACTCTTCCTTATTAGAAAAGATCCATCCTAAAGAGAGAAAAGTAGTCAGTGTGTTTGGCTCATTTCTTTCCAACAATTTAGTTTGGTTTTGGCTTAATATTTTGACTTACATTAGCATTAAACCCTTTTCTCCCATTAGAGTAACAGTGTAGCAGCAGATGAGAAGTAGCATGTATTCCTGCTAACAGTAGCTTACAAAGGTGTCATTTAAGAATCACCTTTGCTGTTGCCTGCTCTCTCTCTCTCAACCAGAGAGAAAAAGAAGAAATAAACACACATTGTCAAACATATTGCAATGAAAGCCAGTGTTAATGTCACCACAATAATTCCAGGTTTGACAGTACTTGCATGGCACAGTAGTTCTGACCTGTTCAGAAAGGAACTGATGCTCTTTGAATACTTCTGGTTGTCTTTTTTTTAATTATTATTTATTTGAAGTTTTGGGGTTTTCCCCCATAAAACAGACGTTCTTTAAAAGTGACCTACCTTGTTTGATCGGTACAATGCATCTTCTGCCATTTTCCTATCACAGGTAGCAGCATACCATGCTTTACTGTGAACACCAGCATCCTAAAAAGAGAGGAACAGTGTTTCACCTGTAAAATAATAATGATGATAATAATAAAGAATATGGCCTATAGGGAAGTTACTGCTAAATAAGGACAGCTGTGAAGAACTAAAATCCAGACAACAGAGTTTAAAAAAGTCTTTGCCAGGAGTTCACTGTTTTAGGTTGATAGAGGTAGGGCAAAGAAAAACTGGAGTGTCAAAACAGTGGTAACAGATTTGTGATAGAAAGCTGATAAATGACAAAAGAGAGATGCTTTGAGGAAAGCAGTCAGGTTCAACTAAAGGACAGTTTTAAAGACTGAAACTATCCCAGTAGAATTTAAAGAGAAATAAATGTTGAGGAATAAATAGGCCATTAACAATTTAAATGCTGCTCAGTTGTGTGCTAGCCATGAAGTGTTTGGATTTGGTTGGTGTCTAAGCTTTGGGAATGAAATTTCCCATCTACTTAATGCTATCTGTGAACACAGTTGTGATTGTCTCCACCTGGACAGCATGAAGGTTGGATAAGTTTTGCTCCAGCTTTACAGTAACAAGCTTGATGATAAAATTAATTTTCACACAGGCTTTGTCACCTCCATACAAAACAGATTAAAGGTGAAGTTGCACATTATAACTGAGCTGGTCTAGCTGGCTTATTGCTGCCAGAAAGGGAATGTCTTGGCTTCTCCTTTGTGCTCATTTTGTTGCTCATCTGATCCCATGGTGAGATAATTCACTTTATTAATCTTGCTGAAAAAAAATTCCTTTTTTGTTTTGCCTTTTTTTGAGTTTGAATGCCAAGCTGGTTTTCTGTCAGTGTAATGACTTGGCTCAACCCACTGCAGGATCAGAAAGGAACACCAGAGGAGCTGGGAGGGTAGCTGACAGTGAGAGGAGAGCAGAGCCTCAATTTTGGGGGCACTAAATTCTTGGACTGGCTCAAGCCAGAACATCATTAAGCTCTGCTTTTGCTCATGGCTGTTACATAAAAATTACAAATGCAATTGCAACAAGCTATTTATTCAGTGTCTTCTGGTTTGCTTATTTGAAAGTAATTTTTGTAATAAATATCTACTATGACATACAGTTAAATTTTTTCCAGAACTTCAGATCCCTTTGTGTTCTTCACTGTTGTATTATCTTTGTCATGTCAGACTTTAGAACACTTAATGTTACTGGCTCTGCATGACAGAGCCTTTGTTTTACACTCAACAGAACTATTTTTACCTTGTTTGTGACTACTAGGCTAATAAGAATGGCTTTCTGCATTTTGCAGTCTCCCTTCATCCAAAATTAGATTAAGGGGAATAGCACTGAAATGAAAATAACCTAGCATTTGCTTAGATCATTCAAAGCTTAATGTTGCAACAAAACACATAAAAAGAAGATTTGGCCATAAAACTGATAGCATTAACTGAAATGAGATCTGTTTAAAGGAACAGAAAGGAGTTGGACTTGGGAGAGACTAAAGCACGTGGGGGAGGCATCACAGCATCATTGTATTTGCTTACTGCTCTTTTTTTCCCCTGTACACAATTTGTACAGCTATAAGTTAGAAAAAAGAAGGCAATTAGGAACTCTTTATAGCCATCTCCATCAAAGATTAGACTTAAATACATCACCACAGATTTCCTTGTTTCAGTGATGTTGAAAGTATGAACTGAGGAGTTAGGAAGACATGAAATGAAAGCTTTTTAAAGTTTTGTTTAAAGGGACTGGTAGAGTGCCAAGATTTGATATAATACTATTTACATATTTTTCTACAGTTTGTTAAACCTTTCCTATGCTCTATGTTCTGACCATATTTTAATGAAAGCTAACATTCAGATTATTTGTGCCACAGAAAAGCCTCATTGCAAAAGGGGGCACAGATGCCCTCCACAAAAGGAGTGTAATTTTCTTTTGAAAGGGGGTAGGGGTGGAAACACTACTTTAAAATAAAGGATAAGGGGATTTCTGTAATATGAATTTAGCTAATATTATACCTGGTCTGTAGAACTTGAAATAGATGAGGTGCTGCTGGGAGGGGAAGCACCCAAAGAACGGTTTGCAGCTTCTGGCACTTCTAGACAAGAGAAAGAACAACGCTTAGAAGTTTTCAAAGTATGTTTGTTGTGATGTAAGAAATTAATTTGTTACAAGGACTTTGGAAGATCTGGAAACACCTGACTTTTGGTATCACTCAGGAAAGCTTTCTGCTGGAAATGGCTGGGACCTACTAAGTGCTGGGACAGTTGCCTGCCCAAAGGGTAGCCTTGCTTAGGAAGAGAAAACCAGTTTGGATAACAATTTGGTTATTAGCCAGAACTAGACTCAGAATACAGGAAAAAAACTCCTCCACCACCAAAGTGAATGAATGTAGCAATAGATAAGAAAATGCAGGAACATGATGCAAATAGTGCTCAGTCCAGTGTGAGAAGCAGTCTTACAGGTGAGGGAGTCAGGAAAATGAATGTATTTCAGAGATAATTATTCACCAGTTTAGACTACCTGAATTGTTTGTATGTGTGTGCAAGAATGCCAGGCAGCTAAATGGAGAAGTAGAATTAATACAAAACATTATAATGCTTAATTATAGTTGGAATAACAAAGCATAGTTGAAAATAGTTACTAGGACTGAAATACAGATTTAAGAGTTTAAGAAATCAGAAGCAAAAATGCTTCTGAGTACTGTTGCATAGTAATAATGTAACAGAAATAATTGTGGATAATTGCTTTCTGGTAAAATAGAATTTGGCCCAAGAGGGTAGGTGTCTGCTATAGGTACTTATGAACACAGCTGGATGCAAATCAATATACTAGAGAAGATCATTGGAGAAAGTTGAGTGATACTTATTTTGTTATTATGGGAGGCTTTTTTTTTCCTGGGTGTTTTACTTATTGGGGGAAACAAATGCTACTCTTTGTGGATATGGTGCTCTGCAGACTGCATTGTCAAGTCTTCACTAATAAAATTCTGATTTAGATTTTGGTTTAGAAAGCAATAAGAAGGTTATATCATACAGTGACCAGATTAAAAAAATTCAACTGGACTGGAGAGCTCAAAGACAATTGTGTGAAGTACATTCAGAACTTCTTTTTTAGTAAAGATGCAGCTGTCTGGAAGCTGCATCCCAAGTGGAGGGGAGACATTGTAGGGAGCAGTTCCAGCTCTCAATGAATTAATAATCACCTGAAGAAGGCTACTCAATATTATGGATTTTAGTTTTTGTGTAAAATTATGACTGACCAGCTGTTAAATCTACAGCTGAAAGTGGATTGTATGAATAAAGCAAGAACTGCCAGAAGTCAGTCAGATTAGTGAATTAGAATTGACAAAAGGATATTAAAATAAGCAAAGAAAGTTGCCTCGGCTGTATGTAAAAAAGGAAAGAGAGATGGGGCTTTATGCAATAAGAATTTTATTGATTTTAAAGATAATCTAGGAACTACACAGATAGTAGTTCTGGCACAGAAATGGAAATTTCCACAATCGAATTGGAAGCAGAGCTTAAATAACTTTAGTACAATTGAACCGATGGGCCCACATTATCTTTACCTGAGAAATTTTAAAAACTGGCATATGAAATTCAGGGATGGTAACCGTTATTTTATGTAATTTTCAAGTCATGATGGTACCAAATGATTAAAGAATACCAAACATAATTGCTATACCTAAAGTGGAAAAAGTGACTTGAGCATCTACAGGGCTTTTTGTCTGATTCCAGAGAACACAAGGCCCTAGGAAAGAATTTGAAGGAAATAACATTAAGATTTGGAAGTAAAGGTACAACTAGCAAGAGAAAATCTGATCTCAGCCAAATAGATAAAATGTTACAGCTCTTTAATAAAATAACAGAGTTCTGCAAAGAGGGAATGTGGCACTGTACTTAATCTGGACTTCAGAGGTGCCTTTGATACTGTGCCATATGGGAAATAAGTATTTGTATTGATGAAGATGGAAGTTAACTCTAGGCTTGTCTGGGGACAAAGAAGAGGTGGCAGGTTATGCTGAAGGGACATTAGTGATTGTGGGACCAGTGGTATGTAAACTTGTTATTGGACCTGGCACAGGATAAGATTATGCTAAAGAAAGTTTACTGATCAGAACATCACTTAGCACCAGATGGTCTCAAAGAATAGTTACATTTCTGGGAGCTGTAAGAATTTATGCTTCAAGTTGAAGCACATCAGTTGTGTGACAGGAGCAGACAAACCTGAGTGCATCAGTCAAGAGCATCAATGTGAACCATGCTGTACTTCCTCAGCACAGGAGATAGAATTGCAACATGCATCAAGCAAACATTTCCAGGAAAGAGACACACTAATAGCAGCGTGTAAGTTTAAGCTACACCAAATGTCGATTTCTATGTGCCATTCTCACCATCTGTTTACACTGTGAAGGATATGTTCAGACTGAATATGTAGAGTTAAGGGCTTACAGGGAGGTCAGACAAGTGTCTGCTAACCAGCAGCTAGAAAAATGTTGAATCTAATTTACACTTCTGTACAAAGAGAGTTTATATACATATTACCTAATTTATCTGTGAACTGAAATAAAGTCCATCTTGGAAGACACTACTTTGAGAAGAGCTTTAGCATTTGCTATTATAAAAATACCTTCTTTTTTTCTTCTGAAGAAAAATAATGAATTGGATGCAATAATAATCTGTTTGTCTTCTAGGCAACAGAAACCTGGAGCAGCCCAGAAATGTCATAGTTAGGATTCTTCTGTGACAAGGAAAATTGATGGAGTCTTTATTATGACGGGAAATGACCCAAACTGCCTTTGCTAGAAATTTCCAGTATTCATAAATGTAAATGAAGTACCCATTTTCCATCAATAACCCTGACATGCTCCCTTAATTTTACTAGCTGAGCTAAGATCCTGGATACTTGACCTCCTCTTTGTATGCATTACAGATACATTAATTCCAAATTAATCAATATGCAAGGTATTTTGAAATAATTTTAATTCAAAGATCAATTTGAATTACAAGTTAATCACATTTTAATTTAAAAACTGAATTATACTTACTTGGCAGAATTGAGGACTTTTGGAGCAGAGGCCTGAAATAAACGTCGAGAGATTACAGAGAGGTCTGAGGGGATGTACCCAACTGATAATATGAAAATTGAGTATTTGAAGCATGCAGTGGTAGAATGTGTTCCATCTCACCCATTTGAGAAACACGGGTCTGATACAGGTATTTAAAAAAATCATATCCCATTAGTAGGAATTTAGACATATGGTTTAAATCTCCATCACCTTATTACAGATTATATCCCCTCATGCTTTTGGTGAGGGTTATAGTATTTGTATGCATTCATTTGCCATGTTTTGTTTTTTTGCTACTGTGAGGCTTCAGGAATCTCAGCTTTCAAAAAGCAACAGGAAGGCTACAGTGAAAAGAGTGCTCCCCTTTGAGCCTCTCATAGCTGGTGCATTGAAATATTCAAAAGAAGATGGAAAGGGATCTTACTTTTGGGCACCAGTAGGAAGGGGTGGAAGTGGAAGTTCCTGGTTGGAATTGCGCCGTCGTTCTGGTGCCATAGGTTTTTCTGTAGTTTGGGAAAACAAACAGTAGGGTTAAGATTTCTTCAGAAATATATTAGGGAGATTAGACTCCAGATTAGGGAGTCCCAGTAGGTGAAGGAGGGTTTCTTTTACTATAAATTTGGGATTTTTTTCCTTTCATTACAGCCTACCATCACACTGCTTTTTTTCTTAAGCAATTCTAGGCAAATATCTGTGCTGTGGATGCTGCAGGGCTCGGTGAGACTCCCTGCCACGGGGAGGGTGCTGGGGCTGCCTGCAGGAGCTGGGCTGGCTGGAACATCCTGGCCCGGGGAGAGGCAGCAGCTCCTGCTGAGCCTGGCCTGGAACAGCCACCTCACACAGACACAGGGACAGACACAGGGACGGGATGCGTTCCCTGCCTGTGCCAGGGACTGCCTCTTGCCAGGAGTCAGCTCCGTGAGAGATGGCTCTGGCTGAGTTCAGAACCCGTCCCTCCCTTTCCCCTTCTCCCCTTACATGGCTGCATGGGCACACTGCTGGTCCATTCCTGTCCTGCATTACCCTGCCAGCAGCCTCCGTGGTGTTACTGTGACTGCTTTTAGAGAACAATGATGTTCAGTGCAACTAAGGCTGCCCAGATCCAGTCTGAAACTGCTAAAACCAAGCCCTCCTCAAAAATCTACAGCAAGTTGAATGTGGTGGTGTTTATTTCATGTTTTTAGTAAAAAAAAAATTACTCAAATAAATGTTAACTTTTTCACAGTAGTGGATATAATTTACCTTCATTTGCAGTTAAGGTCTCTCTGGAAGGTAAACATGGTTTCTGCAGTAAAAGAGAAGAACAACTGAGTATTAAATGGCACATCACTTGTACAGCAAATGTTTATCATTTGTACTTTCTGTGAAATAGTTTAGAATTGGCAACATCCTGGAAGAATTAGGAGGCAGGGACAGCCATTCTGTGAAGAGCCTATAGTTGTATGACCTTGAAGTTTGGGATTTTGCAAAGTACATTTGGAAAGAATCCCAATTTGTGGATATAAATAGATGAAGAAAATGTAAAATCTAGATGGTTCATTCTTCTATCCCAAACAGTTGCAAATCAAAATTTGATTTTCACCCTTATTGAGCTATGCATACAAATGTCTGAACACTTCTCTGTTTACTGGAAGTTAAACTGTCAGTTTAGCTCACAGGAAAACTGGAACCAATCTTCCCGTTTTATTTTTGTGTTTAATTTTGAAACAATGATAATAAACTGCCAGTTTTGAAACATTTTTCAAATAATTTCTTTGAAAATTCCATCCGATCCTCTTACTTTCTGCCACAAGAAGTTTTGGGATATTTTTCTAATGACAAAATACTTACTGAAAAACCTCATACAAATTCTGGTAAAATCCTGCATATTTCTTGAGCTATCACTTGCAGTGAACTCATGTTCCCCATAGGCAGCCCTGTACATTCTGGGAATACTTCTGACTTGCCATTTATTTCTCATTTATTCAGTCATGCACTGTATTTACTGTTATATCCTAAGGCATTGAATTCAAACGTTGCTTTGATCAAAATATTTTTCTGCTTGAGCAGAAAGGTCACTGATCTTCATTCATGAAATAGCACCCAAATATTTTGTCTTTATAACTCTTTCCCCTAGTCTTTTTATGCATTTATGTTGTACCCAAACCCACGACAGAATTAAGTTTTACAATAAATTAAAAAACTAATTAAATTTTTGGTTGATTATGCAATTACCAGTTAACTTACAGGTGAAATTACTGCATTAGAAGTTTTCTTGCTGAAGTATAGAGGAAAAAGAAAAATAAAGAATATGATTACTTAGCAGGCACATGGATTAATTTAGCAACTAAGCATCACTTTCATTGGTTCCCAGGGTATTTCTGTCTAAGGTGGGATTAATTGGATACTTGTAGCAGTTAGAAACAAATCACAAAAAAAGAATAAGGGTATCAGATGCAATATGGGCACTCAGTAAAGGTACTCAGATAAGGAAGCTACAACTCTGCCCAATACTTAATGTGACTTGGGTAGAGAAGAAGAACTTTAGTGTAAAACACAACTTTCTGTATTTCTAGTCTTGCATGTGCTGGTGCTGCAGTGTGGGACTAAATCAGGCAGGGCAGCCAGCATCTGCCATCAGTGGCAGGCAGTGAAGGTCAAGGCCACTGGGCACACAAACAATATTCCTCCAGAAATTACAAAATAACAGCTTGCCTTTACCTAGTCAGGATAGCTTTCACAAACAGGAGTAAGTATTATTCCTGAATTCTAATTGCTATAGGCAAGTAGAGGAGTTAGCTCCTAATACACCTATTGAAGACCAAAGCTGTATTTTTATAATTCTTTACTCACAGGCCCCTTGGTAATGGAGATGGAGCTGCTCCAGTGGGAAATCTGGATTCTTGTGTGTTATTGAACCTGTGACCTAGAGATGCAAGCAACATATTTAGTACACAATGTGAGCTGTATTTGAAAAGTGGATTTTCCTCATTGCCATTTTAGTGTTAATCTAATAAAGGTCAAAAATATCCATTGGTTTAATTTTTGTCCTAACATGTTTTCAGTCTGATTAGACAAGAGAACAGTTCAGTAACACTTCTTGCTTATTGCTGACTGTTACAGATAAAATTACACTGACACACTACATTGCATGCTGTATTATGGTAACTGGTGGCATATTAGTCCCTCTCATATTGCCATGTTTTCATCTGAATACTTACTTTCATCATTATTGTTTGCTTCATGGTCCTGTAATGGAAAAATAGGTTAGATTTGATATGAAGGAATTAAAAAAGGAATTACTGTGTTCAGTTTCAAGTCCTTCACTACCAGAAGGACATAGAAGTGATGGAGCAGAGAAGGGCAACAAGGCTGGTGAAGGGACTGGAGCACAAGCCTTATGAGTGGCTGGGGGAGCTGGGTGTCTTTCCTCACAGGTAACAAGTAACAGGACAAGAGGAATATGTGGCCTTATGCTGCACTAGGAGAGGTTAAGATTAGATATTAGCAAAAAATTTTTCACTGAAAGTGTGGTCAGGCATCAGAATGGACTGCCCAGGGAAGTGGTGGAATCACCATCCCATGTGGATGTGGCACTTATGGATGTGGTTTCGTGGTGAACATGGCGGTGCTGGATTAACAGTTGGACTTGATCTTAAAGGTTTTTCCCAGCCTGAATTATTATTTGCTTATTAAATGAGAACTGCATGAATAATCAATGTGGTTTTGGTATCTGCAGTAATGTTTAAAGAAATATTTGTACAGAAGGCATATAGTATCCAGAATACTTTCATAATGTCATTTGAAAAAATTAAAGCAACCATCAAATTTTGAACTTTCTAATAATCCTGAGATTGCTTGTAGTAAATATTGAGAAAATTCGGCCTGAATTTTTCAGTGAGACCTTTTGGTTCATGTTTAATTTCTGACCTGGAAGTCAGAAATCTTGCAGCAGATTCGAATATACTGAAAACACATCTTCTACTGGATGGAGGAAACTCAGTAGAGTCTCTTGTCACCATGCTAGAATTGAAGCTATCCACCTAATTTCCTGGCTTCTTTTGGAGGTGCTTAATTGTGGCTCCCATTTCTCAACTTTTAGGGAATCAAGACTCCCATCTGATAAGTATCTTTCAAAGAGGCACTGGTTATTAATTTTTCTGTCTTCATCTACCCAGCTAATGGCTTTTCACTAATGTTAGTGACAAATGCATCCATTCTCTAGCTGGAGAGGTGTAATCCATCAACCAGCAGCTGGGGAAGTGAGACGGTGAGGTTTTTCTCCCAGTCAGCTCAGGCCTTTGAGAGGAACAAGGGTTACACATCATCAGCGTAACACATGATTGGTGCTGGTTAGTGCTGACAGCAGATTGAATGGGAGCAGTTAACAGATGCTTCAGTTATTGTTTGGGCTTTGTCAACGTGCTGTAGCCAGGAATGGAAAGGAACAACAGAGCACTGGACAAACATCATGCTCATTACCATGTCTTTGTTTAACACTGTAAGGGCTGCCACTTACAAAACAAGCAAAGACGGCAAAATTTGGACTGCACTGGGTAACTCTTTCCTAGGCTGACTCTTGTAATAAACTGGTGAACTGCAAGCACCCAGGAGCTGAATACACCCATGGTACAGATGAGTGTTTGTCTGGGAGCTTCCTCTTGGAGCTGTAACTCACTCAGTGTGTGGCTCCAGCTAAAGGACATTCTCTTTTTATTCTCTGCAAAGCTAGGATGATATCCATGTCAGATTTAAGCTCTGAAAATGCATTAATGGAGAGGTTTCAGCTGCAATATGGCACTCGAGTCTGTTCTGAAGCAGGAGTATTCTTAGTGCTGATCAGATAGTGGAATTTCTATCTAACATTCTCCTTTCAGGTGCAAGACCTTTTCTTATCTTGTATTGGTAAGAAAAGCTGAGAAATCAAACTATTTCATACAAGAGAAATTCCAAATTTGGCACCGCTTTGGAATTGCTCAGAATCCCACACAATACAGATCTAAATGGGAAGAACTTTGTGATGAGGTGGAAGGGAGACTAAAATGCTGGTGCTGTTGTGTGTATGAACTGCCTGGTACATACAGAAATTTAAAGACTGAAGTAAGACTATAAGGTGCTCATATACGACCTGCATTATGTTACTATAACATCTAATCCTATGATATGACCCAAAATTTCTAGTTTTAAGTGTCTAATTTCTCTATATAGTTATTGGTAGACTGATTATTTCTTAGGGACAATTCAGAGCATAGGGCTGGGACAGGTCTGAGCACGTAGCTTTTGGCACAGATGCTGACACAGTTATGTTGCTCTCTTCTTGATAGTTGGCTCCTCATGCAGACCCTCTCATGCTGGCACAACTGTGAGTGGAGCTACGGTGCAAATCAATTTATGGAGCTAATCTGGCTGAAAAAGATTGTTTTACAATTTGCTTTTGCTCATTTCTGCAGTTGGACGAGTTTCCAAATAGTTTGCTTCAAAAAAACCAGCACAGTGGAAAGGACAGACTGTGGGTAAGAGCAGAGGGAGAAGAGGACTGACTGAAATACAGATTTAGGACCCAAGGCTTGTAATTAGTCCTTCAAGGACTGCATTTTCTAGTGATACTGGTTCCTCAGACTACCCAATCTGACATTTTAGGTGGTTTCCATTTTCAGAAAGCATTTATCAGTCACCATCTGAGAGGAATGAGGCTCAAGGAAAAGTCCTTCAGATTGGGCAAAATCATCCTTTGCTACTTAAAGTAAGGTTCCTGAAGTACAACTGGTATCTTTTAGTACAAGAAATTATTTTTGTGGACTGAGACATATATCCCTTAAAACATTTGAACTTTTTCTTGGATCAATACAGATGTCCAATGCTCTTTTGTCCAAAAGATTGAGAGCAACAATCACAATATTAGATGAATCTGACATTTAGTCATCTGTTTCTTTTATTTAATCCAGATAATAAACAGATAATCCATCTATCTCTATATTAAACACAGGACTAGGTTTAACATGTTCTTTTAGAGTGGCCCATTAATTACTCACTGTTTTTGGATGAAGACGACTTCTGGGGAGAGGCAAAATATTTCTGAAAAAGACACAAAATAAGTTATGATGAATAGGATTTATTTATTTAATTGGCTCAGATATGCTTTTTAAGATCTTGAGGGAAGGAGATCTGCAGTAAATGGATTTGATTTCAGCTCTGCACAGACAGTGGTTGTGGTGATGCTGTGCCCTTGGTGTGGAACTGCTCTAGAAGAGTTTCTGTCCTGGACCTTGGGGCCCCCTATGACCATGCAGCTCATCCAACACCCTCACACATCCACCCTGTGGATGCCTCCTTCTGAGGGCACATAACAGGTTTTGTAAAATAATGTCCTAGAGAGGAGGCAGGGGCTATGAAGCAGCTTTCTATGCTTCTGGGCACAGAGGAGTGAAGTAGGCTGCATACTCAAGTATCATTTTTCCCTTTTCCTTCAGAGACTTGGAATATAAATAATGGGTTTACTGAGCCCAGTTTCTTTACAAGCCGTCTTGTACAACTGCAAAAACATCTCATTTGCAAGGGTGCAGAGATGGCAGACAGGACATTCAGCTGGCTTGCAGAGATATTTTACCCCTGTACTGGATCCCTAAGAGGATATTTCAGAAAATACTATCCCATTTGGCAAACTGGCCTGAACACAGAAGTTCACAAAGCAATGAGAGCTTTCAGTCCTCACCTTGTCCCAACATCCCCAGCTATTTGAGTGTCCTGACAATTGTTTATTGTCTGAAGGCTACACATTAGAGAGAAGAACATTTTTTCTCTGCTAATATTTCCTTTTGATCAAAGGTGCTGCTAACTTACCTGGAAGCATCCTGCTTAGGTGACTCTCTGGTCGTGTTCTGCATGTGGGAGTGCTCTGTATTCTGAGCAGGCATAAACATGAGTGGCTTGGTGAACCTAGTAATGAAACGTGAGTTAAGAAAGGAAAATTACATTTAACAACAGGAAATACAAAGAAAACCTCTCTTCTCCCCTACCCACTCAAAATTCTAAAAAGTAACCTTAAGAGTATTTCTTTTTAATATATGTTACATTTGGGTTATTGAAATTAACATAGAAATGGTTGATAATCTTTGTGTAGATAATCTGAAGAGATATTTACTGTACGTGTTTCTTACTTCTGTTACTGTATTTCTTCTAGAGAAAGAATTGACAGACATGTAGTTACTAGATGAGAAAATATATTTTCTGACAGTTTTAAATAATGCACAAACATTCACAGCAATGAGTTACCTGGTTACCGGTGGTGGTGATGGTTTTTCCTGTAAAAGAAAATGTGGTGCATTTTTTTGGTCATGTTTGATTCCATGAAATAAATGTGTATGACCCTATTTATGTTACCACATCAAGATACTATTTTTGCTTTGTGATACAGATTTCTACTAGAGCTCTGTCTGGCAATCTACATTAGGATGGGAGAGGCAAGAACTCAACATCAGTAAATCTGCTTTGGCCATATGTTATGTCAGTACCAGCAAATGGGAGAAAATTACTGTGTCAGAACTGCCATTGCTCCTCTGGTGCAGTTCTGCTTCTGTAAAACATTCCCTCAGGCTGATACTTCACAGATTGGATCACTATCAGAGAGGACTGGGAAACTTTCCCCTTCCCATTTACTCTTTTGCAATGGTTCACCAGCTTTTCTGAAAAAGGAGTGTCAGAAAGCTTGAAGTGCAGGAAGAGATTTGTTCCCAGTTTTCCCTTTTGAAAGACTGATAATGTTTCCTCACAATCACATCTGTACCCTGCCTGAGGGCAACGGGAGTCATAGTGCAGAAAGGCCTCACCTCTTCTTCAGGAACCTCGTAGACTTCTGTAGGACAGGGAAGAAATAAAAAGTACTTAGTGTAGCAAAAACATACTGCATGTTACCACAAAGACTGAGCTGAATTTGTGTCAGTCATACTTCTGACTCTGGAGAAATAACCTGGGGAATCTGTTCAGAATTTGAATCTGCCACCAAAACTCTGGAGCAGTAACATCCCCTGTCTTCTAGTGGGAACTTCAGGGGAAGTCACAGGGATTCTGATATACAGTCACTGTAATAAACAAGTTTCCCCCCCAAAACCTTTTTATTGTTTTTTCTTCCCCTTCCCTCCTCCCTGCAAGCAAGATGAATGTTTGTGTTGTGCAAACGTGGGTCAGTGGAAAAATGCATTATCACACCTGTACTAGCATTTAGCCTTTCCTTGACTCAGGGAGGAAGAAATGAGGTCAGTCATAGATACAAACTGGCTCATTTGCATGGCCAACATCCCTCCCTGAGGTATATTTTAATTCATAGATCTTAAAAGAAAAAATAGCCAGCATCATTATCTATACACAGTTTCTTCAATAAAAATAGGATTCTATTTCAATAAATTTAATGTCAGATTTCATCACTTTACTGTGCCCAAGTGTCCCAGCTCCCACCAGGGGGAGATGTTTTATTTTTCAGTACCATCTGTCAGGAGCTGGTTGTTGCTCGACACTGATTTACAGAAAGGCTGAGATTGAAAAGGACATTTTAAAATGCCTGGAAAATAAGTCACGAAATCTTAAGTAATTCAGAAAAAATGTGAGTTTACGACTTGTGGTTTGTGACTTTAAAGCTAAATTCATTGCTAATGAATATGCAAAGCTTTTTAAAGAACTGTGTCATGTCTGTAAAGGTTACATCCAAGCAATTAATGAGACAGTGAGGATGCAAAACAGTAAGTTGGCAGAGAGAGATTAAACAAGAATATCCACACTTACAAAAGCAAATAGGATTCCTCTTATTTGCTTCTGCTCTTGTCTCTTTTTCCAAAGAAACTGCTCTTTACAGAACCTCAATGGGAACACTGTTATAAAAGGCCATGCAAGACATCAGCCTGTACAGAATTTCCATATGGTTAAGTCTAATGGTCTAAAAGTATTTGGTCTTGATTCTTATGGTGAAAAAGGATTACTGATATACTGAGTCCTATAATTCTTTTTGCTGTCTTGATTCATTTGTGTTCCTCCACTAGAGCAAAAGACTGACAATAAACTAATTTGGGGCAAATAACTTGTTCTAGTTTTATTCATGCTTAAAATGGATTTACTATTCAAGCTAGACAAAGCAAGTGCTACAACAAAGAAAAGCTAAAGGGGAACATATTTTTGTTTTACTTTAGTATGTCATAGGGGTAATGGTGTGAATACATCAGGCATAATTTAATTTTCCACAGTCTTACATTATTTTACTCTAACAGGGGTACAAGCTCCACATACCTTGCATATCAGAAGTAAGAGAAGGCTTTGGAGAAATAGGGGGGGCTGGCTTTGTTGTCTTCATAAATCTGTTCACAGGTGCTGAAAACATATTTTATTAATGTACATATATATATATAGTAGTGCATGTGTGTATATACACACATATATTTATATGTATACACATCTGTTCACAAACTAACAATGTAACATTTAAACAATGAATATTAAGTAGGTCCAAATGACAACCTTTTGTGTGACCTTGAATAAATCGACTGAGAAAGCAGCTCTCATTTTCAAAGAGAAACATTGTTCAGTATTCCAGCCTTTCTGAAGAGGTTTGATACTGTCAGTAATGTCAGAGAGCAGAACTACATACTCTTCTCTGTTTACTTTTCACCTTTGGGCTGGCGTAGTTTCACTTCCTAGCTAAATATCCTTCAAATAATGAGATTAAAAAAAAAATAAAATCAAACTCTGTCTTTCTCTGCTGAAAGATCTAAAAATGCTTGTTCTTCTCCTGAAACACTTCAGCAAGCAGAACTTTAATGCTATTTCTCCCTTGGATGAGAAGGCAGGTCCTATGCCATGGAAAGCCTCCTGGTTGTACAAGGGCTGGACTTTGAAATAGCTGAGCGAGAGAGGCAGAAATTAAACATGGCTTCCAATAAAGTTAAAAATAATTTTCCTTGGCCTTGTCATAAGCCAAAGGAGCAAATTGCCTTTTTGCAGGCTGTGATCTCTTTAATAGCTGCATCTTCACTCTTTGAACCCTAGAAACAGACATTAATTTGACCCATTTTTTTCACTATTATTCCTAATAAAGCAATAATTATTAGCTTCAATGACTAAAACTCACATCTTGTAGGCAGTGACGTGCTGCTTTCTGTGGGTTCAATATAGTTATCATCATCATTGTCCACTGGCACAATGTAATTATCCTATGAGAAATGCAGGACAAAAAAAATCTGTCAGTTAAACTTCTATCATGTCAACAAACTGTTGGGATTGAAGCCCTGGCAGCAGTTTACAACAGCTGCCATTTCACAGTGACTCCTATTTCAGACATTTATCATCCTGTGTAGAAGGGAATCCCAAAGACTGAAAACCCTTTACCAAATTATTCCAGTTCTGACTGGTGGGTGGAAGCTCTCCCTTCCCTTTGGTCCTGGAATAGCCTTGAGGTTACTCTCTCTGTGTTGCCTGCAGCTTATTAGAGATGATCAGGAGCTATTCCATGGTCTAAAAAGTCTCCTTGATACTCAAAGCAGGCAATTCCCCTAGGAATCAGTGTGGTGCTTGCAGGTCACTGTTAGGGAGGTACAAAATGATCTGTACTATAGAGGCTAAGAAAGACCAGGCCATGGCATTGCTATGACATTTACACAGTTAAAACAAGAATATCTGTAAACTTTACCTCATCATCACTGCACTCCTTGGGCTTTGGTGGCACTTTTGGTTTTGCAGCAGGAGATGGCAATGGCTTGGACGGCACACAGGGTTTCTTTGGTCTGGACATGGCTGGGCTGGGTGTACTTGGGAGAGGTTTGTTGATAGGAGGAAGCTGCTGGTGGCTGGTACGATTGTCTTTTAATGTGGTAGAAAACAACAATTTTAGTAAAAATTACTCATTAGTCTCTGCAATTTCTCCTATTGCCCATGCAAACAAGACTTTACTGTGGCTGCAGCACAGGTCAAACAGCAGACCTGAGCATAGCTGGACCTGATGTTGAGACTTGTGTGTGAACAGGTCCTATTTCTTTGCTCAAGGCAGCAGCCCAGCCCTCTGTGCCAGGCTGCAGAGGGTGCCCAGACACTGACTGCTGTATGAACAACTGTTTAACTCCTTGGGGAAAAGGTGGTGGCTGGGTGGTGTAGTGCATATGAGACATATGAGAAAAACAGCACTGGGTGGGACTGGAACATAAATTATGCTGGGTTCTCTGTGGTATCATTTTAACAAGTCCTTCCCTTTTCAAAGGACACACAGGTGAAGTGCTGAAAAACTTCTGTGAGCACATATGTGGTATTTTAACACTTTGATGAATATTCTACAACCAGTAACAGTCTGGTATCATACAAAAATGAAAGCAGGCATCATGTCAATGTTTCTTTTCTCCATGTCTCAAATCTTCATCTAACTGAAGCTAACTTTCATTCACTTCAATGCAACCTGTCCATGGCTAAAAAGAATCAAAACAGAAATAAAAAAATCCCTTTGTACTGGACTGATGTAAATAAAATCTTGATCCTGTCCTGTTTTTCAGGATATTTATCATTCTCAGTACCAGTACTGAAGGACAATAAGGAGTGAATATTTGGGCTACTGTTTTACTGCTTTGGAAATAATGACTGGAGAAACAGAGAAGATTAAGAAGGGACCTGTCTAGTCTTCTGTGCCTCATCTTCAATAGGAATTCATGCATCAATATGTGTGGATTAATCTGGAGCCCCAAGTTAATAGTATCTCCCACACATTTGCTTGAGTTTTGTTGTTAAGTAGATGCCTATCAAAGTCTCTAGGACACATTATATTAAAATTATAAACATCACTACCAGCAATACTAACCTGTTTCATGCTGTAATGAAAAAAATCATACCCCTGAATGCTTAAGACCTGAGTATCAAAATTAAAAGTAAACTCTTGAGGAAAGGACAGATTAGTGCATTGGAGGCAACTTCTCTTCTGGTCCTGATCAGAAAGCAATTATCAAGGTAATATACTTAACTATTCCATAACTACCTGCATATTCACCCCTAGAAATAGGGAATGCAGAGGGAATCTTCTTTTTCTCCTTCTCACTTGGAGGTGGCTCATAGCTGTCATCAGGATTCTCTTCACTGGGGACCACATACATCTCAGAGTCTGAGTGGTCATCTGGATTTTCATAATCACTGTCCTAGAAAGACAGAGCTTCCCATTTCTCATCTCATAGCAATGAATAACACAAATATGGTAACTAAATTACAACAGTCTATCCTTGAATGGACACATCATATTCTCTTTCAGTGCTTCCTCTAGCAAAGAGGCACTCCTGCCTCCTCCCAAGAGCTCTTCTTGCTATCTCCAAGGAGTCCTTTCACCTCAAGAGCTCAGTCTTCAAATTATGGACCAATAGCTTGCTTCTCTTCCCAAGACCATTCCTTTCTAGATCCAGTTCTGATTCTTGATGTGTGTTGTCACTTCCTCTCCCTTTCCTGTTAAAAGGGTACTTGAGATCTGACTCCAGAAGGAAACTGGTCACTTCAGGCTGACAGTTGCCCCATTACTTTCCATGGCTAACAGCCATGAATTGCTTCATTGTAATGTTTTCTAAAATCTTAGCAGAAGTTTTCATTTTTAGTAAGACATGTCTTTCCTCACCCCTCCCACCGTTCCTGCCCCAAATAAAAACTCTTACTGATTTCTGAAATTATTGTCCCATTTAGGAAGTCCCTCAAATTGATGCCATGTGCTTACTTATCCAAAAACCTCAGCATTCGTGACTACCATTGACTGTGCTTCTGAAAGTATTCTAAGTTGAATGTAAAAAAACTAAGGCAGCTAAAAATCAGTGGCTATTTGTGAATAAAACTGATGTAACAAGTAACATTTCAGTAATATCTAGTTCAACCACAAGTAGATGATTTAAAAAGAAAGTTTTATTATAATTTCTTGAGCTAACTTGTTGCTATGGTAACCTCCTATTAGCCCAAAATATGTACTTACAAAATCATCTGACCATTGTTCCTCTTCATTGTCTGCATGTTCTAAACCAAACAGTAGAGTTAGTTAAGGAGATGTAATACTGAATATAAATGTTTATTTTAGATTGGTTTTTCAATCTATACTTATCGTATTCGGTCAAAAAAGGATGAGCAAAATTTCCAAACAGTTCTGAGCAACACATCTGGTTTGGACAGAATAGTCAATTAAATGCCTTCTTGCTTATTTTTGAGAAATTATTTCAGAACTGTTGGAAATTTTGGAAACTGTTGGAAAAGCATTAGAAAATGACAAACTGCACATGGTCTGAACAGCAAACCATGCACTCTACCCACAATGTCCTGCTAATGCATCTCATTTTTAAGCAGGGGTGACAATTTCTAGATAATGGAACTCCTGATGACCTCTGGGCCCTGTACCTTTTTGTTTGTTGGTTAAAGTGCCAAGAGAGCACACTAATTACAAGTGTTTATGTAAAACAGGGTACAGTTACCTGATAACTTCCAAACTCTGTCCTCCTTTCTTCTTGTCTTAACAAGAGAGGTGTCAACTTATAAAAATAGCCATGAACTAGTTTGTGGGCAGTGCTGTGTGATAAGCAAGTAGAGCTCTGCCTTTAAGATAATTCATGATGTCATCATTACATTAATGGTATTAAGATTTTGAATCTGTAATGATGCATTTGTTCAATTTCTTTCATATTTACTTTCACAGTTTCTACAAGGAAGGACTGGATGCAAATTCTCCATTTTTACAGCAGCCTAGCTACAGAACTGATTAAGACTGATTTTGAAAGAGTGGTTACTTGCTACTCTTTATGCTGGCACAATTCATCATTTTTTTCTTGCCTTTCATTTCAGAGGTGTGAAGAACCTCCAGAGTTGTTGATAATGGTATCCTGTTCTCTCATTAAAAACAAATTATGAGACAATGTGTAACTGAAATACTGTTAGGCATATAGACAGCAAATTAGCACAGACATGCAGTTTAAATTTACATTAATACAGCCTTACCTGAAGCATAATCCCTTCGTGGTAGACTTGGCGGTGGCTTTTTTTTAAGGCTGTAAATTATAATTATTACATTTATGATCTCATAAGTAACATTCACTAGAAGGGAGCATTAGCCAGATACATAAAAAAGCTGATAACAAAAGATACCTGCAGCTAAAGAAATAGAGATTACCATCACAGATGCTTAGCAAATGGCTGTAGAAGAATGCTTTGAAAAGCTAGAGACTGATAAAATATTAAAATAGAATCTGAGATTTTAATATATTTTTTTCACTAAGAACATATGTTCAAGGACAGCTTGCTTGCTCACCTCCTGTCCTCTTCATTTCCAGAAAGAGATAAGATAGGGGACAAAGATAAATGATGATCTATTGGGAGATGAAAATCTGTTCAGGTTCACAGAGGCTTTATTAAGACTATGGCATAAGAAAATGGTCTAGCACTCTCCATTTGTATTTTTAGAACTATAATTTTGCATGCAGTTTGATGATTAGTATTTAAATGTATACCAGGTCTCACAGTGAAAGATTTTACTTTTTAGTATTGTATGATGTTATGTCCCTTTTTTGGTAAAAACTGTTACAATGGCATTTGTAATACCCTGTGAATCAAAAGATAATTTGTAGAAAAACTGAAAGGATATTTTTGGCTATACAGTAGCTTCATATGTATGTGCACATGTATATATCTAGCAAGCAGAAATACAGATATGTGTAAACACATATATATGTGAATATATATATATATATATATATATATGTGTGCTCCTCCTTACTAACTTGCAGCTGTCCAAACAAGACACTGAATTACAGTCATTTGAATTATTTCACTACCCTCTAATGAAAGAGAAGAATTTGAGTTTAAAGTCAAGAAGAACAGTGAATGGGTGACATCAGAGGCCAGACTGATGCCTCTTCAGTGGGAAAAAAATGACAACCCTTTGATTTTTGTAGCCAGAGAAAACATGAAGATAATTAATGATATTAAAATTTTTCTTTAAAGTGACTTTTGAACTCTGTCTGAGAGTTCCCTGTAGCACTGATGAGACCTCACCATGGACCTGAAGCTTTGGCCACTAAACTGATGACTTCACTCATTCTTCAGTCAGGTCCTAACAAATGAATTTGCAAAAATAAGCAAATAATTTTTTAAAAAGTCCCCAAAGAATTTTAGATGTTTGTTTTCTGATCTCTGAGCAATAGTGTTACAAATGTTGCTTTACCACAAGAATTTGACACTCAATATTTAGGTCCTGAACTTGCTGCCTATGTATCATTGTTCAGGTATCACTTTTACTCAGGGTGGTGATACGGTGGCACTACCACATCAACTTACAAATTCATTTTAAGAAATGCTTTGGCTACTTCTGAGTTGAATTAATGGAATTCTGTTGCTCAGATAGTCACCAAAAACACCCCATGCACATGCATGAATCAATGAATAAATGATGTGGGCATTGCTAAAACTCAAAAAAGCCCAACCCCCCCAACCAAGCAAAAACCAAACCAGGAAGGTTATTTTTGCAATGTTAACCTGCTTTGTTCATGGCTAACAACACTAATGATGGATAGTTGCCTCCTCAGAGGTTTTAACTTCCTGAAGCATAATATAACATAGTGTACAAACAGTAAATTCAAAAGCATTCTCGACAGCCCTGCTCTGGTCTTCTGTCCAGGTTAGCACAGCCATGTTAGAAAGAAAATCCCAGGGCCACTGCCAGGGCTCATCTCACGTCTTAGGGAGGGGAGACCGGACAATCTTGATGTATTTTGCATACTGTATATTTGTATACTGTGAGTTGTTCAGAAATGGTGGGGACTTGGAAAGCAGTGGAACTGAGGCAACAGTAAAAGGCTGTCTGGGTCATGGCTTAAGCAGTATCACACATTTCTAAGCTGCTCAGCAGAAATCTTCCACACTTGGTCCCAGGCCCTGTAAATCCTGGCAGTGGCCCTGGCAGAAAATGTAAATACGTTACAATGAAAGCACATGAAGTACAGAACAGAGGTCTGTGTCTAAGCAGCCTATCATGCTATGGTGCAGCTATGGAATAGCATACCGATCCCAAGTATCTTTCCCAGTTTTGCAAATTAAGGCCACTTGTTCATTTTGGAACCTGAATATCAATAGAAGAAAAGAAATAAATGTTTCTGTCAGAGCTGAAACAGTTTGCGGCCACATCTATATTTGCTAGAATCCTTTCAAATACATTAGTTTTTCTAAAATTCAAATCCACTTAAAAAGTAATTTTCACTGTACTGGCATGATTTTCTGAGTGCCAGAACTGGAATCCAGGATCTTTTGAAGTCAGCTGGAGCTTCACTCTACAGGAGCCAGAGCTTTACACAATGTGCAAACCACAGCACAAGCTCCAAAGACACAAACAACCCTATGCCAAGGTGTGGCTCCCCAGCTATTGCACACTCTGGCCTCATCCCCCACACTGATCCCTGCAGAATGGCAACTGACCCTGCCCTGCTCCCTGCAGGTAATGAGAAAGGACAGGGACAATCAAATGCCATCCAACTGAGCGTGCATATTTAAGTGTATTTAATCCTAGTACATACATTGTAGCTTCAACAAATAACCAGGTAGCACTTGAGACATTACATATAATGGGTTAGAGATGCTTCTCACACAAGAACAGAATTCAGGGTACAGAAATTCAGAACAACTTTTAAGAGAATAAATTATTCCATTTTAAAGCAATGTATTCCACGATTTCCCCCTATAATATGCTGAGCTTTATCCAACAAAACAGTTAGGCATTTACTTAATTTTTCTAACATATGTGGTCCAGTAGGAACTGCAAATATTATTTATATACTTTGAATTTGTAGCACAGTTTTGTTTTCCTGCTTTAAGTGAAGAATGTTAAAATAAACTGCAGCAGAGCTCTGGGTGTTTTGCTCTAGGAACACTTGTTTTTACGGGCTACACCCAGAAAAATAACTAAACATGCATGTCAGTAGACCTTTATGTGTAACACTTAAATTTTCCCACAGGTGCATTTCCCCACTAGTGTTTCTGCTCACTCCCCCAGCATTTAAGCCTGGGGAGTGAGCAGAAACTCTTTGAAAACTCTGGAAACTCTTGGTTTTCAAAAGTTGTTTGCTTTTTGTATTAAGTCTGTATAAAGTCCACTCCCTTCTTAGGAACCATATTAATATAATAGTTTTTACAAAAATTATATTGATATCTTTTCTGAGTTGAGTATTTATAGTATGTATTAGCTTTATGTGCACTAGATCATCACATTTGTGATTAAACAATAGGTTAATTGTACTTTGACAGAAACATTTTCAGAGTTCTAAGAGGTGTGATGCAGTGAACAGAAACTTTTCCTGAACTGTGTTCTCATGACCTAGTGGCATAGTTTGTTACAGGTTTGGAATTATGCAGCAATTATACACAGATAAAATTAAACTGAAAGGAATTTTTTTTAAAGTATTATTACTACTCTTTCACAAACATTCTTACAATGTGCTATGGCAGTTACAGTAATAAAAATCAGGACACTTGAAACATTCTATTCGGTTACTCAGTGATTTTCATGTTTCTTCAGAATAACAGTTAAAATTAGGTATTATACTTTTTCTTGTTTTCTTTTTCTAAGTGTGGTACAGCTTGATTTTAGTACTTTCTCTCATCATTTGGTTCATAAAATACCGCTTATACCTCTGACAAGGGTTTGATCATGAATGTCTTTTAGGTGGAGCTTTGCAGGTTGAAGACATTTAGTGACACAACTATTTTTCTGCCTAAAGTTATTGCCTACATTATAAATGGAATAGAAAAATAGACCACACAAATCTGAAGCAAAGACTTACCCATCTAAAAACCTGGGTAAAGCATCTTTGTCCCGTTTTGCAGGTCACATGGCAAACATCCCAGAAATGGACATATTTGGATAATATGCAGTCAGGAACATGACTACATGATTTCTGATGGTTTTGTGAAGGACATGATATTACAACAAGGTGAATAAATTGAACTTCTTATTTCTTATTCAACAGAGTAGGGCAGCACGTACCAAAACTTCAGGTGCAGTCCTGACCTTGCTGTACCTGCAGTGTATCTTCAAGCACCAGCTCCAGTGGAGCCAGGATTCCACTGAACAAAGCCCAGAGGCTTAAAGCTCATGATTCACAGATGAGTGTTGTGCCTTTAGAGTGTGTTCCAAACATAGGCAACCACCCTGCATCATGAAACCTGTGATTTCTCTGCTTCCCTGCTCTGCATTACCAAGGATGTGAATATGAAGAAAATGCCTCCAGCTCTCCTTGTTTATGCAGTGCTGGCTACACTCATTGCCTCCACACCTGAGAACATAATCCTCCCTGACACCATGATCTGCACAGCAGCTGGGGCTCAGGCTTGTGAACAGCTTTGCATGTGATTAAGGGCAAGCAGGTGACAGCTATCCCTGCGCTGGCCAATATTTTCACTGTCAGAAAATGTTGAGTCAGAATGGGGAATAAACAGGAACTTTTAAGCAATGAAAAAACAACTTGTCAAATTCTTTCCTGTTACCAGGACTGTTCAGCCTGCTTTCTACAGACCTTCAAGACACACGTGGGTAGTAGATTAATTCCTCCCCACCTGCACCCCACAGAACAACTAGACCAGAGAGCAAAAGTCTTGATGCAAGAACTTTTACATTTCTGCATAATCAAGAGCCAATCCAGATTTTAGAGGTGTTTTAACAAATACTGCTAAGTAAGTCCAATGTATTTAATGAATATTTGACAATTCTTTCAATTTGTGTAGCAAAGGCTTACGATATATATCTGGGTGATAACTTTAGGCTTCAGATAAGCACATACTCTATTTGAATTCTCTAAAATTATTTCTACTTATAATAGGTTTGATTTTGATTTTTCCCCTAGCCTATGGATGAATCTATGTTACATGAAGCCCCTTTAAAATAAACTTTTTCCTGCTTCAGTCATGCCTAGAACCTCGACATTTAATAAAATAATCTTTTAACTGAAATGGAAGTAATGATCAACTGGATAACCATATGTTTTAGAAAAAGCATCTACAATCAAACAAAAAGCCCCCAAAGGTTGCACAGAGAGGAACACAGCCAGTTCTAATTCTGGAAAGCTTAGCACCTCTAGTACTTATCCTTATCAGTGTTGTTAACTCATGCTTTTATTGCAAGTCTCATCATGTGCTGGGTTCAAGACTTGAACTCTGAAGTCATGTGCAAATATTAGAAATTGTTTAATTTTTAAAAACTAAATTTGTGATCTTCATAACTGCAAAAAAGATTAATATGACTCAGACGAATCACAGTAGCATCCAGAAGATTATTGTGTTTTTATACCTCGGTTTGTATTCTTATAACTATGAGAGCTGATATGTGAGTTTTGTGCTGCAGTCATACTTTAAGGGAGTTTTTATGAGTCTGCTCCTTCTTACATATATAAATATATATATATATATATATATTTTTATCTTGAGTGAATCAAGGAGTTGCAGTGTTATAGCAGCAATTTATGTCTCTGAAATAATGATGGGAAGGTCATAATGATGACCTTCCCAGCTTCTGCTACATTTGGTTCATGTTACTTCTCCCTTTTCTGTTCTTCTCTTACTCTCTAGGAAGGACACACAATCAGAGCAACTGATTAACAACAGAATTCACCTTCAGGCAACTCTGGGAGTCACTCTGTAGCCTCAAATGGTAAACCTCAGATGCTTCTGTTATCTGCTTTCCTCTCTGAGGCTTTTGCACTGAGCCCACTGGAACATTATTAATTACACTTAAACAACTATTGTGAAGTAGGAAGCCACCCTTTACTAAAAAGCAACAACTACAAGAAACCCTCTTCAACCCCTTCCCCTCCAAAACCCCACCAGAAGCCTTGACAGCCTAGCAGCTCTTCCTTGTGAGCAGGTCCCCGATGAAAATGAGTTTTTTGGATTGGGTGGTGAACACAGTGGTCACTGTGTCAAAACCAAAACCACACTGAAATTAAATTAAAACCCCAAGTAGTTGAAAGAGGGCCATTTAAAGGGAAAAATCTCCTTTTGTGCTTGCATGAAAATAACTGTAGCAAGTGACCGTGATTGACTGTGAATTGCAGCAACCTTAGAGTGAAAAAGGATGAGTAAAGGAAAAAAAAAAATCTCAAAAAATCTATCTGGTCTCTCAGCTGTTTTACCATCAGAGCCTGCTCAAGGTCTGTGGACACAAACACAGCTGTGGGAATGAGAGCACAAAGGAGGCTTGGAGCCCCAGGTTACTCTCCTGCCCGGGGAACAGGGGAGCCAGGCAGTCCTGCAGCTCCCGGAGTGTCTCCCTGTCCCCCGGCAGGTCCAGCAGCTCCCACAAACACCAGCCCTGCCTGGGCTGGCGCAGGGGCAAGAGCTGAGCCAGCCTGGCTTTCCAGAGCTCCTGCACAGCCAAACCAGGCAGGGCCCTGCTGCTCCTGCCAACAGCTGACTGATTGCTCCATAGACACCGAGATTTAGCTCTTTCCTTCAGCTGAGCCATCATGGTCCCTCTTTAAAGACTATTTAAAACAATGTTTCCATGGGTCTTTTATGTACAGGACCTGTATTTCTAGAATTTAATATGGTTGTCCTGGAAACACTGCAGATACGGCATTATAATTAACTTCTAAAAGTACTTAATACTTTTGTTGCCAATGACCCATGTAAAGAAAGACATGTGAATGAGAAAATCACATCCGAATGGAATTTCAATGCAAATGAGCTGCTGCATTAAGAAAAGTGTGCTAAATAGCTAATTGCTTTAAATAGATGTTTGACTGGAAACAGTGAATAGTGTATTCATCTGGCAAGTATGCAGAATTATTGGAATTTCTTTCTGTATAAATACACATGAATACTTTATGACACTTTCATGCATGTGACACCAATCTGCATGTTGTTCAGCACATCTTACTAGAATAAGGGTGCTAGGTAATGCTGGATTTTGTTTTATGAGACTGAAGGAGGACTTAGCATTTTTATGGGAATTTTAAGTATGATGTCTGACCAGTTGGTTCAAGGTGGAGCTCAAATTCAACTTAATTGCAGCAGGAAGCCTAAACAGTTGCCTAAGGAAAAAGGCAGAGATGCAAACAACAAAGTGACCCATCCCCAGTGAACATTAAAGAAAAAGGCTCTTCACTCAAATACTGGTTTTTTTTCAAGGCTACAAACATAACCTTATCATTGGACTCCAGTTCTGCAACTCCTTTATGATAGTCTGAATACTGATGACAATTCTGCACATGGCAGTCTGAACTGAAGCTCTTTCCATGCACTGAAGCACATCCCTCTGGAATGACAGTCCCTTCACCAAAGTACTACACAGCCCTGTGCTCGTAATCCAAACTGCCCCACATTGGTAAAACCAGGCATTGGCATTGCAAACTTACTTTTTGAACTTGTTTATTATCCCACTTTCATTTTTCTTGATGTCATGCACCATCTTTTGAAGCTTCCTGTAAGATATTAAACAAAGCCAGCATTAAATTACCAAGTAATTGAACAGTCTTTAATATAAATTAAGAAAAACATGCTCAATATACCTTCAATAAGTAGTTTAATTGTTAAATCATTTGTGCATGAAGTTTCCCTCTCTTTTTAAGAGGTCTTTAGCATTATTTGTGTTATCCTTCTTCTTAATACAATTACATGCGGTATAAAATTAATTTAAGAGTAAGTGCATCAGGAAAAAATAAATCCTTGCCTAAATTAATAGTTTAGAATATTTAAATGTCAGCATTTTATCTAGAACTGACTTTACAACACTGCCCAGCTATAATGGGAATGTCCTCTGATTTCCCACCGTACATGGGACAATTAAATATAATGAGAATAATGGACACACAATTCACAAGCACATCCTTAACTCCTGCTGAAAGCTCAAACTATTAATTTACAGCAAAACAATACAGTGTTACCTGCTAAAATAAAGAAATGAATTACTTATACTTGTGAGAAACAAATGCTCCAAAATCTCCAACAACAATGTACTACACCTATAAGAGTAGCTTGGATTATTATCTAAACTAACAAATCTGAGGCAAAAAGCTCAGAAGAGCTTCTGCTTTTCTGTTGTATTTGTTAGTTTTTTTTTCTTAACAGATTCAGGTCCTGGTTCTGCTTGAAACATCACAAATAGCCATCATCTGCAGTTTGCTGTTTCTGTCTTGTGCCCCAGCTGGCACCTGGCAGTGTCTATAAATGAAAAGTAATGAGGAATGAAAAGAATGAGAGGAGATCTAAATGGTTTAGTTCTAGTTTGAGGAGGATGGTTGTCTGCATTTGTGTTTCTTTCAGAAAGGCTTGCCAGACTGCAATTAGGGATGGATGTCAGCATCAGTTACATTTCTTTTGTTGTTTGTCAGAGATAGAACTCAAACACCATCACCAACGAGAATCTAACTGCAGATTTCTATCTGAATATTGCTTATTGCTCATTGCTGACATTAATATCTTTACATTAGCAAAATTATGACTTTAGTTTGAAGAAAGGTGGGCTTTGTTCACATTATTGGTTTTATTCTACATTGTCATTTATTTGCTAAAAAATCTTCACACACGCATGCAAATAAAATCCACCACAAAAATGGTAAGTACAAGTACCTGAATTAGTTTGCTTTCCATTTGATTACATTTAGGTGAATTGATTAGAGCATCATGGGTGTTCCATGAGTCTTGAATAAGGCTATTGTTTAAAAGATCATTTTATTACATATTTCGATTTAAAAAGGTGCATTTAAATTAGTAAATCACATGCACTGGTGCTATTATGACACTTCTTCCATGCAGATGGACTGAAATCAAAACATTTCCATTTTTTGCATAGTCAAATTCCCTAAAAATCCAAGTCTCTTATTTCTTATTCTTTTTATGGAGGCATTTAGATTTCTAATTACAACTTTGATAAATTAGAGAGTACCTAATATGTGTTTGTGTGAATTTTTTCAGTTTTTAAATTTACGTAACTCGTGTAGTTGTTAAAACACTTGTTTGTTGCCCCTGGAGAATTTGACTTGTCTGAAGCCTGTGAGAGTGAGCAGATAACCAGAGCACTAAGTGGGAAGTGTAGGAAGTCATCAAGCACAGCTGATGTCCAGTTCAGGTGGACCCACAGAGTTGAATGAACTGCAAAAACCAGTCTGTCCAGTTAGCTGGAGGCTGAAATTTCTTGCAGTGCCAGGCCATACAAAAGGCAACAACTGAAAAGTTTTACAAAGAGCTGTCTGTCTGAATTGTGACCTTAGAGAGACAGAAGAAAAGATGAGAGGCAGACAGAAAAGTCTATGGCAAGAGGGTTCTCCAAATCTAAAGGGACTCAAGCCCAAAGGCCACTCCAGAATGATGAGGAAAGTGAAGCACAGGAGGGCATTTATACACCTAAAAGTTTGACTGAATCTACATATCTGACCAGCACAAAAATACTTGTTGTATGGCTCTCAAATACTTGAGATTACGCTCTAAGTAAGGAGTTTTGTTGTGAGAGGACCTTACCAGAGCAGGAGCCCCGAGAGCACCCAGGAGAGGGGGGCTCCCACAGCCCTGAGCCAGGTACATAACCACAACCCTCCTTCACAACACGTCTGAGTCAGGGCCTCATTACCAACTAATGTTTACTCTCCAGTGTTCTCCTGGGATGAGCAGATACTAGCAATACTCATGGACCTCCATCAGCGAGTACTGTAAATAAAAATAATGAGTAATGCTTGTCTTACTTTGCATTGCATTTAATTAAAGATAATCAAGAGCTAAAACTTAGAGTTACTTCTTTAACTACAAGCTCCAACTCTTCATTAAACCTGCTTGGGATCTCTTTATGTAAAATTAGGTGTGCAGATAAAGGTGCAGTCTGTGTTACTGAAATGTGTTTTCAAAGATTAGCAGTAATAGATATTTTGAGGTCCAGTTTAATTGTAACTGGTATAGACTGGATGGACCCTTTGATTAAGATCTCGTGGCACACAATAGATTTTCAAAATTCTGCAGATAGTAAGTTTGGAAGTCTTGGCTGTAGGTGCTTCTAAATAGTTTTAGATTTCTTACAAATACGTTAGAAATTCGACATCTTGGAAGGAATAACAAAAAAAGACAGAAACCTAAACCAAAACACTTTTTAGCCCTGTGTTGCTGTTTTTCATATCTTATCAATTTGAAACTCCAGTAATTCAGAATTACCAGATTTGTTGACAAAGGGGTCACTAGCTGTGAACCACATGTGAAGGAAGGTGGGAAGTTTTATCATTGTAAATACCATACATCCTAGAAGAAGGATTTGCTGTGTCACAAAATATCTTGCTGCACTCAAGGACTGGCAGAGCTGCCTTGAGATAAAACAAAATGAAACAAACACACCCTCTCTTTGATCTGATCACAGCTCAGCTTATGAGGAATATGTGATGATGAAGGGAGGATGATGAATAGACCTGGCCTGTGACACATCCCCACCTTCAAATACCCCCTGGAAGCCTTTGGCTCTTTTGCATACACACTATCCCACAAAAGCTTTCCAAAGGTAAAATAACTTTTAAAGAGAAAAATGAAGAAGAACAAAGTGTGTAACAAGTTTTCAACTCAGATGTGAGATGAGGTAGAGAGTCCCTAGACTTGAGAAAGAGAAGTCTGTCTTAATTTCAGACAGATTTGTGTACTATGGAATTCCACCATTTCGACTAGTTTTTGAGAAATTGTATTTATGGGTATTATAAATTTGTGAAGACATCTGCCAATATGTATTATGCAATATGTGTATTAAGGGAGTCTGGCTGTGAGCACTTGTAGCTGAAGGGGTCCTGCCAATGTTTTTGGAAACAGGACTGACTGCAGCATCAGTGGGGAGTGGTAGCAAAACAAAAACTAATTTTAAACGATTTACAGGAGATTTTCTGTATGACAAGCATACCTATTTCTATTTATCTAGGGGATGAGGATTATACCTTCTTAAATTTCTGCTGTTTACAGGACTGTCTGAATTATCTGTTTTGCCACTTGAAAAATCCCCATCTGTACTCACAAACCAGTTTCTTTAGTTAAAGAAGAGCAGAATTTTGAACATGATATATTCACATGTTTGCAAGGGCCGCTTTGCAAGCAATATTGACACAATAAACATTAAGGGACAAGTATGTTCCTTCTCTTCCTCCTAACATCAGTTAGGTCTTTAACTGATTAAGTTGAATTGGTTTTAAAATAGTAAAAATTATTTTCAAAATGAACACACTAAATCAGACAATATGTATGCCAATTGCAGCTCTTATACCTTTTTGGGTACATCTGCTTCTCACTGACAGGAAAACCTGTGCCTAGAAAGTGACATTTTCTGAAGATTACTATGTTCATTCACTTAAAGTAAAACTGTGGGTCCGTGTAGCACTCACTTTTGGCTTAAGAATGGTAGATCACATTAAACCAAAAAACTGCTGGTTTTCAGAGTTTTTGTTTGTTTGTTTGTGTTCTTTTTCAGGCAAATTTAAATACTTGGCATTAGAAACCTAGAATGGGATTTAGTAAGTGCAAATTTAGACTTAAAACAAAAAAATCTCCAAAAATACCCACTTGCCTCAGCTGTAAAGTTTTACAGGAAAGAACCACAAAACAGATAGCAAGGAAGAGTATAATGAAATGTGGAGAATAAAAGCTAAGTTATAAGAAGATAAAAACCAAAACTCAAAGAGCAGAAAATTAAAAGTTATTACAGCTACCTCTGTTAATTTAAAAAAAAAAACAACACATTAAAATATGAAACTAAAGAAAGAACAGCATGTCTAGACCCCTCCTTTATGGCTTCTCACAGCATAACTATTCTACCACCTTCTCCCCAGCTGGTCTTTGTTTTGTGTTTCTATTATCCTTCAGTTTTATAAACAGCTATGCAGGTGACCAAATTAAGAAAGAAAGTTATTGTTTCTGGACAAAGGAGAAGACTCCTACTTCCTTCTGAGGGGAGACCTGCTTACCTAGAAGGGGATTTGTAAAAGTACCACTCGAGATTTTGAAAAGCTTGAAGGCCTTATCTTGAAATATCTTCTCAAACTGAATTAACAAACTGAAAAAGGACCTCCTTTCCTCTGCCAGGCTTCCATGAAAGCAATGCTCCTGCCATGGTCTTTGATGAAGAACATGGATTTTGGTCAACTGGGTGTTTTCCTAAGATGTATTTTCATATTACTTGTCAGTTCCGTGCCTCAAAGACAATCAAATTAAATGATATAAAACAACTCTACCCCCATCCATCTCCTTTCTAAATCCTCAGTAGAAAGCAAAAAGTAATACCAAATACAGAAAACATCTAATTCCTCATTAGACCTCCTCCTTCAGGGGCTTCAGATCTCCACATGCACACACCCTTCTACCAGAGGCTACCTGGAACAGCACGAGTGTGAGTCCTTTGCAAGGAAATGCCAGGTGGAATCAGCCACCTGGATCAGAGCTGGTGTTTTCAATGGCTGTGATATGTATAAAATAAATAAAAATGTCTAAGACAGACAGGTGAATCCTTGAGGTGCAGTCAGATAAAACACTTCAACAGCTACTGGTCCAAGACAGGGCCTTACAGCCCCTCAGCCACTCTGGGGTTTTATCCACTCTCTGCAATGGCTTTCATGGTGGGAGAAGGGCAACTCTGGAGCTGGAGGTGGTAGCCTGGGTCACCAAACCATCCATTCAAGGCCCTGAGCCTCTGATCTTTATCTGTAAAGCTCTCTCAAAGCTGTGAAGAACAGTTCAAAGAGGTTTGCTTATCGGGAGAGGTCAATTGCAGCCATCTATCTGAGAGGAAGACAGAAAAAGGAATTGTTTTCACCTGTATTGGGGAGATGCACAAGGTGAAGTGACAATAGTTTATAGTCATTTTGACAAGACCGCTGATCTTTAAAAAAGTCTCAAAACCATCCTATTCTGCTCACTTTTGAATCATCCACTATTTTGCCCAAAGGCAAACGCCACAGTTGGAGCAGGTGTGTGTTTACATGGTACACACAGAAGCACAGAAAGGCTAAATATTGATTGTATTTTTCATCTTCATTTGCCCTCTACATAATCTTTACAAAAAATCTGTCAGTCCTCCTTGCACTGGTAAGTACTAATATTCACTGAGTAAATAAAGAATGTAGCATGTAAAGGGATAATACATCCTTGACAGAAATCATTCCTAACATGAAAGTAAAGAGTGTAAGTACTTTGGGGTGATTGGGAGTTCTGCATATTGAAAGAATCCATTCTAGGTTTCCAATGTTAAGCATTTGAATTTGCCTGGAAACAAACAAAGAAACAAAAACTCCAAGGTTTGGACACCTCTTTCCTCTTTTGCAGACTGCTCTCCCCTTTATCCCAACTGAATAACACTGACACCATAAGGAATACAGAAAACAATAAGGTATTATAATTATAAGTGAATATTACATGTCACTTCTTGACATAAAAAGGTGAAGTGTGGCTTCTGTTCTGTAACTGACCTGCTCTGTTTCGAGATGTTTTTTTGGTTAACTTATCTCTTTTCTATACCAGCTCTCTGGATAGAAGTTAATGAATTATAAAAAAAACCCCACTCACAGAAGCCACATTCACAAGACTTACTCCACTTTTCTGGAAGGTTTCCAAGCAGCAGGAGGAAGCTCAACACATTAGGCTACTCTAAAATACAGTTCCAGTTAAAACTAAGTGAGTGCTGTACCCCCCTGAAGGATTAGTCACTGGTCACTGAAGGAGAGCAAGGGCAGAAATTGAAGAGTTACAATGGCTTTTATATTTCAACAAGAAGAGGAAACAGAAAGGCATTGCAGGGAAAT
Organism: Drymodes brunneopygia; assembly: GCA_013400955.1. Taxonomy (NCBI): domain Eukaryota; kingdom Metazoa; phylum Chordata; class Aves; order Passeriformes; family Petroicidae; genus Drymodes; species Drymodes brunneopygia. The sequence continues at coordinate 994,458 of VZTZ01038425.1, read as the reverse complement.
TAATAAAGACAGGATCTGGTATGGACCTAGAATATTACCACTGACAATCACTGGTGTACTTGGGCTGAAAGTGTTCTTGCCCAGAGGCATTATACTCATCACAGATGTGGGGTGGCACTGACAGGGACCTAATGGATCGTGGATCAGTTTTGTCTGTTTTGTTCTGAAGCCAATCAAATTTTGTTAAAAGCCTGGAGAAATTCCCTAGCTGGTCCCTGTGTCACTTTATTGGAGCCCACACAGGCTGCCACTGAAAGGGGAAATTCCACTCTTTGCCCTCGGTGCTTCCCCAGCTATGATGAACCACGGGACTTCCAGCTGGGAAACCGGCTTCTTTTTCCTTTTGCCAATTTAGATATCAGCAGGATCAGATCCATGTTTGTCATTGGAACCCAAGTGCCAGCGGGAGGGCAGAGAGGGGCAGGGCGAGGAGGGGCATTGGGAGGGGGGAAGAAAGGGACCTGTTGTTTTGGCAGCAGCTCAGACTTATGCCAAATTAAACTGGCCTTGCAGCTACAGCTTCAGTAGCACTCTGTTCCTTCTGTGCTTATTGCAGAGATGCCTACAGCATCCATACTTTGAGACAGGAAGGAAACATTTAGCCACATGGTATAGCCTCTTGTATTAATAGCCTACTTCACCTGGTTTCCCCTTCAATTAAGCTTGAAAACCATATACTCATGTTTTTCATATTATTGTCTCAGGATGCATTATTTCAATTCTTCCTGAAGTATTTACTGTGTAGTAATTTATGTTGAGGTGATAAACTTGTAGCACTGCACATCTGGCTTTGCTTATCCCTGGAAAATAAACTTATTCAAAATGTATATTCTAACAGATCAGGATAAAGATGCTAACAGAATTTCCAAGCTTCTGTTACTCCTCAGTAATTTATTATGGCTAGCACAAACCAAGCATATTTACATAGTATGAATAGCCCTTTTACTGTTTACCAAAAATCTAAGATGATGCTCTAGGGCCAAATGGAAAATACTGTCCCTTTTAGCCACTGTTTTCCATCAATTTTTCAATTCTCTTGTCTGCTGAGCATATAAACTACTATGGTTTTCCAGTGGGGGTTTTTTGCAACGATTTATGATTGTCATACTTGCCTTCCAAAAGCAAAGCATCTATCACATTTTAATGTCCTGTGCAGTATGTAGATTTTGAATGATTCTGTAAAACACAAAACTCTTTTGTTCTGGAATCAACATATCACTGGTTACCTGCAATATCATATCATGATCTAATATCCAGCACTCCACACAGCTGTATGGGGTACATTTATAAATTAATGGTAAAAAATGGTTTTGCCAAGTTTGCAAGAATTGTTTTTTTCTCCCCATGGCCATAAAAATTAATTTATTGGGTTATTTGCTTGGCTATTGATAATTTATTACTTTACTAAAAAAAACCCCAAAAAACCAAGTCATTAGATGAAATCTAAATTACTCACTTCTGCTGAATAACTGACAGTTACAGGCCAAGGACGGGGTCATTTTTGATTGCTGTGGTTGACAAACGCTCCTACTCTGGACAGTTTTTTTGGTAGAGCTACAGTGTCACAACAAGGCCTTATTTCATTTGGAACAGTGTGCAGATGAAGCAGTGGCAGAATGAGCTGTGCCAATGGCTGAACAGCTTTGCCAGCACAAGTAGAATGAAGCTATAGCCACTGTATGAGCACAGCTGATCTTGTCAACAGATTAGACTCCTACTCTGCTGTCTACCTGTGGAGATTAAAGCAGGGCATCTCTTGATAGTTTCAATATTATACTGCATCATTTTGTCCACATTGCCATATTTTTGTTTAAAATACATGTTGATCATAGTCACACTTAAACAAACTTTTCTATAAACAGCATTATAGGCAGGAAATTCTGTGTGAGAATAAATCCTATGTGGTGGTTTAGTTTGGGGTTTTTTTTATCCCTTCAGTTTGTGGCTGTGTTTTTTGTTTCTTGTCTTGTAAAAATTATTGTGTTTCAGGTTTGGTTTTTTTAGTTGGTTGGTTGGTTTTTTAGCCTGGAGATTGGTCCAGGTAGAATGACATAGCTGGAAAGAAGAAAAGAAGCTTTAAAGGGATTGGTGGGATGAAGTGGTTGTGCAGAGGGAAGGGAATAAAGAAAGACAAATATAGATGGGATGGAGGCTATGCTGTGCTGAAGCAAGGCCAGAGGAGAAGCAAGAGGATTTGACTGGAGAAGTCACACTGAGTGAAAGAATGGATTTTTGCAGTGGTATCTGGGGAAGTTTGCATTTCCGATCTCATTCGATTCCAAAGTCCAGAGATGAGAGAGATTCATGAACTATTTAAACTGACAGAAAACTAGAGGAAATAGAGATCATGAAACTTTATCGTTTAATCAAAATCCTATGCTTTGTATGGCAAACAGGACCTAGCAATCCTACAGAAAAAACATTTGTTTGTGCTCATCAGCACAGCAAACGTAGCTGGTGACCTCCTTTTGGTGACCTCCTTTCCTTGAGCATGTCAAACTCAGCTTTGAAGACTGCAAATCACTGAACTGTGATTTCATGTGACCTCATGTTCAGCCTACATTTTGGTGGGCTACATGATGGGTGTGTCACAAAAGCTGCTGTCACCACAGAGTGACACTGCCCAGTGGAAAGCTGTCAGGAGACACTGGAAGCTGTGGGTGGCAATGGGTGGTGTTCCAGGAGACCTTCACAGCTGTTATGTCTTTAGGGCAGATTTGGCTTTTGCTAGAAAGAGGAGAACACCAGAGCAGGTAGAAGAGCAGAAGTGAAGCTGAGAGATTTAGAACTGTTCAGCCTGGAAAAGGCAAAGCTCTGGGGTCATCTTACTGCAGCCTTTTAGTACCTGAAGGTGGTCTACAAGAAAGCTGGAGAGGAATTGATGACAAGGGTATGTAGCAACAGGACAAGGGGGAATGGCATCAAACTGAGAGCAGTTTGGATATTAAGAAGAAATTCTTTAGTGTGGAAGTGGCGAGGCACTGGAACAGGTTGGCTTGAGAACTTGTGGCTGTCCCATCCCTGGAAGTGCTCAAGGCCAGGCTGGATGGGGCTTTGAACAATCTGATCCAGTGAAGGTTTCCCTGCCCATGGCAGAGAGATGGGAAAGGGATGGGCCCTGCCATCCCAAACCATTGAATGATTCTATCATCTGCACAGCCTCTCCTCTGGAGAGGAGGAGTAACTAATTAGGTAACTAATAAGAGGTTGAGATGTTGAAGTTGGATGTGGGCTTTGATGCCCAGTTCTGTCATGGGAGCATTCTCTAGGTCACTTTGAAATTCCAGTTTATTTCTTGCTTGAGTTTATGTTTCTTCTTTTGTCCTGTTCAAGTTCATTGAGGTGATAAACTAAGTTAAAATTTGCCTTGAAAAAACAGATTGAATTTCTGTTTGCTACCATTAAGAGAAATTAGTAGAACTCCTATAATAAAATATTTTCTTACAGTGCAAAACTAATATTATGATATTCCCCAATCATTTTCTCCAAAAGTAAATGCTTGCTATGGTAAAGCATCCTATATATAGGAGGTGTCAGTTCACAGCTAAGTATCATTTCACTCCCAAATGAATTAATTTTCTACTATAGACTTCCAAGAGGGAACAATATCAGAAGATCCTCTGTCAAGGAAAAGGCCTTGCAGTTACAGCCAAGCTATCAGTAGAAAATTAGTGAAGACCATAAACACCTCCAAGTTTGCTAGACAGCTAACAGACATTCAGGACTTAGGGAAACCCCTCTTCATTTTCACAGAATTAGGACTTAAACCCTTTTGTTTAACGGGGGGACTAAAACAAAATCCTGCAAAAAACCCCAGAAACCCTTGCTCAGTCTGAGAAAAGTAAATTGCCAGTTTATTTCCACTTCCTTGTAAATGAGCATTATGCTTGGAGATAGTGGTTTTAAGCCTTTGTTTTTGTTGGGGGCAGAGAAGGACTGCTGCAAATTAATGAAGTAATCTGAAATTAACACAAAACTGTGCTCTTGGAAAAGGCTGTTTGCAATCTGGAAGTTGCTGGCTGCATGGCCTTAGGCAAGTGAAGGCACATGGTACACTTTGTGCCACGTTTTTCCCATCACTGCAGTGGTGATGATGCCTTTGAAAAGGACTTCATGCTACTCAGCTGAAGCCAGCTACCGGCAGAGGGTCATCATTAAGGTTTGTGGTCATAATAAAAAAATGCAGCAAGTCTGAAGAGATGCTGTGACATAGTCACATATAGTAGGTAGAAATTATTTAAATACCAGGAATCATAGCCTTATAGTCTAGGGAACTTAAACCACAGAGGAGTCTGCAAGGTTACTGCAGACTTTTCTTCTGAGCTGCTAACTTCCCATTACCCATGCTGCCTACTGTCCCTGATCATGAGTGCATCTATTTCTGTATGTTTGCAGCACAATTTTTTTTCCCTGAAGTTCCATCTGAAATCCAGGCACATCAGAGCTTGCCACGGCAGCACGGCTATTGCTCATCTAATCTCTCCACTCTTTGGGAAACAATTCAAAGTACCAAATTACTTGTATGCACCACAGATGAGTTTCTCTCACAATAAATAACCAAGCCTTTGAATTAATTTTTCCTGCCTATAAGGAAGCAGTTAGAACACACAAAGTACTCTGAGGGAATATTTGTATAATACTGTGCATGCCTTATAAGAAACACAATATAAAAATTAATACTGGAATTCCATGAAGTTCCAGCATTCCTCTCCTACTATTACTGAAGGTAGATGAGTGGCTTAACTGCAAACAATGTACATAACACAACATGTTAGGCAGACAGACATGTAAGAGCACTTATAGTTCTTATTGTTGCAGTAAACTTTACAAACGGAACATGTTCAGAATGCAGATCTGCTAAGATTTGCTAATGCAACAAAAAGCTAGGTCTGGTAGGCTGAACTATAACCATGGAGAATAGTTGAGCTTAGCAAAACTACATAGTATCTAGTTTTTCAGGTCTACACTTAAAAAATCAAAAGATCCACTCTCAGACACTGACTCAACAGTAGTGCTTTTTCAACTTTTGCTGCTACAAAGCAGAAATTTTAAGAAAGCTGTCTTTAAAAATGCAAACTATAATCACTTCAATTGAAACTATGTTTGGCAGGAACATTTCTTGGCATTGCATCTTAACATATGAAGAAAAGTATGTTTTTGACATAACCATTTAGATCATGTTCAAACAAAAGGTACAGTACAAACTCTGAACCACCTCTGTGTGTTCCATGCAGATAGATGAGGTATTAGGAAGTCAGCTGCACTGTCAACAGGTCACAGAGCATGAGGGGGTACTAGCTGTTTCCAAGAAGGAGGAAAAGGCTGTCGCTACATTATGCTGATCTCTTCCTGTATTTGCACATCTCTTAAATTTATCCTATGAATATCTACTTGTGGAAAGTTCTGCCTTAAGGTTTTAAAATTCTGATACCATAGTAAGATTTCGTAGCCAAACATCCAGGTTTCTGAGGAGTATTTCAACATGCTCAAATTGGAGCATGCACAGTGACAACACTCACGTGCTTGAGAAATGTGTGCTCCTAAATTCCCTGCACAACTGAATTGGCCATGAGGAGGAGAGAAAAAGTAACTTGTAATACTTCAGGTTAAAACAGGAAAGCAGAGCTACTTCTTTCTCTTCCCTATTTTATAACAATATTAAAACCTCAGACCAGATGGAGAGTGTCATCTACGTGGAGATGCAGGAGAGGTGTGGAGCCACCTTTCAGGTTTAGGGCTTTTGAATCGGTTCACCAAAAAGTTGTGGGCCATCATAACCCTCAAATAGAGACCCACTTTGGATACTTGAAAGAAATCCTGCTTTATTTGTTTGCAAAAGTGCAGAAGATGAATCCCAGCTACAATTTTATGACAGCAGAGAGTGTGTACTTTATTTTTTTAATGTACCAATAATGGATGGAATCAAGCTTTCCATCTTGTTTCTCAACCTGTTATTTAAATATAGATAGTTCAGACCAACACTGAGCTATGACACCATTTTAACCAGTTTAGACTACCTCAGGTGGTAAATTGCAGACAATGAGGAAATTCCCTGTGTTCTTCCCCCTGTCCATTGAGCCTTCCAGAGAGTTCTTGCCTGGGCTTAGGGTGCTTAGAAAGCCTGCTAGGCTTCCATAGGTGTGCCTGCCTGAGGAGCTGAGTGTCACTGCAGCTCTGCAAGTACACACCCCCCACAACAATACTTCAACACTGTGGAAAGAGTAGATATCAATGAACAGCATTCCATCAAAATTAGATTTACAAGGGATTATTCCAGTTTGCATGAAGGTTTCTAGGGAAGAAGACTTGAGAAGGGTTTATAACTTAGTATTGAGTGCTCAAGTAGGAGTTATTTTAGGAAAAATATTTTTCAGTATTTCATTCTTAGTTTTTCAGAGGAAGAAAAGAATTCCATGTTACTTTAATCTGAAACAGAACTTCTTTTAACTATTCAGAAAATCAAAAAGTCATGATGAAAGAGCCTTGAGGTGCCAACTGTAGCAGCACACCAGTCGAGACACACTAAAAATACTTCAGTAATGGCCAGCTTCTGCTTTTTCCTCTCAAACCCTGTATTTAACATTGTTCTCCTGCACTTAGGAGTGCAGTTCCAGTTCCCTCTATTCCACCAGTTCTTTCGAAGATTAGGAAATATTAAAGAACTTAACTGCAAAAGCCATCTTCATAGGACATTAAAGCATTAAGCAATTAATTAAGTTTTTCTAATTTGCATAAGACTCATACATCACAATGAATCACACACTATTTCCTTACAGCTTTGAAAGTAGACACTTTGAAAACAGACAGTTTGAAAATATTCCTCTTTGTGCAGCAGGTGAAGCCGACACACATTTTGCTTTGAAATCTGTGCCCAGGTTATCCACTCCACCCCGTGTTTACCTCCCGCACTTCCCTGCAGCGCCCTGGCCACCGGTGATTACTCCGTTTTACTCCAAAACTTCTGCCAGCTTCCTCGTACCTCGGCGCCTCCCGGCTCCCCCGCACTGCGGGAAGCGGCTCGTCCCACCGCAGCGTTCCCGCTCAGCCCCCGCGGCCCCGTTCCCGGAGGAGCCCGGCAGCGAACCAGCCCCTACCTGAACTTCTCCCCGGCCGGCACCGTCAGCCTGTTGAGCTTGTCCATGCCCGTGAGCGCTGCCCCGCCGGACGCGCTGCCCCGGGCCCGGNAGCCGAGGAGGAGCCTTTGGGAAGGGGGTGCGGGGCCGCTGTGATCCGGCCGTGCCGCTGGAGCTGCGCAGCGCCGCTGGGTGCGCTGTCCCGGGGAGCTGCGGGGCTGCGCTGTGGCGGCTGCGGAGCAGCCCGGCGGGCCGGGGCCGGGGACACGCTCGCTGTCACCTGCCCAGCCCTGCCGGCTGCGAGGAGATGCAGGCGCCTGGTTCCCCTTCTCCTCCCCGCTCCTCTGCACTCCTGGTGAATTTGTGCCAGGTGGCAACGTGCTGCGTGGGAACTTTTCTTTTTCCGAGGTTACTCAGTAAAAGGGAGAGAAAACCATCATCTTATCCCCATTCTTTTGAATGTAACAGTGAAGAAAAAAAACTTTCTTACCCTATTTTTAAACTAAGGCAATAGAAAACCCTGATCCTTCCAGATACACAGCAAGGCTGTTCCCACCCAAGATGCAGGCAGCTGACTGTTTTATGGCTCTGATATCTCTGATCCTGGGACTTTTTGCTTAGTCGTGAGCTCAACCGTATTTTCCTCTTTAAAGATGAACTTTGGAGGCAGCCAGTTGCTTCTGAAGGGCAATGTAGGCAGTCGTTCACATCCAACCTTTATCCTGAAGGGTTGATTAATTTAAATTCTGCACCTTTGGAGGATGACTCTTGTTGCTCCCCTTCCATATCTTTGGCCTCTCTGCAGCTTGGTTTATAAGCTAAGGCTGCTCTAGGGAAGAAACCTAGTAGTTCTTTTTTAAGAAAGGGTACATCTGCATCATGTTAATATGCTTTGATAAGTACAGTATGTTTTGAGGACACACGAAGGTATTTCTTGGTGAGATGCTCGTTGCCACTTGGGTAGGTTTTCACATGAAATTCTTCTTTGCAGATTGTACTGACTAAAGTTTCTTGTGAAACTGAAGGAGCAAAACAGACTTTCCTGGTTAGTGCAGGTGACTCTGGGGAAATAGCCTGCCATGAGATTTTTATCTTTGATAGCTGTACCTATTCTGATCTTGGCAGGTCTCTGAGCTTTTTTTTGGTCTCTGAGCTTTCAGCATAGAAATTGCTTGATATTTGAATACAGCATTCTTCTAGGCTGGGCCAATAGTGTACAAATTGCTTTTTTTGGGATATCTTATAAAACCTGTGGGCTTTAAGGAATAATATAATGTTGAATGTCATGTAATACAGATAACCAGAATTCCATGTTGCATTGTATCTTGGCGAGGACAGATCAATTTTGCAATTTTACTCCCTAAAAGTTATTTTGAAAATTAAATCAATTTTGAATCGATTAAAATTCACACTGACAATGTGAAGAAGTAGATGTGAATAAATTGCTGTGTCACTTTTCCTTTTGCTTATATAATCTTCTCACTTATCTGAGCACATACCAGAATAAGAAATTTGCTCAGTAGGCTCCTGCAGTGTTTTCCCTTACACAAGAACTGCCTCTTGCCTGGCTGTTGCAGAAATCCTGGGATCCTGGGCTGTTTTCCTTTGGGATCTTTGGGATCTGTCATCTGCAATACTGTGCTGGTTTTGCCTTGTTCCTTCCTGGCTCAACTAAAGCTCCAGGTTTAAGGCTCTGCAGTGCCCAGTTCTTGCCTGTCCTTGCAGTGCTGTTCCCTCCCTGGTCCCAGGAAGGGGTGGCTGCTGATGTGTCATGCTCAGGGCAGTCCCTGGGTCCCGTGCACTCAGGGGTTGGTGACATTTTGACTCACCCAGGATTTCTCATCCCAGTCATCTGCTGGCCCCTGTGTTTGTGTAGCTGGGGAAGGAGTCCGCTACAAACAATCTAGCAAAAAGTCACAAAAATAGGGGGTTTTAACTGCATCAGTTCTTTGATTTGATTTGATTCAGTGCACAGATGTTTGTGAGGGTGCAGCACAGAGTGGGAGGAATAGGGCATGTGACTTCTTAGACTGGTACTGCTGCCAGGAAGTTACTCCTAAAAAAGTCTTCATTGCACAAGGCTTGTTAATGAGATTTTGTGGCACCTGCTTAGCTCTTTCTGGTCTGCCTCCAAGTCAGCCTATCTGGCCATCTGCCCCGGTGCTGGGAAGGCTGGTTTGGGTGCAATAACACAGGAAAACCACTAGAGAAAAACCTCAAATAAAGAAGGGCATGGCCATGCACCTCCAAACAGCCCTAGGCCTCTCCTTTTTGCCCAGCAGGTGTTTGCAGAGTCTGAACTCCTGGCCCATGTTGGGAGTGATCCTGTCTGTGGTCAAGTGGACTCCTACAGTCCATACGGACAGGGACACGCCCCCGTGTCCAGCTGGCAGGGTGGCCCTGCAGACCTGCACCTGGGACAGGGCAAGGAGCAGGAGTTTCTCCATCCCTCCAGCCTTACTCATCACCCCAAAATAGTGTCTCTGGGGGCCCAGGCTGGAGGTGGGGGCAGGGTCTGACTGGCCCCCATTGCAGGAAACACCCTGCCTTCCTCTTCAGGAGCCCTGGGAGAGCCTGGAGGCGGTGGTAGATTTCAGCCACGCAGCAAACAGAATGTCAGGCTATTTCTGTAGTTGTAACCTCAGCAACTCTCCCTCTTTGACATAATATGCTCATTTGGACAAGGCCAAAGAGGAACTGGGATTTGTTTTACCATGTGGGTGGCATCTTGACCATAGTGGTGGTTAACACGAAACTCTCCTCCCCAGCCACAAGGGCTGTTTTAAGTAGATGAGGATTTGTTTTGAGGGATGCCTGTGTCACCTCCCTGGCACAGCTGGGGCCAGTGGGGATTGTGCTGCTGCCTGCTGAGACATGGCCTGGAATCCCAGGCCAACCTGCCCAGCTGAGGGACAGGGCCCTGGGGTGGGGGTCATAATGGTGTCCCTGAAGAATGTATCTCAGAGTCTTGGATGAGGCATTTTGCAGAGGTGCTCCCACAATGCTTGTTCTCTGGAGCAAAGGATCTCAATCTATGCATGACTATTCAAGAGGAAGCTTTGTTTCACAGATTACATTAATGCTCATAGATACAGTCTAGTGCCTTCAATGTATGTAAAACTGCCAAGAAACCTGATTTGAAGTAAGCAATCAGTTTGATCACCAGGTTTCATTTTTATTCATGACATGACCATATAAGACTTACTTTTTCTCTCAGTTATGTTAGGAAACCTACTTCTTAACCCTTTCTCTTATTAACAAAGTGTTCTCTCCCACATTATTAGAAGTGATTGGGCCAAATATTTTTTCTTAGACGTACTCAAGACTGAAGGATGCAACTGTTCTTTATAGGAAAGAATTCATCAAGGGAATTTCATGTGCAGCCTTCTCTTGCCAAGTGTGTTCTTGGATTTTGACTTCCCTACTTTTGGGGAATGGAGATAATCACAGGATGTTGCACAGTTTGCTCTTTAAAAGACAGTCTTGTGAGCTTTTGCTTGGCTTTTCCTTTAGGACATCCTGGCAATAGAGCAGCACTCTAAGCTCTCCTGAGCAATACATAAAATGATTGATAATTCACTTCAAGATATCGGTCTGATTTCCTATCTTGAGGTCATGGTATTTCACCTAGCTCAGAGGTACTTCTCCCTGCCCATATCTACAGGCTGTCTTTAATCTCAGATTGATAATTGCTTCAAAGACAGGATGTATTCAAACGTGAAGGACACTATTTAAAAGATGCATCTACTACTTGAACTCTGATTTTGTACTGCTGGGTTAACACTAAAGAGAGAGCTCCAGCCATACACTGTAATGTGAATGTAAATATAACTGATCAGTAACAGGAATTTGGCTTGATCAGTTTGTGTTCACATGAAAGTTAGGAAATGATTGCCACAGTTCTCTTTTTCAAGGCTCTGGAGTGAAAATAGCCCAAACTGGTACCATCTACATCTGTGTTGGAAGACAGCCCAAATACAAATATCTGAATCTGAACTGGAACCTGTAGTCTCATTGCAGGCTCAATTTTTTCCTAACAGAATCTGCTGTTTGATAGTATTTTGTATGTATTTGATTTCTTCTGCTTTCAGAATACCCGTAGGAAGAGGTGCCAGCAATGGGCTGTGGTGGTGAAGAGTGGAGGGGAAACAGAAAATTGGTGATAGACTGTCACATGCTGCCTGTGAGGGTTTTGTGCTTGATCATATGGATCTGGATGCAAATTGTGGTACTTTATACCAGGCCAGAAATGCACTCAAACTCTATTGTTTAAAACTATATCAATTTAGACATGGCTTTTTGCCCCCTCAATTTCTATTTTGGTTAACACACTGCCTACGTAACCTACTGTTCAGTGTCCCATAGCTGGTGTTTGGAAAGCATGAGTTTATGGAACATGATTTCTCATGATATTCTCTGTATTTGCTACTTACTGATTCCTACAAACAGGTGAAACAGTTCTGCTTTACGTTTAAAATAAAACATCTCTTATTTTTTCCAATCGATCTATTTCTATGGATTTTTTCCTTTTCCAGGATGCTTATACACCATTTTAAACTAGGAAACACTCCTTGTACAGGGAAAGTTACATGTGGCCTTTAGTTGTGTCTTAGCAGATGAGAAGAGGGTGCATTTCTGTCCCAAGTGTTTTTAAATAATACTGATTCTCAGAAGTTGTGGTCTTCTCACTGTGGGCCAAGTGGCTCAATGCCACAGTGTTGATTTTGGAAGACTCCTAGCAGCTGCCTTAGAAATCTTAAAACTCTCATCCTTTATCATTTTGGATACCAAATGGCATACTCGAAGTTGGTCTTACAGTACTAGTAATAGGAGATGCATTTGAAAATGCAATTCTAAATTTTATTGAATGGGATTTGGGTTTGTCATTAGGCTCACTGGAGAAAACTGGTCATACATGTAGGCATGTACTGCAGGCAAAGGTGTGAAAACAGTATATTTAGTATGATTTTCTCATGAAGAGTCTTCTGAGCAAACATATTTTAGCACCTGCTGAGAATATGTGTTTTATTTCTCTGGGGACTGTGCAAAAAGCTGCACTTCTGCTTTTCAGTTTTACTGTCATCTGTTCCATGTGCATACAGAAACACAAAATTTGCTCCTACAGACACACTAATTATTTAATATCACACTCAAAGGGTTTGAGATCAGATTGTCTCAGAGGCAGTGACCTGTGTTGGAGCCAACCAACAGCCACAGTGACTCCTGGGAACAGCTCTGCTTGTGCTGCCAACCTGATCCCCTTCCAGCAGCCAAGAGTGACTGCGATGGGGATACCCTTAAATGGCCAATTTAATCCCTCTCTGACCCTCCCCATGGAAGGCAGGGTGTAGGAACACAGGGTTCTTTGCACCCTGGCAAGCCATGCTTGTTTCTGACTTTTCTGCAGGGCTTGTACACCCTGCTCTCCTTCTTCTCACCCCTTGTTGCAGTAGGGTTAAATTGGACAAGTCTGCTTTCCCACCCACCCTCCTTTTTGGGGTGTGGGTTTACCCAGAAGGGTACCCAAGAGGCCTTTGTGGGCCCTGGCACTGAGAGTGAAACTTAGGACAAGGAAGGATCAGGGAGAAGCAGTGGTTTGTGTCTTTCCTGTCACAGGTGCCTACGAGCATCAGTCAGCATTCAGGCACAGATGGTGAATGGTCTGAATATGTTTGTGTCCCTGCTGATGAAATTGCTCACACAGACAAAAGGCTGCACAAATTTTTAAAATTTCAAAGTGAAAGTAATGTCTTGAAATAAGGTTATTTTTGTATAATAATCACATAGGAGGATGCCTTCAGTATCTGGAAAATGCTGAAAAAAGAGTAATTTTTAAACCTCTTCTTTCCTGCACTGGCCTGTAACACACACAGGCAAGGGAAAGGGTTGGTGGGTGTATTCTCTGGCACAGTTTGGTAATCTGCACTTCACTGACCATTATTATGCTATCTGAGCATTTTTCCTATTCCTGCTTAAGGAAAAAATAATTTTTTTCTCTAGACTTTTCTATTTCCATGTGTTTCCATCTGCTTAAGACTGCTCTCTCCTGTTTCCTGGATAACTGGAATTGCCTGACACTGTGTTCTGGGAGCTGAGATGTCACCGAACAGAAAAAGTTTCAAAAGTCTTTTTCACACAAAAACGTAGGGGATTTGAAATACCACCTTCCAAAAAAAAAAAAACAAAAAAACCCCACCAAACCAGTAAAATTATCAGGGAGATGGGAGACTTTCTAAGGAAAGAAATTATTATCTTATTAAGTATTAAACTACTATTTGAAATAATAAAAGGGAACATTTTATGACCAGAGATAAACACTTTAATGGAATACTCTCTTTTGTGGAGAAAAATTGTTCAGACTTGTAACTACAACCATGAAGTTTTTGTGTTGTCTAAGGCTGCAAATTTTGTGGATTGTTGCTAAGGATATATTTACACAGTTGGTAACTTTAATTGCATTAAGACCACAAAACTGTAGCAGATGAATTGGAGTCCTATACCAAATCAGAGAGGGTTATTATTTTTATAGATTCTAATGTGAAGCATTTATTGCTGTTGCACATCATTTAAAAGCGTTACTTTACAAGTTTGTGGCTGTATGAGCCTGCATCTTTCTACTCTCAGAGGATATTGGGAGAAAAAAGTCTGTATTTAGTATCAAACACTGGATTTCAGAATAACTTCCCTTCAGATTTAAAATACAAAGGAAAAATACAAAAGTCAGAAATGAAAGAAGAAAGAAAATATGATAGAAGTCTACATATGAAGAAAGACATGTATATTAATTTGAATATCCATTATATTGCATTGTATTATTTCTAGACAATCTTCCTTTTTTAAAAAAATATAGTGTTCTAATAGAGAACAAGAAAGTCACTGCATTGAGGAAATTACAATCTAAAATATTTTGTGATTGAAGAAAGTTTCTGACTTAGTTTAGAAATTATATGCATAAATGATAGCTGTACAAGGTATTTAATTTCCAGTCATTAGTGAATTTTACCAACATCTGCAGTATGGATTTAGATATTTAACACCTTTCTCTGTGTTGCAGCTATCTGTCTGGGGTTATGTAATAAACCTGAAACAGTCCTGTTTGTTTTGTCATAATGATATTGAGTCAGGGTTATGTTTATAAACAGACTGATGAGTGCAGACTAGTTTGCGATGTTCTGTTTGTAATTTGAACCTACTCACAGGGTGTATGTTATTTGTATAGCTTGTGCTATAAAATGTTCATATTAGCAAATAGGAAGACAATACTGATACAGTAGAGTCTTCCAGGGAGAAGTTATTGAGTTTTAGGTATATTTTCCTTAAGTGTTGTGATTTCTTTCAAGCTTAACCTTTCCTTGAGGTTGGTTAACTTTCATCATTCTGTTCCCAGGAGAATTGCTCCTTTTATGGAAAAAACTACTGAGAGTATCATGAGGCTTCTAAAGAAATGATAGATTTCTATTATTACTCTCACTCCTGGTGGAACTGGTACTACCTGAGTTGAAGTGCACAGTGTCATTTCCTTTCTTGCAGCACAGTCTGTGGGGCGTCTCAGCAGCCCAGCAGTGACGTGCTGTTCACACACGTGTGTGGAGGCACCCACCCATATCCATCCTCTTGTTCTTTTCCTCCCTGAGCCTTGGGTGCAGGCTACTGTCACCAATGCCACCTGACACAGACCTTTGAGCTGCCCCAGAACTGCTTTAAGAAAGCTGATACACAGGGATGTCAGAGTTGAAAGAAATGCGTAATAGAGGAATGAAATTTAGGGCTTGGTGCAGAATGAGTTCCAAGCCTAAGCCTGGGTGCCTGCTGGAGCTGAACTGTGGGACTGTGTTTCAAAATGTTCTTGGGGTATTGACTGTGAATAACAACACTTCAAATCTGTCCAGGAAGTGGTGCTTTGCCAGAAACTGGTGCTCCTTCCTGTGGACTCTGCAAGGTACATGACAGGTACAGATGTATTCAGATATGTTGGTTTTGTCTTAGGCTGGTTTGGGAGCATTTACATCTTTAATCCTGATGAATTTATTCCCATTATTCATCGTGGTTAACAGAGGATCTGGTGTTCACCTTGATGATGGTAGAAGAGTGTTGCTGGAAAGACATCATCTGTAAGGTCTGTGATCAGAAATTAGCTACATTTGTTATTTTGCAGTGTTTATTTAGCTGCCTTTTTTTGTTTTTAAGGGAAAACCCAATAAAATATCACTGCATAGGAGGTATATGATATGTGTTTAATACTGCTTTTGGTTAAAAGCTGAAATTGTTTAAATTTGTTGATTTATCTGTAATTTTGAATAAATCCCTGGAAAGGGACAATCTAGCAGAGAATACCCGTGAGACTATACATGTGAATCATACCTCTATTTTTTTAAAAATAAAAAATAATGCTAAGAAATAATTGACTTTGGAACTCTTTTTCAGGGTGTATTAAAATCAATTTGTGGGCTATATGTGAACAATATTTGTACCACTGATATAAAAGTAATATAGCTGGTAGTTCATGTTGACATTCCGAGCAATACAAAGAACTCTTTTACTTCTGTTTTCTTGAACTGTAGTATCTATTAATTAAAGCACCAGTATGGATATGTCTTATATTCTCATGTATTTCTTCAGAATATTATTCCCTGAGCCAGCGGAATGAAATGAAACTAATATACTGATAAAGGTAATTAATTAAATCAGCCAGATCAGTGATTTAGGAAAGGATTGATTACACTTATGAAATGTATGGTAAGGTATATTAACTGAAATGGTAACATATTTTTAGGTTATAGTCTGTATACTGAGAGCTTGGTAAAATAATAAAAAGCTGTGAAACTGAGCAGTGAGGAACTAAATAGGAGAAATGACAGAGCTGTGGTAGCAGGTGTCTGTCAAACTCAGTGCCAGAACTGTGAAGAAGAAACTGAGACCTAATGCTCTGTCAAGGGTATCACTGGAGAGTACCTAAAATGTGCAATGGCAGTAGGTAGGGCAAAATGGAAAACAGGAAAGCTAGTATAAGAACTGTAAATTACATAAAATCTCTTTTTTTTTCCTCCCAGAATCCTTGGCTATTAGAAGCAGAAGGAGATTGTCAGGGTTTGAAAAATCAGGCTTGTGGAAGAATAAAATAAAATATTTTAAAAGACAGATTAGGTAGTACTATTCCAGTATAATTTTAGCAGCAGTCTCAGTCCAGACCAAAACAGATTTGGACAGTGAGACTGACCTGTCTTCCGATTATGGAGAATGTTCTTTAATCCCTCTGTCCTCCAGGAGGCTGATAAAATAACCTGCAAGATGAGGTCTGAGTAGTCCTGATCTGTATCGTCTTGCAGGAAAGCTGCTGTTAGTGTGGAAAAAGACTGGCCTTAGTCTGGCCTGAAAACAGTTCCCCTCCTCAAGAATTCAGACCATATCTGAGTTTTATTTCTGAGAATTACAAACAAGGAAGACTGTAAAGTCAAAGTGTGTTTATATTGCATGTGGGGGGAGCGTGGTGCTGACTGAGCAGTCTCTGGAACAAGACATGGCAGAGCTACACCTTGAGACAAGACATTTCTGGTCATGTGCAGCATCCATTAGAGCAGTGCTCCAGCTTCTGGCAGCTGAGCAGCTCCTGTGCTTGATGATAACTCCTCAGTTCCTGCACTGCACCCACTGCAAACATGCAGGTGCTCTGAAGCACTGAAAATGAGAAGGTCAGCATGAAGATGCTTGCAACTCATAATTTCATATATAAGTACATTATGATGCTGTCTGTATTGAGGTGGTTACAGGTGATCTATCCAGAGAGGCTCTCTGATGCCCTGAGTCATGTGTTGATGAGTGTCAGTGCATCTGCAGTTATGCAAAAGGGCTGCTGTGTCAGTGTCTGTGGTGTTACTGAGGTAATCCTACATTCTTCCCATTGGTTGCTCTTGGACTTTATGAGGAAGGTGCTAGTAAAAGGGTATTTATTTGCATGCTGAACACAATTTCTGCATTTTTTGGGGGTCAAATCTTTGAATACTTTTGGCAAAGTTATTAATTCTATGGGTTTCAGACAGCTGGGTTTCAGGTCTTGAATTCTGTTGCACAATGGGCTGCTGTGGCATTCCTACCAAGTGCACTTCATCTTTTCCAGGCCAGCTGCACTGAGCAGCCTCCTCTGAAGCTGTTTCAAGTGTCTGCTTGCTGCAGCCCCAACTGTCTGGCTTGCAGCTGCCTCAGACCCTCCTGCCATGGTCCCTTAACTTCTTCTTGCAGCTCATCTTGTAACTTCTCTACTTTGCCTGTCTTGATGACCCCATTTTTAAGTTTTCATTGTTTAGTATCATCTCAACCTGTTCTTGTCTCATTTCTGAACTGAATAAAGTTTATGTGCTTTGGTTTAGTACTTTCCTTCATTCTCTTAGTGCATAGACCACCTGACATCACAGCACAAATGTGAACTAATGAATGAAGCTCCACATGCTTATACAAAAGCAAAAAGAGGTTGTGTTTTCACTCATTTTCACAGAGGCTAATCTGAAGCAAGAAGAATGAAATGTCACTCCTGCAGAGAGCAGAAATATATGTTGACAACACAGTGTAAATTAAATATTGTATTTCTTTCAAAAACTGAGAGGACTCCAGTTTGGACACTTGGAGTAAATGAGCCCAGACATCTGTTCTGTTTTCTGCCCAGTGTGTACTTGAGCTGGGGCACATGTGGAATTCTGCTAAAATGTGATTATAAATTAATAGCCCTTCACACTTCACTGCTTGAATGAGCCAGAAGTTATTTTCTTCTGGTTTTGAGCCCCAGGTGCAGCACTTTCTGACTAACAAATATGATTCTCTAAAAGGGAAGAAAGACCAGTGAATTGAAACTACAACAACCTCTTGTCTGTGGTCTGAGTACAGACAAGTAATAGAGAACAGGAAAGCACATCAACTGACAGGGTGGAGGAAATGGATCCTGTCCAGAAATATGATGGTGAAGAAGTGGTTTGTCATTTGGGCAACATCATCCATTTCTGGTCCTTGCTTCTGGCTTTGTGTAGAAACATAAGCAGGTCATTTGGATGCATGTCCTAAACAGGTGACCCATTTCTTTGATTTTTGGTATCAGCTGCATGGCTGATATTCCATTGCTATTTAGGCTGGTCCAGAGTTCTAACAAAGGGTAACATTTCTACTTCCACTAAAGCTTAGTGAGATGAAGCTGACTGTTGCAGTCCCTCCAGCTGGACCAGCAGGGGCTTTGTTCTCAGAGGCTGATCCACCTTTACTCTTCAAAGAGGGCTGATAGATCTCTGCTCTGTCTCACTGTTATCAAAAAGTATCTCTGGTGTATCCTGCTGAAGGTCCCTAAAAATGACCACAGTTTGGCTATTAAAGAATCACTTATAACTGTTACCCCCACTTCCTCTAATGACATCCCATAGATGGCTGAGCATGGTGGGGTAGCATGAGAAGTGATTGGGCAAGGTTGACTAATTCTATAATTTTCTTATTTATAAATTATCCTGAACATTAATGTTAATGTGTAACGGAAAATTATGAGGCTGAAGAAGAGGAGATTCTGGAGACACTTCCAGGCTTGTACTGATTTATATATATACACACACACATAATCTGACTAAATCTGCAACATCTGTGCCTCTGTGCTTTCCTAACTGGGATAGGGAGGGCAAAATGTGCCAAGAAGATATTCAAACATCTGGAAACTGGTTTCCATCACATCAAGGCATCAAGGGTGTTGGGAAGATAATTTGGGATTTTCTCTGACATCTTCATACTTGATCAGTTCTTTGGTGACCTCCAGATAATACCAACTGGTATTTAATCTGTTTGAGAATGGGATTATTTTCAATAAGAAGGGACAAATTTAATTTATTTCATTGGAGTTTCCTGATGCAATTTTTGTGAAAATGGAAAGAATCCCTCCAACACTGACAATATATCTTAACCCTGAGGCATTCCTCCTAATTTTAATTCCTCCTAGTGATAATTCAGTCTAACAGTGGTATGTGCATAAAGAAAAAGAATATATTCTTTCTGCTCAGCCCAGGGGCAGGAATACAGTACACAGAGCCACAGGAATTAAACACTGCCACCTTAGTTCCCACTTTAACCACACCTGCAGTACTGTAACACAGTAACATCTGAACTGCCTCCTCTGCCCCTTGCTCTTTGAAAAGTAGGAAGACCACAGCATGTCAGGACTTGGTCAGAGAATACAAATGTGTATATTTTGTACATTTTTGTGTATTTTCAACTTTTGAGAGAACAGTTTTGCTACTATTTATGGAATCTTTTTCAAAGACCGAATTACATTCTCCAGTGAATTCCAATGAATCTGGTATACAGACACTTGTTTTCTCTCTATAAGCTCTGCTAAGTGTAGTTTCCAGCTACATCTTTACGCTCCTTAGTTGTGAGGGGGCCTCTCCTCAGGCAGGATGGAAGAGGCACTGCTGCAATGCAAGTGTCTGTTGCCCCCTTTCTGCTACAGAAGAGTAATATTTTCTGCTGCTGTAAAGGAGGGCAGGATGGTATTGCTCTGCTGAACAAAAATTTCCTAGATCCTCCTGGGAACAGGAGAATATCCAGAATTCATTCTAATCTTCAAGCAATGGCTGCCTCTGTAAATATTTGATGGCTGGGTAGACTTTTCTCATAGCCCTTCTATGCTAAAAATGACAAGATAATGTATAAAAATAGGATTTGAGGTAAAATTCAGATACTTTTTTTTCCCTTTGCAATGTTTATAACATCCTGTGATATGTTTCTGTGACACTGGAGTTATGTACTGGAAGCCTGTTCTGGTCTCTTTTAGGTATCATTTTTTATTGGGAGGTCTCACTGTATGTAGGGGTTTCTTCTGAATTTCCAGCCCTGGACTTTTGCAGTTTTGAGAACAAGTGGAAATTTTTCAGTGGCATTTTAGCTACAACTAAACCTAAGGAAAGCAAGGAACCAAGTCTACACGTTTGGACATAAAACATTCTGCCTGAGTCAGCACTGGTATTTAAAGGATATAGGGTAATAAGAAAACATTGT
Organism: Drymodes brunneopygia; assembly: GCA_013400955.1. Classification (NCBI taxonomy): domain Eukaryota; kingdom Metazoa; phylum Chordata; class Aves; order Passeriformes; family Petroicidae; genus Drymodes; species Drymodes brunneopygia. Next base: position 974,368 of record VZTZ01038425.1, on the reverse strand, counting down.
GGTATATCCCAAGGATAGGGGAAAATCTTTCCTGCTTACTAAGTATTGGAATAGAAGTCATCTACTGCCTTTGTTTTTCACCTCAAAGCTTTCTCTAGAATGGGGAAAGTCCAAATGTGGATTGTCTGCACAAGACAAGATTTCTGTATTGCTGGATCTTGCTTAAAGAGGCAGCCTAAGCTCTTTTTCTTCCTTTTTTTTTTTTTTTTTAGGAAATAAACCAGTTGTCATATAAATCTCATTAATTTTATTAGTATTTTTGTTAGGATTTGTCTTTGGTTAAGTGTATTTAAATGTTGATGTCTGTGTAAAAGCTGAAAAGTGAATTTTCCATGTTAAGTTGTTTACCTTCCTAATAAAGAAATAAGAGAAAAAATGTGAGGGGAGAGGGGAGAGCAAAAAAGGTGTTAATGTGTAACATTTCTAGTTCTTGTAGTTTGAACTATGCAAGTGCAGACATCTCAAGTGGAACACCTCAGCATTACAAAGGTACTTTCCTGGTATGTAACAGCCCTTACAACTGAGAATTTATTCATATGATCCAGGAAAATACATTGCCTACTCTTGGAAGGGAAGGATGGAAAATTTCAGTTCAGAGTTCTGAAAAATTATGATCAAATCAAATAAAAAAGACAATATAGAAATGAATCTATAAATCACTCTTAATTACAGAATACTTACTTGATTTAAGAATAGCAATTTTTTCTGCATATACCATAAATTCCTGGTGGAATGAAGTAGTAATATTTTTCACAGAAGTGATAATTGATAGATGTTTATTTCAAGCAAAGGAGATCAAATGCTGCCCACACCATAATATAACAGAACTTGTAATTATGTGTTCTGCAACATAGCTCACTCATTACCCAGGAGCTTCCATAACTGCATGTTGCTATATACAAATGGTAAACTCAAGACTTGACACCCCAGACCTGATTTGCAGGTGAGGATTTTTCATTTACCTGGCAATCTGTCACAGCCAGAACAGGCTTCTGAATTTGCATGTGATAGAAAGTACTGATTTTGTGATGAAAGATTTCAGTCCTGATTTTGTAAAGTAGTCCCCAGAGCTCCCAAGCTGAGAGGAAAATTTATTCTGGGTTTGATCTGGGATGAATTTCTAATCACATTAGCTATAAAGGCAGACTTTTAATTTCACGGTCCCTGGGAAATTGAAACTTGGGTAAGCTGAAAAGCTGAAAGCATTATGAAAAAACTTCTGCATAAAGATCTGGTACTGTAAGTCTTGGAACATCTACACTGAGGTGATGGAACTGTAATTACATTTCTTTCTTGAGATGTTCTTCCAAATTTTGGTTGTTTGTAATTGAGTTATTGCCTGTGTGCCAGGTTTAGCTGGATACAGTTAGAAATACCAATCTTATTTGTACAGCGTGACAGCATGTTTGGAAAGGCCTTAAGATCCAGTATTCTCGTGTATTTGTGGTATGAGGTTGATTATGGTGCCTGCACTCTCTTAAAAAATGCTCCTGAATGTAGCATGATGTTCTTCTATATCATGTTCTCCTGGCATAAACATTAGCACTGACTAAACGAGCCCATGACTGTAGCCAGTGGGATGTTTGAAACAACTCGCATGGGAAGTGTCTGGAAAGTGCAGCTGCACTGGCCTTCTTGAGAGTGAGCTAGTTCAGTGTTTTGGGTGATCTCAGGCTTTCAGGGTGAGAGTTAATCAACTGAGTCTGCTGTGTGGAGTGAGAAATACAACTATGCTTCTGAAGGAGGAAGGGCTTTAAGCAAAGCTCAGGATTTCAACATGATGTTGGGATTGCTGAAAACATGTAAACCTGTGAGAGCAGCTTGTTGCACAATCTTGGCAGCCAGTCCAGAAAGGGTTTGGACCAGTGACTCAGTACTCTGCTGTCCTGTGTTTGACAGCAGCACCTCTCTCCTAACATTGTTTTGGCAAGTGGGGAAGAAAATCTTTCATTATTGCATTTCAGGGTAGGGCAAGGCACTGGTAGAGTCTGCACCTTGGTAATTTCACCTTAATATTCAGTAATTGCTCAGAAGCAATCTAGGTAGACCTGTAGCTTGAAGTGTAGGTGGGAAGAAGTTTATATGGGGCTGTCATTGGGCTATCAAAGCCAAAATTGACATAGTAAACCCAATAGAATATAGTAAGAGACTTCATGAAAAGTGTAGTGCAAAAAAGTTTACTGAAGAGTATCAAAACAGAATTACTGTGATGAACTCTTTTCAGATAAACCATTTTGTCTTTTCTGCCCAGGTAATTTTTCCCCTTGGAGAACAAGCACAGTACAGGCCAGAGGGAAAACAGCCTTTCATGACATTAGTGGGAGGTTTTCGGTGCAGAGAAAAGCATACCCAAGCATGGCTGCAGATCCTGGTACCCCTGTCATGAGATGTCCCAGCAGAACAGGGAATAACTCTGTGTTTTAGTTCAGAGAACATTTACACCCTTGTAGACTCAAAATCTTGTGGAAAACAAGAATACCAAGTGTTGAACTGGAATGGGAAAGGCAAAGAGCTTTTGCTGATGGTCAGAGAGCCTGACTCCTGCCTGATGGAGCCTCAAGAAGAAACTTTCATAAAGGCAGAGATGTGAAGCCCTGGCCACTGCCAGGAGAAAAACATGATTCCAGTCTCACCTTGCCTGGCAATTATTCATTTTCTGTTTATCTGTCCTCAGTGTTTTGGTTCATTGATTCATACCTGCTGTATGAACATGCTTGAACAGGCCAGTTAATCTGTCTTGGGTGGATCAATGTGGACAATCTCCAGTTAAACAGTGAGTGCTGGAAACTCCAGCAGGTTTTGCAATGGCAAATAGTACAATGTAAGAGTAACAGATTTCAGAGCAGAAGTTGGTACTAAGGATATGATACTCACACTGTGAATTTAAGGAATTTTAATGCTTTGGACAAAAGAATTCATATGGCAAAACACTTTTGTTATTCCAATATAAAACTGGAGAAATCAAAGCTTGAATGCCCAGACCAGTAGGAGTGCAACTCTTGGCCTCAGTTCAATATATTTGTTTGCCCCAGTATTGTTAGTAGAACAGATTCATGTATATCAGAAACAGAAGACATATCCTTTGTTGACTTTGTATTAATTCTCTCTACCTTTTCTCTCAAAATGATGTCCTGTTAGACTAAATTGCTTTGCAAGAAAATCCTTTGATATTTTTTTACTCACCTAGTTAATAATTAAATTAAACCCCGAAGAGTATTTACCTATTCTCTCAGTGAATTCCTATCAATAGGAATAGGAATTTAATGGGTAAAAATGCCTTCAAGTTCATGCAGTTTCTTACCAGTGAAGTGGAATTCAGAAAACAATTTGTAAGTTGATCACTGTTTTCCCAGCTGGTGGGGGAGGGGAAAGCTACATGGAATAATAATACCCATTAGGTGAAGAACAGCAACACACAATATTAAACTGAAGTCTTCTTGTTTTCATTGGCTCATAGAGAAAATTCCCTAATATTATTTCTGTGTAGTACAAGAGAAATCTATATTTGAACATTAATGATATCCTTTGAAAGGAACTTGATTTGTCACAAGCTACATGAAGGCATTTCTCAATTATTATATCTATATTTGCTTATGCAATACTGTGTTTAAATTCTATCTAAATTCTATCTAAATTACTTTCAGCATAGCACTTGGTTAAACTGATCACTTAAGTTGATCCCTAAGTAGTAGATGAACCAATTCTGAAAATCTGACCTCAAATACCATGCAAGAAAAGAGTCTTTGTGTTCTGGAATAAGTTGGACCTGTACTTTTACTAGTACTATGGTTGTCCCTTTCTGTTCTGAGGAAGAATAACATCCAGCATCTGGTGCAGAAGAGACTGTCCTATCAGCTGATCTGAACCACAGCTCTTGTAAGCATTCCAGGATCATAATCCTGAGGAAGTCCTTCCCCTGTCAATTAATGTTAAAGTTCACATGAGGAAGTTTCAATTCTCATTTTTCCTGATTTATTAACAGAGCAACTGTCAGAGTACAAGTGTATTTGTCATTCAATGGGGAAACAGAAAATAATGAGACACTTACGGCTGGTGCATTGTTTTGAATCTGCTCAGCTCATAATCTGATGCATTCTGAAAAGAGAAAACAGATTTTATAATTTAAATGAAGAACATTTTAATCAGGAGCAATCTATGAAGTGAAATACAGGATATTTTAAAAAGTGAACAAAGGAAAGACCTGAAAAAGCAGTTTTTAGTTTTGTAGCTACATGCTTGTCTCATCTTGGTTAATACTTAACTTTTTGTTATTGGCCTGTTGTAACATTTCTAGAAATCTGGTAGCACACACTGCGTTGCTAAACTGGAATTTTACCGGGCATGTGGCAGATTAAATGAGGCTGGTTAATGAATCATTCAAGAAGTGATAAGCAAGCCATTTAATATGGTCTCTTCACCACAGAATTTCTTTGCATTTTTTCACTCAAATCAGCAGATTAGTATAACAATGGCTGAATGGAAGATACTTAACAATGGCTGGGATATTATTAACCTCATGTTTGGTCTGTTCTTGTTCTAAAGTTCTGCATGACTTCTCAACCCATGAGAAGCTGGTGATGAAAAGGAAATAGGATCTGTAGTGCTCTACCTTGGCACATGAAGTGCCTGTTCTAGTGCTGAACAAGCTAATGCAGGTACTGGAAACAGTTTCACCAGATGATTTCAATAGTTTGTGTAGCTCTTTCACCTCAACGTGAACAAGGACCTCATGCAGTACTTTTGATATTCAAGCTAGTGTGCAGCTTGCAGGCAAACTTCTCAGGTCAGGGTTTTAAATTGGTCTAAATTAAACCTTTTTTTTAGCTATAGATTTCTCTTCAATGCAAAATTTTCAGTGAAGTCTCTGGGTTGTACCAAGACCAAGTGTGGGATTGCATGTTTTCATTCCATAAGATACCCCCTTTTCCAGCATAGATTTCAGCAAAGGATAGGTCAGGCTGAAAACATGTCCATTTAGTAGATGCAATTCTAACCCTCAGTCTATTTTTGCGTTGGGAAGAGCAAAATAATTTGTGTTTTTCCTGACACATCCTAGGCATACTTACAGTGGGTGTGAAATCTCTGAAACAGATACTTTTCAGTGAACACAGTGATACTGAGCTCACTGCAGTATGACTGATGTTTGCCCAGATCTATCTGTTTTTTCTGAATAATGCCCCAGCTGTCAGTCCCAAATCAAACTACTTTCCCTTTTCTCTCACCATCTCATCAGCGTGATAGGTGAGTTTGTATCACGCATACAGATGGAGAGACTATTAATGGAGACACTATTAATGTATAAGAGAAGATCAAGTGGAGAACATATACAGCCTCAGAGAAAACACATTTCCTCAGTCTGTATTTAAATTCCAGTAAATCTCTGCATTTCTTTGACATGTTTGTTGTGAAAATGTGCCATTTCAGACAGTAGAGAACCCCCTACATTTAATACTTAGCCAGTTATTATACTTTAACAATAAGCAGCTGCATATCTACATGTAGAAGGTATGATAATTAACAGATGATCCAGCACATCTAGAAATCACCAAATTCCTGAGGAAATTTATAACTGTAATGAGCTGATTGCCATCCAGGCCCATCCTCACCAACCTCTTCCACTTTTCGAGGAGGAGGAGGCAGCTATGCTCTTCATTGTAAGGGTTTGATTCTTGTTCTCCCTTTTCTTTGCAAAACAGAGTATTTAAACCTTTACTGGTGTGTATAAACATTGCTGGGGTATAATGACTTGGTGATTTCAGAGAAATATCTTGTGTAACTTTCAGTCCTTCCAAGATGCTGTTTGCTGGAATGTGCTGCCTAAGCACAGCTGCCTTTCCACACAGACAAGTGCTGGGTGTATGGTCAGATCGAGCACTCTTTGAAGCTATGGATCTAAGCAATTCTTTTATTGTGAAATGTTTTATTGAGATAGATTTTACTTATTTCTCTTCCCCTTCCCCTGTGACAGTCTTCACTGAAGGGATCAAGGAATGTGGCTCACTGAGATTTGAGATGATTGATATCTATGGGTCTAGCTGAAAGCTTTTTTTTTCCCCTTCAGTAAAATGCACTATTGATTGAAGCTAAGAGCTGCTGCTGCTCCTTAGCAGCAGAATTCTGGTCCTAGGAAAGAGTACAAAAATATCTTGCAAACTCAACACTTTTGAAATTACATGGTAGCTTCTGGAGGAAGATGACTAATGCTTCCAGGTTTTAATTAACCATTGCTTCTGTTGTTGCTTATGATATACACTGTTAGTGATTCATATTGGCATGAATGGAACAAGTTGCAAATGAATATGTGTGATAAAGAAGAAGTTAAAGTAGTTTCTTTCCTGGAGGGATTGGAGTTGTCAAATATATGATGAGGAAATAAAGGGACAGATTGTTCTTTAGTGTTTGGTTTTATTTTATTTTTTGTTTAGTTGTTGCTTTTGTTTTTGTTTGTTGTTTGTTTGGTTTGGTTTTTATGTTTACAGTTTCATATTAGAGAACAATTTAGAAAGCATATAAAAAAATCTCTTCTCTTCTAGCCTGGCGTTGATTTCCTCATGTCTACTGGCTGCTTCATTCACCCAACATCAACTTTCTCAGTAACTCACTTAGCTCAGTAGGTCAGAGTAACCAAAATTCCTAGCCTGCAGATCAAGCCAACCAGCTTTGTTCTGCAGATAGCATCCTGGAGCGAGAGAAATGCTGCAATAGTGCAAATGTTTGCGGTGTGTCTGTTGCTCCTTTACTTGCAGCAGCATGTCTTGGACCTGAGCCTATCCCTCCGTAGCTGCTTGCCACCATGGGTGCTGACAAAGGAGATGCTTTACATCAAAAGCAAAGAGAAGGTAGGGTCTGTATGATCTGGAGCTGCAGACCCATAAGTGGGTTTTGTGATCTAGAAAAGTTTAGACTGGCTCACACCCATGGACTGTGCAGTACATGCAGAGGGATCTGGCATGTCTGAGGTCCTCTGCTTCTGTGCATGTGTTTGCAAGGGAGCAGTGTGTGCAGGGGCTTATGTGCCTTGGCTGGGTGGGGTTTAAGGCTTTTTGCAGTCCTGGGGATGTGTGGTAGGCGGACAGGGGACAGAGAGTGTGTGGTAGGAGGGTAAAGGGAATGGGGCAAAATGCTGCAGCACAGCATGTAGCATACACAACACCCTCCTCTGCCCCAGTTTGAGCACTCCTCTGAGGAAGGCTCCTAAGCCACGAACATTGCTGTCAGCAGCCATGGGACTTGACGTGTTTTGGATTCTGTGTTTGCTTTGGAGGTTTTTTGCCATGCTTTTATGGTTGCTGAGGTTGTGCAAAGGGTTGGTTTCAACGCAGTTGTTGCCTCAAAAAAGTTTTTGGATATCTTTGGAGAAGGTTGTTGATAGAGTTTATTGTATGATACGGTGTTTTCAACTCTATTTTGAAGTTCATTGAAGTACAACTTTCCTTACTATCCAGCCCTTTCTGGTAGGAAAGCACTTGCATGCGATGGCGATGGCTGCAGGTGCAAAGAGTGCCGTGAACAACCCAGGAGAGCTGTGAAGGATGAGCAGGAGCTTGAAAATGTCAGATTTTGATGTGAATGAGGGTAAGGGGATTCCTTTGACATTATGCTAAACAAACAAAGTGTGTTGCTAGCTAAACTACCAATATCTGGGCAGTACAGCTTCATGTGAGGTGACAGTCTTGTTACTACCTTAGAAAAATTCAGAGCTACTTTCTGTAACATTGCCATTTCTGAGCATGGACAGCTTTGGAGATGTTTGTTGCTTTTTGTGTGTGTATACATTTATTTGAATGTAATAATGTATAATGCCTTTGGCCTCCTCCTAATTTTCCTCAATGATTTTTCTTTTTGGGGAGAGAGTAAAGACACATGTACTTGATAAAAAACAATTCTGTTTTGTTGTGATAAAGTAAATGCTTAATGTAGAAGTTCTGTGTTCAGTATGACCAAGTTAATGTTAAGACTAGTTGATGAAAACTGTTCTTAAGAAAAGCACTTGTAAAGAGCCCTTGTAGGAGATTAGGAGGAATATACAGCTACATTTTTGACTTTTGAGGCACAGAGATTTGAAGTGTAAAAAAACCCAAAACTATCTACATTTGGGCAGTCAATTTAAGTAAAAATCTAAAAAGTAATAAAATTGTAATAAACCATATTAATGATATTCCTTATTACCTGGCATGGCAGCCTAGCTGTAATTACTTTGGAATTTCATAGTAAAAAAATGTAATGGCATTTCTTAGTAAAAGTATCCTTATGGAATATAAACATATCTCTGGGGAATAAAAGTAAGATTTCAGTGCTGGCCTCTAGAGACACAACCTGAGAGACAGACTTTTGCCAGCAGTATCTGGGAAAAGCTGCCAGAGTCTCATACTGAGTAAATCATGGAATAAATGCATAGTGGAAAAATTTTTATTTCTTTAATAAAGGAGAGCTATGCCCCAAGGGGGTGGGGGGGAAGTTGAGAGAAGGTAAATAAAATGTGAGGTACTTAAAATTAAAGGTCAGTTCAGAAAGAATGAGATAATAGAGAGCTGTTTCTATTGTGAAAGCAGAATTACTGTTTTTAAGGGAATTGGCCATTTTAATGCGTGTAAAACTGACATCTAGTGGCCGCAATAGCACTTTCTGTGCAAAGTGTCTGTAGAGAGACCAGTTTGCAGAGCAGATTAACAGGTTGTAACTACGTTACATACTAAAATTGCAATGCTCTGTACTGTAGCTGAGTGTTACAGAACATTTCAATCTAAATCTTGCTTCTTTTAGTAATATCTCACTTATATAGTGGCAGGTTGTGGGTCATCTTTCTGAATGCATGGCCTCATGCTAGAGAACTGATGAAGAGTTTCCTTTGAGGAGAAAAAGTTGGAAGGGGCATGAGGGTTAAAAAAAGATGAGGGTAAGAGTTACAGAATTCTGGAAGAGTTACAGAACTTCATCAGGGTCTATTGGGAAACTGTTTGACAGCTACAAATGTTAGACCTCTTATGAATGAACAGGAGAAATCCAGCCTCAGAGCTGTGATGTGTTTCTCAGGTGTGGCATTACTCACAAGTGTAAGCTCCTCTGGGAGGGAAAGCAGGCCTTTATGGCCAAAACTGAGATCTCACATGAATTCAGGCAAGATATGTGGGCTCTGAGTTGATAAAGCATATAGGCACGTCTTTAAATCATTCCCATGTTCATTTGCTGAATCATGGTTAATATATTAATTTCTCATTCATATTTTTATTCAAAGGGCATTTAAAAATATTTTTCTCTGTTTTGTCTAGCTTATGTTTTTAGTGTCTTTGAAGAAAAAATCCCTTGCTGAAACTCTGCATGATGCCTGCCCCACTGAGGCTTTATCTTTGCCTCCAGTGCCATTATATACATAATGTAGAAATTACTAATAACAAGCAAAGATATGCAAAAAAGGAATATCAATTATTTTAAAAATTATTTTTTAAAACATGGCTTAAGGGCACCATACTTATAGTCAAAGGGTGCAAGTTAAAATGAACATAGAAAAATATAAAAGCATCATTCAAATCTATGTTCCAGATAATAAAATGAAAGAGATCAGCATTAGAAGACTGGGTGAAGACAAAGGCAAATCTGAAGGAAGAAGGAGAGCAAGTGTGCTTCAGTAAAAGTGCAATTAGAAATGGGGGGGGGAAAGCCCATAGATTTATTTTTTCTGGGTTAGCAGTGTGTGGCAAGAATTGTCAAACCATATTGGTCAATTTTTGGTTGTGTTTATTTTCCAGTCTTCTCAATTAATAATAACTGTTGCAAATATTTCAGAGATAAAAAATGTTGGTAGCATAATTCTAATGAAACGTAGCTCTGTGCAGTTTCAAGGCTGTGGTGAATCATATGCTGCCTCTATCATTCCATTTCTGTTACTTTCAAAACATGGTGAATCATATTTGTTGAACACAAATGTTGACATTCTGCAATGAGACTCAAGTCACAGTTACAGAAGTGGCATAAGAAACAGCAGCTGTCATTTCAGATAGGCGAGCTGGTGCTTTGGTGGGAAAGCAGAGTGAGCAACAATCCTGTTTGCTGCAGAGCTGCTCTCTAAGGACAAGATTAGTTGTTAACAGTTGTGCCAGCCAGAGCTGGGAGATGCAATCTTATCTGTCCTGAACCTGGTAATCCAGTGCAGGTGCTTAACAGTTCTAATATGCTTTTGACCTTTTGGGTCTGAGTGGAAGCGGTTGCAATGACATGAGGCCAATTGCTACGTGCAGAGTCACTCCGACTTTGTCTGCACTCCCTGGGGCTTCTTCTTACCTCTTGGACACTGATGCCTTTCCAAAGTTGTGAAAGCATAGGAATCAGCCATGCTAATAGCACCAGAATTGTTAATATACATGAGATTTCTGAGATTTTTAAGATTTCAGAGCAGCTGTCTCTGTGTTTGGCTTACATAAGACCTTGCATAGTACAAATGGAGTTGTGTTGCTGGCAGTGTTGGCAGCAGGGGAATATATTCAGCATATGCTTGTGGTAAATAGGACTGCTGAGGCTGGGTTTCTTGGTCCTCTGTGAATTTGTCATCCATCATGGAATGCTGCTGTTATTTTTTCCTCAGGCATGCTTTTGGTTAAAAAACTGCCCATCTAATAGTGTGTTACCAAGAGCGGAAATGGGAGTTTGAGATCTGGGTGCTTCCCTTGCTGGAAGGAACAGTAGAGTACTTCACATTCTTTAGGGCAGCTGGAATTACTTTATTACATTGATGGAGATCTGTCTGTAGTATTGCTGCTCTGACATTTCAAATTAAAACCAAGGGGTTTTTGGAATTATTTGATAAGGTTTGATATGCATTGAACTGTATTGTTCTGAAGATTCTGTACTACCTCACCTACCACATTTTTTTAGCTGTTGAGATGTTAGAAATCTGTTTTTTTCTCGACTGAAAGATGTTCTCCTTCAATAGTAGCTCAGGTTTGCATTGTTCTGAGGAAACTGCCTATTGCAACAATACCATTCCACATTAAGAGCTCAGTGAAACATTAAACTCATTGACCCTTTATTCTTATATGTGCTATGAGTGGGTTCACCTATGATTTATTTGTTTATGACCTAGGGTTTCTAACCTATTGTATACCCCAGGAGTTGTTTGCTCATACTTGACTGTCCAAGAATTTTTGAACCCATCTTATTCAATCTCATATGTGAAATGAATGGTCTTTTCCTTGAAAGCTGGCTGCAGAAGTAGCCTTGTTCTAAGACAGACAGTAAGGTTTGATTTGCAACATTAATCTGTTTATTCAGGGCATACAATGGGAAAGTTTGTTATTTTTCCTAGAACATGATGTCCCCATTAGTCTTAGACTGACCTGATGGAGAGATGAGGGTTTTCCAAGGCTCTTTCAAAAATGTTACTGTCTTCTTCACTGACAGTGTTCTGTGGGCCAAGCTCTGTATTTGCATGTCCCTATAGAAAGGACATTTACTGGAACACAGAAAATAAAACCACTTCCCATATCTTTGTAGTAATGCGCCACTATATGCTTAAGCAAATTGAGTTTTAGTGTTTGAAAGAGGAAGGAAGTCACCACACATAGAAATAACTGTGACCACCAGAAACTTAGCCTCAGCAGAAAAGCAGCAGAGCCTCTGCTGATGCAGGCTGCAAGATCAGGAAGTCTGATTTCTTTTTGTGAGAAAACAGAATTCAAAAGGGCCAGCTGAAATTCTTCTACCAAAATCATTTATCTCTAAAAATGCTTCCTCAATTAAAACAAATTGTTTTGCAGGGCTTCTTTCACTTAACTGATGATTAAGAATCTATAAAAAAATTGGTAAAGTTGAACCAATTAATTTTTAATTTATAAAACCAATAATGTTTTTTAATATAAGGTAAAAGACCCAAATGAGGCATGTAAGCATTGCTGCCTTAGTGGTTCCAAAGCACTTTTTTTTTTTTTTCACTTTTATGGGAAGTTTGCAGCTATTTCTTCTGAATCAGAGCAAAGGGAAATATTGAAGTGTCAAAAGTTCCAGTTTTGGCCACATCTAAGATAGAAGGCCTGGAAAATATTTCTGGTCTGTGGTTAAAATGCCAGTCACCTGAGAACAGTACATGCTGCAGAAATGTCCTCAGTATGGAGGAGTCCCGCTGGAAGCCAGACCTGGAGCCGTAGGAACTGTCTTTTCCCCAGGACTCAGCCCAAGGTGTGAGTGCAATATGCTGCTGACCCAGTTTAATGGTGACATACAGCAGCACTGACACTGTCAGCTCCTGTTAGGAATCCTGTCTTTGTCAGGGCTGAACCAGGTCTGAGGCCAGCTGCTGCTTCCAGCTACCTGAGTCCTGTTCCAGTGACTTCATGCAGGTGATTTGAGTAGAGTGGTACCCTTCTGTGTCCAGCTTATGCTGTGAAAACAAGCACTGTCCCTTGGCTGTGGCATTATGTGCAGTTTCTACTTCATCTTTCCTATTGCAACAATCTGGTTTGGCTATTTGGTATTTCCTTAAGTGAGCAGACATCTCTACACATATGAAAAAGTCCCTTCAGTTAACCTGATTTGCTTACTAAGGGAAGGGGAGGAGGCAACAGCTAAAGTGGTTGTGGTGGTGGTGTTTTCAGTATTTGAATATTGAGTTAGTAGGAAGAGTAATGGCTGAGGCTGACTCAGTGTAAGATGCTCTGTGCATTGCACTGAAATTCAAAACTCAGTTTTCTGGGTACTGAGTTTCCATCCTGCTCTCATGAGGGACACTGAAAATGACAACAGGAAATAGCATATCAGGAAAAAATTCTCAGGTCACTGGTAACTGAGACTGGCAAGGACTCTTCTTTCTAGGGAAAGTTAAGTCATAATCTTAGTTAACTGCTGCTATACAAGCCAAATAACTAAATACAGGTGCTCCCCAGGTGTGTCAGGCTGTTGGGAGCAGCAGGATCAATCTTGGAGGATCCCAGAAAGTGGGTAACAGCTCTCCCCTGCTGGCCAAGGGCCTGGGAACTGTGCAGATGTGCTCCCTGCTGACACTGCCTGCAGAATCAGCTGCCTTCTGCTTTCCAGCATCTAGACAAAAACAATTAGAACAAGAAGTGCTGGGAAATAGCTGAGACTGAAAAAGCTGTAGAGAAGGGGTATGAGAATTATCTTACCTCTCAGAGCAAATGCTATGGCAGAAGCTGTCAGCAGCAGTTAAGCTGTAACAGCAGCCTTAAAAGCAAAACCTATATATTCTTGAAAGATTAAGAAAGAACATCTGCATAATTGTAAGCATATTACATTTCATCAAGGGTACTAGAAGTAGCAAATCTTAATTATAAGAATAAATACTCTTGCTGAATCAGGAAACCGAATGTAACTTAGTACGTGCCTATCTACCCTAAACACTTTGATGGCTGTCTTCTCTTTGGAAATAAACCACCTCGTAAGTTCCTTGAGCATCTGCTTTGAAGAAACAATTGCAAATGCCCACACAAAAATGTTTTGAGCTACTTACCTTTGAAATTACTCCCTGGAGAGTGGAATAGATTTGCAAATTTGAGAGATTTGATACTGGTTTAGATTTTTGAGGTAGTGTTTTAGTTCCACTGTTTAGATTTTAATAATCTCGATGGTTATAGCTATCCTGTATAGATACTCTTTAATTCACACAGTCACGAATGTGTCATGTATCTATATCTGTAGGCATATTGAAAACGAGCCCTTCATTTGCTTGATCCACATCACCTCAGCCACAGCAAGCAACATTATTAATAGTGAGTAATCACTGACTCCATCAGCAAGATCATGACTGCTGCATTTCAATGGCTGAAATACCTTTGTGAAAAGGTAGACCTTAAGGTGCTGGCTGGCAGTCATTGCAAGTAGGACAAAATTCCATAAATAGTGAAAACTTAGGCAAGCAGCAGAGGTATCAAGACTGAGCACAATTAAGACCTCTTGCTATGTAGCCCACGTACCAGGTCTAAGAACTCAGCCTTGACAACTGTAATGTGTTGAAAAGTCTGTCTGCCAGCAGTGCATGCAACGTGTGGCCCTGGCTCAAACAGAGGAAACTGTTTCTGCCCCTGGAGGAAAACAACTCCATGTGCCTATGTCTGTAAATATCTTCACTCAAAGTGTGAACAACATCTCTGTTGGGTCACAGCATGGAGAGTGTGGATGAGGCCTTCTGAGGTGGGGAGGAAGACAGGTATGGCACAGAGTGATGATGTCTCTCCTGGTCTGTGGTAGAGAGCAGGTGCTCCTTAGTGGTTTATGGCCAGGACAGTCCCAAATTTTGAGAGCCAACCTTGAAGGGGCAAAGCCAAAGGCTGGTACAGTATTACTCAATGTGTACTAGTGACACAAAGAGCTTCACAAATTTTCTCAGTAAGTACTTGGCTACAAAATGGTTAAGAATATTTGATTTAAACATCTGCTTTATTTTTCCCACTTCAGAAATTTGAAAGACTGCCTGTGGACAGAGCATTCCCTCCCCCATACCCCAATATCCCCTGTCTTTCTGGGATGCCATTAAATTTGTTAGTGTGCTTAAATGATTCAATTTAAGTCTTTTCTGGTTTAATGCAATCGACAATGTCTTCTGTTAGTGCAACATGTCTGGTGCTAATGATGCTTCTGGATGATAGATGTTTTGAGGATAGCTTTCAAGGCAGAGAGTAACTGAATTTGAGAGGTTTGATGTCCTTTTACTTTAGCTGTCAAGACCTGAACAGTTAGTGTCAGTTAGAGAGAAGCAGAGGAAAAGGTGCTTGGAAAGTTTTTCACCTCCTTTGTTCTTACATGGAAATGTAAAAGTATAATGACCTATTTGTCAAGTGACATATATCTATCTAGTAGATGTTAAAGTGTTTGATGATTTCAATAGGAAAAAGGGGATCATGTTTTGGATACAGGACTCAACATATTAGGTTAAAGTTGTAGTGTTCCTGTGCATATAAATTGCTCTGCAGAGTATCAGTATGTAAGTGAAGCAGTATTTGTGTTTTTTGTATTTCTGTATTGCTGCTTGGTCTTTATACACAAACATTTATTTGGATTTCATGCTGGATGTGCATAGTAATCAAGGTCCTGGGGTACCCAGCATGTGCATCTTTCCCTTTCCCCGCAGTGTGATGAATCTTCATAAATGTAAATATTGATCTTTTTCTTTTTGACACTTCACGGGAGCTAGTGAAGTCTGTCTATGTCTGAAGTTCTCAAACCTTCTAAGTACTCAAATTTATAATGCTGCTCTTAGTATATTCAGCATTGATTTTATAGTGTTAGATGCTGTTCAGGAATGCATGTGAAACAGACTTCCTTTTGGCCCATTCTTGAAGTGACCCAAGTTAATTGCGAGCAAGGCAATTAGTATGGGTTATAAAAATGTCATTGAAATGACTCTTCCACTATATATAAATATGCATGAATCTCCTTTAGGGAAAACTTTTTCTACCAATTTTTGAAATTTAAATTACAGTAGTTAGCAAGCATGGCTCTTAAAGTGAAATAAATACAAGAATATGGATTTAAAGTGACTAAAAATAAATATTTGTGTTTCAAGGCTTTGTAAGTCAATGACCCAACATGTTGTTGACAACCAAGATTAAATGCTTACAAGAAATTCCAAATTTCCACTGACATACAGACACTGTTTCCTTTCCTGGCAGTTCATGAAGCAACACTTGAATTTCAGTATGCTGCCATTGCATCATTTGGAGCAGTATGTCTTTAAATCTATTAGCAAGCTTGTGCAGAGTTCAGAGTGTGGGGAGAAAGGAAAAGCAGCATGTTTTCTTTGAGAAGAGTTGAGCTTTGAAAGCTACTGGAAGTTTTGGAATGTTAAAAGACAAACCAACTGAGATACATTAATGGGCAAAGAGCAAGAGAAGAGGTCAAAACTGTACATGAAAATGTCCTTTCACATCCGAGTAATTTCTGAATTTTCACATGACTTCTAAAATAAGCTCATTCCAGGAAAACAATACACATATTTGTGAACAGTTCTAATACTATTCTGTCATTATAATGGTATCTGAAAGCCAGTGATATTTATGCTGGGATGAAAGCCACCAACATGTTAACTTTAAATTACTCTCCTAACCCCAGTTTCCTTGTGTGTGGGAGTAATTTCTTTTCAGGAAAAAGTCACTGATGGTTAACTTCTCTCCCTCTTTCACCCTCAAACCATTGACTAATACTGAAATTCAGCTTAGACTGAATATTTCCATTTTTACATTTAAATGCTTTTATCTAGGTTTATAGTGAAAAGAAATTTAGAGAGTAGAGTGACTGTCATGTCGTATTGTTTACATGCAGAAGCAAACTTGGAATTGTATGAACACTGAGCACTGATATAAAAAATATATACTGCTCTCTAAATGATTTGATGATT
Organism: Drymodes brunneopygia; assembly: GCA_013400955.1. Taxonomy (NCBI): domain Eukaryota; kingdom Metazoa; phylum Chordata; class Aves; order Passeriformes; family Petroicidae; genus Drymodes; species Drymodes brunneopygia. Next base: position 958,029 of record VZTZ01038425.1, on the reverse strand, counting down.
TGTGAAAGTCAAGAGGCAATAATGGATGATCATATTTCATAACAGCCATCCCTACAATTGGGCATACACACTTGTAAAACAGGAAAAGAACACAAAAAGAGCATTTGAATTTTGAGATGTCAATTATCAATTGCTGGCCAGTTGTTTGTTTATTAGAAGTTAATCCCCCACTGTGTTAAAAGGTTTGTAATGAGTTCAATATCAATGGGAGACTAGTTCTTTTTTAATTGACCATGAGCAAAATCAAATAGCTTTTTTGGATAAAACCAGTCAATTTTGACTATTTGCATTCCTTCATAGATCAATAAATACTCTAAGTACTATTTTTTAGCATGACTTTCCACATTCATTTTGGTGACTAAAGCTGCTAGCCATGACCATATGACTTCAATTATAGGTTCCAACTCCTTGTAGCTATTTGTGGTGCAATAAAACTGTAAAAAATGAAAAAATTAAACTCCCTAATAATTTAAGATGGTGATGAAATGGATGGGTGTTGTTGCTAAATCTGTATTTTACATTCACTTTTTTTCTTGGAGGGGAGAGGAAGCACAAGTTTTAAACTTCAGACACGCAGACTTAGAAAACAAAATCAATTTAGAAACTTGTCCTTATAAATTAATCAAATAACCCATAGTGGTGTGTACCTCCTACATAAACCTAAACAGAACGGTTGTATTTTTAGTCCAGTAAAATAAAACATTAAGTAATAAGAGTAAATTTTAATTTTACTTAGTACTTTCTACTGCTTTTTACGTGTAACAGTAATTACCCAGCCAAATAATATACCTGCATAGTATGACCAGATGTCTTCTGGAATACTTATATAATGAAAAACAAATTCCATTTTTCCTTCTATTGCATTACCCGCCAAGTAGGAGACCCTGGGATTTCCCACTCTGATATGTTTGTAAAATGACTACTGCTTCCCACTATTATCCATGTGAGAGAGAGGGAATCTGCAGCTCATTCAGGTGTGTGTGAGGTGCAACCATCAGATGGTGGATATTGGGAGAGTTGTTGACCTGACTGATAACCAGGCTTTTGTAGAGGGTCAGTGAATGTGGGTATTCTTTTAACATGACATAAATGGCTTTATTTGGCTTTAGCTGATTAAAATTCACAAATCAGGGTTACTTCAAGCTGAAGTTCAACAAAGGTAAAATCATATCCAAGAAACTCTTGATGTTGCAACCATACTTCATGAGATGTTGTGGAAATTCAGCTATTGCCTGCCAATATCAAATGATACCAGTTTTATCTGTGCTGACCAAATAGATATTTCTCACTTTTGGAACTAATGTGGTGGTTTGTGTTGTGATGAAAAACATAGGAAAACATAAAAAACCTCCTATGACCTAATTGTTGTGTTCCTCAGTTTATATATTTCTGAATTTATTCATGAGCTCAGTCACAAAAGTCCTTCAAGACCCAACAGAAAATGTAGCTCTGCACTGTAAAGTTCAAGAATTCTTAATTGGACAGGGAAAAAGAAGAAAGGATAATGCCATAAATAATGCATGGTACAGTTCTAAAAAACACTGACATTTTGTCAGTAGAGGACTTTCTGTTTGAAAAGTGTATATATGGCCAAATAAACCCCAGGCCTTGGGGATGATACTATTGCAGAATTTATTTGCCTTTTCCTACTGTCTCTTCAAAATTTGGTGCTGTGTTTGTACAGATGCATTTCAGATACTCTGAAACCACCTGATTCAAAAACATTCAGGTAAAAGAGTGAAGTTTTGAGGTTGGTTTGTTTGTTCCAGTGGAGAGTCTCTTTCACTCACAGTGTGATGCTGGCAAATATAGACATTTCTGTAATCTGCTTTTTATGTACTACATAAAAATCTCGTACACAAATGAAGTGTTGCATTCTCCCCTTCACAGGAAATTAGGGGTTAAGGACAAATGTCAGCATTTGCCTTAGTAGTTCTGAGTGAGTAAAATAGCTCATCAGCTATAAATAGATAACATATGTTTGTAATTTAATGCCTGTATTTTTTAAACCAAAAAATTGTATGACTTGTTCAATTTGTTTATATCTCATCCTACATTCAGATGGTCAAGCACCCTGCCTACTCATATTATGCTGATTAGATGTTCTAGATGTCTAATGGGACATTTAAGTAAGTTTGATAGAAAATCAAGTTTTTACTCTATCAGGGTCATACCATGAGAAACCAACCCCTGGGTGTTTGTAAGGTTTTAATAATTCTCAGTCTTATGCTTTTCAAGGACTCTGTTGCAATGGATGCAGATAACAACACCTTTTAAAAGTGTAAATTGCATTCAAGTAGCAGGGGACAAAATAGTTGAGCTGTTAAATGAAAAAGCCCAGCTACACAGGAACATTGGAAGAAATAAATAGAAAAGCAAAGAAACAAAATAAAAGTCTTCTATAGCAGGTTGGAAGAATATTAATAAACAATTTAAAGTATCTTTTGTAAGAATTTTGTGCCTATCTGCTTATTAATGTGAAGTCAAATGCTGCAGGTAAGAGTGCCTAGAGGAAATCAAATACCCTACAAATAGAAACTGTGTTTCTGCCTTTGACACATCACTTTGAATTTTGGATAGAACTTACTCTTCTGTATTCCAGGGGCCTAAAATACGTGAAATGATTGAAATTCTTATTCTTCTAAGCACTGGTTTTGTAGGACCTCTGGGAATTCTAAATTCTTTCCAACATGCCTCTTCCTGAGCACCAGTGTGTGATGTGGTTTCCCAGCAGTCCAAACCAAACTTCCAGCCAGATTCCCTAATGGTAAGGTCTGTGCTTATGCATGAAATTGGCACTGGGAAAACTCATGAAAGATCTCTGCAATTGCATTGGTGTGTTTTTTTGTTTTTCTTTTTTAATGTGGGCAAATTCCATGAGTTTTTAGATATGGAAAGATTGATAAATATTTAATAGTGTCTTTTGAGCCATTCTAGGAATGGCTGAAAGCTTTTGCTCTTAGGAGTATGCTGGTAACTGACAGGTTATGCAAACCATCTGCTGATCATTTTAAATTAAAGACAATATTACATTGAAATTTAGCAGTCTCTACATTAGCAGCAATCTACAGGCTTGGTGCTTCTGTTTTGTTTGCTTTTTTTCCCCTTCCCCTTTGCATCATGCTTATTCATAGCAGATGTCATCCTTTAAAAAAAACCCAGGATGGCTTCATTTTACCAAGGGAAACTCCCTGACACTTAGTGACTTCCTCAATGCTTCCAGTTCCTCTAACTTTGCATTGCAGACTTCATGGACTTTCATTCTAGGTGTGTTAAGCTTTTCAATACAGCCATAACAGCTCAGTCAGCTTTAGCAAAATGTGCTCAGGTTATTGTGGGTTAGAGCTAAATCTCAGGCTACAGATGTGTCTCAGTGAAAATCTACCAGCAGAACTGTCCTTGCACAATCATCCTCACACAACAGCCCTGTGGATGTCCTGTGGGGGTAACACTGGACTTGTTTTGCTTTCATTCATGTCACTTTACAATCAGCATCTTTGTTGTTGCAGTGTCCAGACGTTTTAACAAAAGGGTATTCCTTTCTCTGATTTCTTTTTCTTCAATAATTTCTAGCCATCTCTCATTTCTGCACTTAGGACTCCAGTTAGTTCTCTGATTAAGAATAGTAGCTTGAAATGTGTCTCATTTTGGCACTAACATCGCCCACTGCTTCAAATAAAATGTTAATATTTGAGGCCTTTCCAGGTTCCCTCTGTTCGCAACAAAAACTTAGACTGAAGTCAGCTCTACTTAATGCAACCCTGTTTTTACATAGAAGTCTGATGAATTTCTCCCTTTCTGAACTCAGTCGAAACAGACAATTTAAACCTTCAGACTCTTCCCAGCCTATTCCCAAGGAGTCCTTTCTCCCTGCTGCATTGTCTGGGTCCCACAGGATTTTCTTGTTTTCTGTGGAATTGTATATGTATTCACCTTTCCAAACCAACAGAGCCCTAAGAGTTGTCCCTTTCTAGGAAAAAGTCCTCTACAACGTCAAATTTTAACATTGTTCATGCTTTCTCATGAGAATTGCTAATATTCAGCTGGCTTTAGTCTTTACTGCAGAAAAGTGTATTTTCCCAGAAGCCTTCAGAAATCTCTCTCAGGTTAGGAGCACTATGGGGCCCCACTTCACCTGCCTCCTTCAGGATAAAATAAAGAGTGGAGAAAATTAGAAATTTATATCTTTGTACTGGAAACAGTTAATGTGAAAGCAGAAGGACTAAATTCTGGTTAGGCATGCTAGAAGATTTCTAAAATGGTTTCAGCTGGTATTTAACAATGGGGGAGTGATTATAGTTTCTGGGTCGATTTAAAAACATTACGAATGATTTTGGGCATTAGTGTTGAGAAGTGACTTACATGCAGTGTAAAATCTCCTGATCTTTCATGAAGGAAAGAGTACAAAAGCAACCAAAATGAAGATTCTTCTAATCACAAATTCTCAAAAGAGGGGGTGCACTCTTAAAACTGGGATACTTGAATGAAACAGGAGGAAATTAAAAATTACAAAACTCTGTGGAGTTTCCCTATTTTTCAGTTAAGGGGTTACAAAGTCCATGTTAGAAACCATGACACAATGGCCTAATTTCCACAACTTCTCACATTCTTTTTCATGTTCCCTGAACTTGAAAGGTACACAAAACCTAACATTTAAAATAACCAGTAAACTTTAAGAACAAAGAATTCTGTGTCGAACGATATTCCTTTAATCCATATTTAATGTAATTATGACTAACATGACATTTAGAATTTGATTGAATTGTTGTGTGCTGGAGCTTGAAGACTGGAAAGCAGACAAGCACTTCGCATCATTTGCAGCCATTGCATAAAATTTAAAAAATTATGTTCAAATAATTTCTGGCAGCAGCATTTGGATTATGAATAGAAATCCTCTTCTGTTACAGAAAAAAAAATAAGGGGCTACTCCTGTAATAAATACTTTTGCATTGGCTAAGGATTTTTTACTGCAGGATTTCATTGTTGGGTTATGACATTAGACAGTTTTATTAAATTGCTTTTGAGATATTTGAAAATACTTGGCAGGAAAATAATTCAAAATGGATAAAATTCAGTTTCTAAGCTAACAATTGTGGGAATCCAGTGATAATGATGTTTGACTTTGTATCTCAGTCTAATAATTTCTTTTTAGTGTTTTATTTACTAATATTCATCTATGTTTAACTAATAACTTGATAGCTAAAATCACTTGTGTTTTTGCATGCCAAGAATGATGTGTATCTTCACAGTGCCCTAGATTTCAGAAATTAAATCTATGTTCAGAAATCTAGCTTCATAATTCTTTTGATTCTTTTTTTGAGAATAAGGATAAATATGCAAATTTTGCTTTTACTTTACAGTTGCCTTATGCTTTGATGATGCATGAATGTGTAATACCCTTGTACCTTACAACCTGATTGAAGATGACTGATAAACAGCAGAGGTGCTAAGCTGTAAAATATCTTTCTTTTAGCCCATGTCTCTTTAAGGTGACTCTTGGCATCTAGTCACTTGGTAAGTTAACATTTGTCTCCTTTCTAAGACATGTTCTTACCATTTTCCTCTTCTTGAAATGACTCTAAGTAACTGATTCTGCTTTCAGAATTTGGTTAGAAACAGTAAGAAACAGAACAAGGCCCTCTGGACTGGGGAGCTGCTGATGTTCAGGGAGCTGTTCTTACCTGGCCCTTTGCTCAGGCCCCACTGCATCACTGCAAGAGCTGCTTGGGGGCAAAGCTTGCACTGCTCTCTCTATTACGTTTTCTGCCTTCTCTTTTGATGCTTTGCATCTATCTCCCTGGAGAAGAAACTATTTTCAGTTTCTACCTGCCCTGAAAACTTTCATTTTAAACAGCTGTATTTTAACTGTGTTTTCAAAGTCTGTAAAGTACTTGCTAAAGGGATGGATGCTGAGATCACTTGTTTTTGCTCAGAAGAGACCAAGCTCTTAAGGTGCCCAGCTCCTACTGGTGTCCACTCTTCATTGAGACAGTGAGCACAGTCTAGAAATACCTGAAAATTAAGGTGTTTCTGAAAAAGTACTTTTGATATCTAAGCCACTTCTGCTGCCTCTGTCAGGAAACCTTTACATCCTGAAACGAGAAAAGCCTGAAGGAGTGTAAATCCACGAGAAATATCAGCAGGAGAAATTTCGTTCCTTGACCAATAGAACCGAATTAAGGAGCAAAGGGAAGGAGGACACTGGCCAAAAGAGGAGCAGATACAAAGCAGTAGGTGTTGGAAGGCACTGAAGGCAAGGAGGTTTAGAAGGGAGTGGGTGAAGAGGGGCTCAGTCACTGTGAAATGCAAAGGGGAAAGATGACATGGAAGGTGGCAGATGGTAGATAAATAGGGGAAAGCAATGTCAGAGGAATAAAAATGGTATAAAAGTGCAACTAAATTAATGCAGTTACATGACCTAATTTAGTTTTGTAGCTGAAAATGTGTATTTTTATAACATAAATTTTATGTAGTGAACAATAATTTTTTTACCATGGTAACCTTGTGTGCTTGTCAAAGGCAGGACAAACAATGCCTACATCACTTCTGCTTCCAAAACACTTGGGTATGCCAAAAAATTAATATTAAAATTTTATGTCATTGTAAAAAGCTTATTTTATGGCTTTGAGATATGCAGTATATTATTAAACCCTAGGTATGGACTTGTGGCATTAAGGTGTCAACAGCCAGCCCAAGGGTGGGACTCAACAGTACCTGCAACTTGTACCACATTTCTCTGACCTTACCTAAGCTTTCCATGCTTGATTGACACCCAGGGAAAATACTGCAAGAATCCTTTGGCTCTTTCTCATAAGAATTAGCTTATAAGAATGTACTCAGTAAGTATTTAATTTTTTTTTGTTTATATAGGACCTAGAAAAGAATTTTTTCCCCTCTCTGGAAACTCAAGGCATTCATGGTCTGAATTTAGTGAAAGTTAGTATACAGGGATGGATGTGAGATCAATCTGAACAGAACCTGATGCTGATTACCTTTTTTCCAAGCAGATATCCAAGCTGCCTAAAACAATGTTAATGTCTTTCCACCTATTCCAATATCCCATGCTGTGATCTTTTAGCTGAAGCTGGGGAGGGTGAGACTCTGCAGATAGCTCTAGGTGTGGTGTGTTTGGTTGCTGTGGTGGCTGTTGAAAGCAGATGTGGTTCCTGTCCTTTCCTGTCTGCTGCTTCTGCATTGCAGGGATGGGAGGGAGCACCCAAGTGAGACGAGAGTTGCTTTTTCTGGACAAGAGCTGCCTTTTCTCAGTAGCAATGCTGACAGAAATGGGTGTCAGAGGCCAGGCTCGGTGAGTTGAACCTGACAAGCTCTGGCAGTGTTTTGCACTGGCAGGGTGTCAGGAATCTCCCACAGGAAGACACAGGTTCTATTTTCCAAATGTTATTCAAAAATCCCCAGTAGAGTATTGGTGAATAACATGGCTCTGGTTTTCTCCAGGGCATTCCTATTCCAGCCATGCAATTCAAAACACATTTTGAAAGAGCAAGAAAGAGGAGGAATACATGAAAGTTGTTTAGAATCAATGTCTGACCATTTTTGCCGTGTTTAGATTTCTTTCAGTAAATTTCTACATACAAATCCAATAAGAAAGTCTCCTATTTTCAGTTCGGAAGTTCAAGTAAAACTTCACTGTTTTTTATATATTTTCCAATCTGTCACTGGGAATTCAAAACAGAATTTTAAAAAAAAATCAAACAAGCAACCTACACTTAGAGGGAACTGAAAAGCATGAGCACAGTGTAGCAAGTTCAGACATTAAAAAGAAGAGAGAATATAATATGCTCTGTGCAATGCAGCTGTGGCTTAATGCTGATTTGCACATTAGGACTAGATTAGCATCACTCAGATGTGACCTGCATATTGAGTAACTATCACAAGTGTGGTGCTATTGATGAAAAATGAAACTGCATGGTACACTTCAGATCTAATGTACCACCCTTTTGTGTTTTTAGATTCTACAGAAGTGTAAAGGAAGAGCTATTACTTCTGAATTTTTATGAAATGCATGTAATTTAGTTTTCTATAAAAGTTCAGTTGAATGCTCAGTATGTTTATAAAACAGAATATGACATTACCATAAAAATGATTGTTTTTTAGCCACTCAAAGGCAAGAAATATTCAAAGAAATGACCATATAAATGTTGATTATTTCTATTCTGAAGGCTGTCAAATTGATTTAAGGTGTTGTGGCCAACTTATCACAGATTTTGTGGCTATAATGCCTGCATGACTCTGAACACTTTAAACTTCAAAAAGACCTTAGTATTGATAAATGTTTGTTTCACTTTCAAATAAAATGGCATTTGCATTTGACACGAAGGATGTCGTGCAGGACGGCTCCCTAAGCCATTTTGTGTTAGTTCAGTGGTGGACTTTGGGATAATTACCTTCTGCAGCATTTTCCCAACATTTGACAACATTCCTCTTTGGAAAAATTAAAAAGATGAGTGTCCTCACTGGAAAAACAGGAAATAAAGGCACATCTGATGGGTTGGTGTTTATATCTTTGATAAAAGTGCTGGCTGCAGATCTTTCTTTCCAGGAAAGCTTCCCTCCAGTGCTGGCTAGAAGTGGGCTGGCACTGCCTCTGGATTTTGGCACATCTCACTGGCACAAAACACCTGTACTGCTTGTGCTTAGGGTGTCAGTGCCACAGCAGGGGCTTGGGGCAGGCTGGAGGAGTCACACTGGGAGAAGAAGGGCTTGTCTGGGAATTGGAGGGTGGGATGGGTCGGCATTGGGGTGGCTGCCCTCCCTCCCTGCCTTCACAGGCACTTGGGTGTGCCTTCTGCAGCTGTGATGGAAGACAATTCTTCAGCCCATGCAAAGGTTAAAAGAGTAACCTGTGCCTCTCTGAGTGTGCAGTGGGGGAAGCTCACTGTGTTCTCATGTCAGATACCAGAGACTTGCTTGCTTTATCTGCCAGGATAGAAGGAATTTTCCCTTTTCCAGTGATTCCTAACAGATCTCATAGCAAAACCAGATTTGTATCTAAATAGTCATTTAACATTTGATACACACACAAAGGCTGCACATGTATCCTGACATCTACATGTACGTACAGGGTCTCTATGCACACAGATAGCAGCAAACTTGTATTTGCTTTTTGAAAATTATAATGCAAAGGTAAACCTGTCACTTCTGTTTAGTAGATGGCATCAGGCTTGTTCAAGTGTTTTGTTTTGAGGGTTTTGGGCTGGTTTTTTTTGTTCACTGCTGTGTAGTGATAGATGGCCAGCCTTTCTCTAGTGGTTCTGAGCTTAATGTCCAAAGGTGATATTGAAATTCTGTGCAGACTTTGCAGACAGCAGTAGAAGGAAATCATATGCATCTTATAACTGAAGGATAAACTGAAGTGCAAACCCTCAGATTCTTGCAAAAGACAGTTAACAGACACATAACAGCTTCAGGATTTCTGGGATTTTTGAATTCTGAACATCTCTACACAGAACAGTAGATCCAGTTAGGGAATCACGTTATAAGTCATGTAGAAAGAAACCCAGATTTTCTGAGTGGAAATGTCCAACATCTGATTGCTCCATTAGATATTGCTAGGACAGCTCTGCTAAGGCTGTGCTTTCTAAACTCACCTTGTAACACATAAGGAACATTTAATTTCTGGCATAGTACATATTTCTTGTATATTGGGCTAGGAGCTTGGAATAAAAACTTGGCTGTTGATTTAATTACTTTTAAGTTAATACATGTGTTAGCTTGTACATAAGAGAACAGCATCTTACAATTACTCAAAAAAGGCCTTTCATGATCACAAAATATCGGTATTTAAATTTTTTTAGTATTGTCATAATTAACTCTGTTTCAATTATGTAGATTTATGTTTACAATGCTACTGAACAATTCAATTAAAAATATTTAAAATTTTCTAGGAAAGTTTCTATCAGCGTGTGAAACCTGTCTCATTTTTTCTATAATGACATAAAAAATGGATGCTTGTCATTGTATCACGTGCATAATGCCATGTTTTCTGCACTGCAAAACAATCTTTAGAGATACTTTGAGGAGACTACATGGTTTGGAGAACATACCAGCAAATGCTTTTGTTTCTGGTCATACTACTGCAGTATTGCAGACTGTCACCAAAGGTCATCCATTGTTCTCCTTGCTGTTTTCACTTGTGTTTTGAATAGGTTACCACAAACATCTGAAATTACTTCTCAGTCCAGTGCTGCTGTACAGCTTTATTTGCAGAGCCACAGGAAGCCACCACATCCACCCTTAGCTTTAACTTCACTGCCTCTCCTCCAGTGATGGAGACAGCAGCACCTTTAGTGATCCAAGTTATAATGGAAGAATGGGGCAGGAATCAGTGTGCATTGGACAGCTCTGTTAGCCCTCCTACATTAGTGTGAATTGTTGGCAAACCCCAGTTTTACTCTGTGGCCATGCTGCACCTGCAGTCTCATGAATCATGGTGCAGCACTGAAGCTCTTGTTAGCATAAACAGCAGGATAACTCCTGATGCACCCAGGAAACCGTTTTGTTGAACAATGAATTGCCAAGCAAACATAATATCTCTGCAGTGCGTAAATACACCATAACAATAATTTTACCTTTAAAATAGATCTTAAGGAACTTTTACTTCAATAGCTACACAAATGGAATTGTTGGTAGAGGAATTGCTGCAGTTCAAGGAGTTATTTTAGTCCCCTCTCCTAATTAGCTGCAGTCAATTAAACACACTCTTATACAAAAAATTCTACAGAGGTCAGGAAAGGACATTATCAGATTTTTCAGGCATTGTTTCCAGTATCTTTAAACTTTTACTATAAAATTCATGTACAATTCTGTGCTGGTAAATGTTCTTAATCATGTGAGTTTTATGAAAAAGCTTTTACATAAATAATGGCTTTAAAATATCTATATTGTTAAAAAACCCTACCTCCTTCTCATATTTCATGAGGTGTCCCCTGCCACACCTGTGTGCTGATGGCTGATTATATCTGCCTTTTTTCTGGTGCAGGGGAAGGGCTGGCTTGGATTTCTTTTGTGTAGTGGAATTCCTCAAGTCAGAGGTGTAAATGAACCCACTAAAATGCAAAATCGAAGCAGTTGATGAAGTGTGTATAAAGAAGAAAAATTTCAGGTTATTTCCTGGCACTGTAAGGAATACAATCCTCATGCTGAAATACACCTGAGTGAGAGCTCTTATGGAATATTTGCTTACCAAGAAATGAGATCCATTCATGCACAGTTTTTCCACCACCACAGCAGATTCAGGCATTCCAAACTGAAGTGAGAAAAAAGACAAGATTATTACAATACTATGACACTTGACATTTGTAAACAAATTAATTAATATTTCCATGCTCAAATACTCGGGGCTGTGGAAATTATTATACTGCTTGACAAGGATAATTAAAATAAGAATATTGAGTAAATGTAATGCTTAGGCAGTGACTTTCATGTAACAGATAAGACACAGTATTGCCTCTTTCTTAGGAAGAAAGATTACAGGGGATAGGGGCTAATGAAACTGTGAATGGAGTAGACAGGAAGAAATGATGAAGCAGCAAATGCCATATAAATGGAGCAAGGAGCCCAACAGAAATACTGCAGATAGCTATGGGATAAGAAGCCAGAATTAGAAACAGGTTAAAAGGTATCCTGAGGCAAAAGTTCATCAGCAGCTGTGTCACCATCCCACATGCCTGTTTACCAGCCTCTCTCTGCTCTGGTGGCTGCTCAGCTTCAGCACCAGATATTTGGGCTGTCTTGCACTAACCATGGTGATGGGCATTGCTGGAAAGGATTCATGTTCAGAAACAGGATTTTTTCCCTGTAACATGGCTGTAGTAATCGTGATTTTTAAGAAAGTTGATGTTGATTATAAATTAGAATGAAACCAGAATGTCCTGAAATATTACATCTTGAAATGAAACTAACCACTCAAAAGTAATTTGGAAAAAAACCAAACACTTTGGATTTCCTATTAAAAGTTAGAAAAGGATGGATCAGGGCTGAAGATGTCCTAAAAATCTCTGTGTTAGATGGCTTAGTGTGGCTTTTAGAAGAAATTACACTGTTATGCATGGAAAGTGGCAAAAAAATTTAGAAATATTTTCTTTTAGGATGTACCACTCTCAAAATAAGTTTTAGTATTTGTAATGCTTAGATGTCAATGTCTGTAGCAGTAGTGACTAAATCAGATTCTAACAGAGAAATATTAGTGAAATAAGTTCTCATAGACATAGTTATTTTCTAAGATAATTCTTTATTTCTAGACTACTTAAAAATGATCATGCTTAAACATTCAATGTGTATTTTATCTACTTTTTTGATGTCCTGTTCAGATCAATATTTATATTATTTTTGGCCTGTTAGCTGATATGGCTGGCTTTATAATTTTTGTTCTACTATGATTGGGAGAATCCTGCTTGTCTGCAATACAGAATAGATCACAATTCAGAGGAGAGGGTTGCTGTGGTTGTTAGACCAGGGGTTGGTTCTGGATTGTGTTAATTTGCCATCAGCTGCCCTGGTGTCGGTGGAGAGATAAAGAATCAAAGCTATGAACACTCTGCTTCTTTTGCCTTTTGCCCATCTGTTTCTAGTTTCTACCTCTACCTCCAGTTACTGGCTTGATGAGCTGCTTTTGAACTTTGCCTTATGCTATTAATCAAGCTTTTGTATAAGGGAAAATTTGTTCTTTTTCCATGGTTAATGCACCAGACAAGTGGGTGTCCTGCTGGTGTTTAGTGATGACCATGGAACCTTTCCTTTTCTTGAGATTGCATTAACTTTTCTTACAAGTGTGTTAAGATCAGTACTGGGAGAGGGACCAGACTACATGGCAAATGTAGGCCAAGTAGATAAACTCTGAACATAACATGGAATATTTCAGTGCTGTTGCAATTACAGCAGAGATGCAAGAGGACAGTGAGGTCCACCCACATGGCTAACAGATCTGCATTACCATCTTCACTTACTTAAGAGGGAAAATGCAAAATCTGTATGGTTAATTATTATTTCGTAGTTAAGGTGTTGATTATACACAAAATGGCTTTCATGAGGCTGGAAACACTTTGCAGAATGGCTAGTTGAGAACTTTTGTACTCATGACACAGAAAAATCTATACCATTAAGAGTTTTAAATTCAAGAAAATACTAAAATTGCATGGTACATATGTACATACCCATTATACATATATTTTCTGGCACCAACATGAATTTACTTCTTCTAGAAAACCCAGCCTCAGTCACAGCACATGGAAGCTGATAATACTTTCCTGAAGGTCAAGATATTGTTTTCTGTTCAGTGTTCACTGCTTATCTATCTTGTGTACCTGTAGTGCACACTGTCCAAAACCTCTGAACCTAGAATTATTTTTTAAAAAATCTGAGCTGTTCTACAGCACTCTTTATTATCCAAGTACTTCAGAAACACTAATAACTGCTTTTTCTGAGACCACTTTGTGACATGGAAATTTCATTTGTAAGGAGATTTGAGGTACACAAGAAATGAAACTCACACAGTATCCCATGTGTTTGGATACCTAATTACAACTATTTAGATCTAAGAGATATAAATATATATTTAGATATTAAATATTTTGCCATTTTTGCCTTCTGAGCAGAGCTGCCACTGTGATTGTAGCTCTTTCCTCCCACTGCTGCAAGTCAAGCACTTGGGAAATGTCATGTTTTTTCTGGGTAACTTGCATATCTTCAGGTAAAAGTTTTGTGCTGGGGCAGTAACAGGGACTAATATTTCAAAGCAGAATTAAATCAACAGCACTATATATTTGTTCTCTGGTTTTCAGCAAGCCCTGGCCCTGTGCACCTAACACTTTCTGTAATGACTCAGAATAATGCAGAAACTGCTGGTTTCTGTGCCTTGGCAGAGGCAGGTTTCTGTGAATGGAATGGGTAGTGTGTGAAGATACAATTCCAGGCTATCTGCTGTGTATGTGAAAGGTGGGAAATTCAGGATGTGGAGGTAATTCCAGTTCTGGCACATTTTGGTGCTAGTTTCTGTAACCCTGACAGCCTTTTTTCAGGGTTCATGCACATGTATGGCCAGTGTTAGGGTGGGCAGATCCAGCACAGCCCCAGCATGTGCTCTGACCATGGGAACGATGGAGGAGCTGGTGCTGAGGCTCTCTGGGGTGCTGGCAGTGGGAGCTGGCAGCTCTGCCCACAGCGGCCACAGGCAAAGGGCTGGGCCAGTCCTTGACACACAGAATGGCCGAGAACCTAATGTGGTTACACTGCAGTAATTGGTTTATTTAGCTGCTTTAATCAGCGTTGTGAGTGTAAGCACAGGCATTAACAGCTTTTTATAATGCTGGAAGACTCACTGTTAGCAAGTATGAAGCCAGTAGTTATGGTGTGCCTGAAATTTCCCTGGAAGCCCCTGAGTTGTTGAATGATTGTTATTAATTTTCTGTCTTGTATTCTGCATAGGGTTGCAGGGTACTTTAAAACCATTCTAACTTCTATAAATTAGCCTGATTTCCTTTAAGCTGAAAGGCTTTGAGCTAATTAATCCTCTGAGTAGCTGCTCACAGTACTAAGTTCACAGCTTAGCTGATGCCTTCCCTTTATGGTAGGAATTAATTGCATGGAAAAGGTAACCTTTCTCAGTGTGGGAACAGTGCTCCACCTGTGCTACATCTCCACTGTGAAACTGTCTGTGGTTTCGTTGNAATGGAACTCCTGTAGGAAGACTTCATAGCATTATTATTTTCCTTGACGAAGATTGTATATTCTTTCAGTTGAAATGGATGAGAAACCTTAATGATCATGAATTCTCACTGTTGGTGTAAAGAAGGTACTGGAAAAGATTGGTGCTCTTACAGTTAGTGTTAGGATAAATACAAGAAAAAAAATCCTATATACAAAATTATATAGAGTCACTTGCATAAAAACAAACAAAAGGGATATAAAATGAGACTGTATATCCAATTGCAGAAATGGACTTTATGAGTTACAGGTAGAATTCTAAAACCTGAGTCACAGTATTCAGTAAGTTATAAGGGAAAATAAGATAACAAAAAAAGGCTATGTCATGGAGGATATATTTATATATCTGAGAGGAGATTAGTAAGATGGGGAAAGGTGTCTGAAAAGGAGCTTGGAATATTTTGTGCAATTCAGGTTATTTTATATATACTAGAAAGAACACTGCATAACAAAGAAATGTACAAAGTCAATAAAGGAATGGTTCAAAACCCCCCCAAAAGGTCAACTACATTAAATTTAAACAGCATTGAGCAACTGCTGTGTGTATATATGCATTGAGAAGAAAAGATGAACAGTAGATTCTTATTGACATGCTGAAAATTTAACGCCATATTCAAATATAAAACTAGACATACTTTCTCTGGAATGATTATTTCTTCCCAGCAGGAAATAAATCTGGGCATGAAATACTTTTTCCCTATAAGGAATATTTCTGTGAGCAAACATTTTCTGTATGATTTGTAATGTTGGAGATCTTAGTTTCTACCATGAATTAGATTTCTATAGAAAACAGGAGAGTACCAAAAACTCAAGTTATATTAATATAAGTGGCGGCTAAACTATTTTTAGCAATTTTAAATATTTGTGCTAGATTTAGGTTAAGATACCTGGTTTTCAAGGATAAATCCAGTGTTTCTGCTAGCTGAGTATAGACTGAACTCTCTAAAGTGTTACATACAGATTCAGTACCTGTCTTAAGAGATCTGCAACTTGAAAAGCTGTCCAGTTCTCAAACTCCTCTTGAGATGGTAGTTTTGTGCTCATGTTTCTATCCAGGGACAAAGACTCGGTCTGCATGAGTAACACTGAACTCTTGCTTTACTGTTTCTTACTGAACTGAAGTAGAAATCCGAGGAGGAAGTCCTTCTTGCAGCTTTTTTCCTGTTTGCTCACTTAAAGTGAACGCCTGTAAAGGGTAATTTAGGAAGTACCAATGCTCTTGTGTGAGTGACCCCAGTATAAGGAAATTGGTTGTTATATCAACATATGCACATACCTGTCATTGGTGAAACAGCTGAAGTGTCTCATCTGCTATCCTTCAAATTTTCCTATGTATTTTTATTTTCCTATATATTCCTATGTATTTTTACTGTTATAATGACTGACAGGTCAGTTGTTGCCAGTGAATACCTCTTTGCTATTTTCTGACTTGGCAGAACACTGAATCTGGCAAAACTCAGTTCCTAGAATTTCAGGAAGAAGATAGAAGCTCTTGCATCTTAAATTTGGCCTGCTCAGAAAAATCTTCAAGGTGCTTGGCTGGCATATTATGAAAAAATTATGTCGAATTTTGTAGTGTTCAGTGTTTCATAATGCTGGCTGTGAGTTTTTCCGAGGGGGGCACCATCTTCCTGGATGACAGGAGGCAGCAATTCTCTTTCCACTGTATGCAGAACCAGAAGAGAGAGGTGCATGTATTCCTTAAGAAATTTTGCTTGCCCAGTTTGAGTGCAAGCGTGATTTTGTCAGTTTTAGAGTCTTCATGTATTGTGAAGGTGGTAAGCAGCTGGGTAGGAGATGTGTGAGTTACAGGTTTAATGCTTGCTTACAGGAAACAACAGAATAACAGATGGCATCAGGTGTGAAACATGAATAATGTGAAGTGCAGATATTTATGTGGTACAGGCTGTTTGCTTACCGAGTAGGTGTAAGCAGCCCTAGTTCAGAACACCTCAAAGGCAAATTAAAAATAGTGCTTTAAGAATTTTGCAGTTCAGTGCGTGCTGCCAGCCGTACCCACTCCTGCTCCACTGGCTGCCCACCAGGCCGGGAGCATTCTCTGAAACCCTGAGGTGTGAGGAGCTGCTCCCGGCTGCCAGCTGCCCTCTGCTGTCACCTTCCAGCTCTGCTGGGCTGCGGGCTGAGCTGGAGCTCTGCCCTGCCAGCTCCCCCACCTTGCTGGGCCCAGGCATCCTCCTTCTCCTCCCTGCTTTCTCTCTGCTCTCCCCAACACGGAACTGTGGCTGGTTCTTCTGTGTTGACATTGCCTTGATTTGAATTCCAGGCTCTTAGGACAGTGCTCTTAAAGGGTCTGTGTTCATGCAGCCCACCTCTCTCCACTCAGTGAGGCAGGTTTGTTTGGAAAGGTGATGCTCAGTTTTGTGCTCCCAAAGGGGCTGTAGCATAGGTGGTTCAACCAAAGGGACTGTAAGACTTGCAAGAAATATTTTCCATTTGTGTTTTAGTCAGATTAAATGTGCTGAGAAGAGAAAAAAAAAGACCAGGGACATGGGGAGGCTCATCAGGGATCCTGCATCTCGTCTCTTGATGCTGATGTTGCCCTTGGCTCGATCGGTGCTGCAGTTTTCTGTCCTTAAGTGTGTGTGACAGAAATGGAGAATATTGTCATGCACTTCCACTTGCTTTCCACTCCCCTCAAGGGGATTATCTCAAGAATTGTTGGCTGGAGAACTCCAATTTTGATTACTCTTTCTACTAAGTACCCTCATACTTCTAGTTCTTCTGTGTAATGTATCACCTTCTGTGGCATGATAAACCCAAAAAAATATGTGCACTTGAGCACATGTGAGGGCTGTAGTGGGGGGAATTCTTGAGCAGAATACTGATGCTTCCAGAGTTCCCCAGATAAGGACAGGCTACAGAAATGCTTTCTTTCCAAACTTCCAGGTAAGCACTTACAGGTGCTTACATAAAATTTTGAGCAGACTGTAGATACTCGAATGTGAAACAGCACTAGCCTAGGGCAGGTCAGGCTCACTTGCTACTTGAAAATTCCCTGGAGCCTCCTGATCTGCTGTGAACACTGGCAGACTTGAAAATGTATTTGGGTACATGTGCAGAGAGTAATCTGCTATTTAAAAAACTTGTGTCTTACTGGAGACATTGACATTTTTAATCTGTACTGTTTACAGTTTCACTCCTCAAAAAAAAGATAGAAATTTCTTTTTTTTTTTTTGGAGCCCTAATCAAAAACGACATCTAGTACTTGAGAACTACTAAATTTCAGAGGAATCTAAATGTGTGCATTTCACGCACCATGTATTTTGTATTATATACAGAACCTGTATATCAAGCAGAGTTAGCACATCTTTACACTATATATTGGCAAAAGTTCATTTCTTAGAGTCTGAAATGTGCAAGTAACATAAAGAACAAGTTTTTACATGCTGCAGCTCCTTGGCTTTTTGTAAATTGAGTTCTTAATTTGTGATTTCATAGGGACAGTTAAAAAGCAGTATAAATACTGTTTCCTGTATCATACCACCGGCATTTCTTACTAAATACTCTCTACATCTTCATGTACATAAACACCAAATGTGCTAAACTTATCTCAAGACCTTGAAAGTCAAGTTTGGCTTTGCAAAACCCTGTAGCAGCTGCAAGCAACTTGTTTTACTGGATGTAACATTGGAATACTGCCCTCAGGAAAATATACTTGAACAAAATAGGTTGATGAAATATTACTGTACAGAAAATATGAACTGTTGCCCCTGTTTGTTTTTCCCCATTTTATACAAAAATAATGAAAGTAACATGACTTACCACATATTCATTTTTTTTTCTCCCAGGCACACATGCTGGAGTTGATTCCAAATAAGTTAGTGGAGCAGTTTCTCATGTCTGCTCTTCCTCCTTAAACTGTCCCATATGTATTTTGTTGTTGTTAGTGTGATTGACAGGCTTGGCATTTATGGAGGGGGGGAGGAAAACATTCTTAAAGCAAAAAGCTAGAATATACTCATAGTCTAAATAAGTCTATAAAGAATGTTGGAAAATGAAGTCTTGCTTACAGATATCTGTCCAGAAGTTTGATAAAAGTCTTGCTAATTGGTTTTGTCTTTTTTCTTTTTTCATTTAACAGGAAATAAAAATAGCAACATAACCAACAGAAATCACAGAGGCTGAAAGGGACCTGGAGAGATCTTGGCAGGGCTTCAGCAGAGAGGCAGGATCAAACACAACTAGAGGAAATTGGGTCAGTCTTGGAAATCAGTTTGGTAACCCATTTTTTAAACTGAGTTCTTGGGGATGCATCAGGTTTACCATGTCCTTAAGTGGAACAGCAGGAAGAAGATCTGCAATGAATTCTGCTCTCTACTGCTGGAGGGAGCAAAAGGAAATGTCTATTTGTAAGGATAATTGCTGTCTAAGCACCAGATGGGTTTGACTAGGACACCCTGCCGTTTCTGAAGGAGAAAACCCAGTTTTATGGGCTTTTGTTCATAAGTAGTGGTTTAGGAAACTCTTGTTAAGTCTTTTCACTTTCAGCACACTCTTCAATTTGTCTGTGTCTTACTGAAAAATGTGGTGTCTAAACTGATCCCAGTATATTGTTTATCCCATGGAAACCACTTCTGGCTCAGTGATATCCTGACAGACTTCAGGAGTATGCTTGTCATGCAGCACCCATGTCATTAACAGTTAAGACCAGGACAAACTCCTGTGGAACTCTACTTGAAATACTTTTTGAAGCTGGAAGTGATTCACAGGATATGTTCTCAATGAGAGTCAGATGAGCTCTTACAACACACAGTGCTTTAATCCCATTTCTCTGGTTTGTATGTGATGATTTTTATGTGGGACCTCATTAAAAGCATCAGTGGTATTATGGGCTCTGTGCTTCTTATCTAGGTAGCTATCATAATGAGGAAGGAAATGAGACTGGTTTGACAGAGTTTGTTCCTGGAAAGTCAGTTTTTACTGCAGAAACAATTTGTAGGTACACTGAGGCCCAATATTTGCATTGTATATTCGAGGGAACTGAAGTTGGCCTGGCTGTTCTGTAGTTTGCTTTCCTGCTTGCCCCTCGTGTTCAAGGGGAGACATCTGCCCTTCCTTGGTTATATGAGTTATTGAAAATACATTTTGAGAGTTTTGAGTTTCCTTTGTGATTGTTTTTTATGATTTTGATAAGTCAATTAAGGAGTTTTTCAGAGGCCAAAGAGAACTACACTTGCCTAAGAACTTAATGGATCTTTACCAATCTCCTTATTTTTTGTCATAGTTTTTAACTCCATCCTTGTTTCTGTGAGAGCATCCAGTGTTGTAGCAGGGAGAATCACACAACATTATATATCTATATTTTTCCAAAGGTTATGACAGTCTTCATGTAATAAAATGGGCATGTGGGTTTTTTCAATGTCTGTTGTTCTAGTTTTGGTATGTGGCATTTCGTGGGATCACAAAAGACTGGGATCCAAAGAAGCCTCAAATGGAAAAAATGCAAAAACAAACCTCAGACCCCCAAAAACTTGCTGAGAATGGTTAGTACCATTGCTACACCAAGGCTGTGCACTGATTTGAAACCTATCACCTTTAAATCACTTCCACTATATAGTTTGCTGCATAAATAAGCCCTTTTTCTTTATTTCAGTCATTCTTCAATCCACTTCTGGTGCATGTAGTTTCAACTGAATTTTAATTATTGCAGAATGCTAGGGGATTTTGTTTGCATGTTTTGTCACAGAGGCTGGATATGTGACATAAACCCCATTGTCTCAAGGACAATTGCTCTTTTTGTTATCATTCAACCTTCTGAAATCTTTTGATACAACTTTTCATTGTTAGTTTGACCTTCTCTTTGGATCTAGCAACAGATTCAGCTGTTATTCTAGAGAGCTTCACCACAATGAACCATGCATTAAAAATACATATTCTCATAGGTATTTGTTTGTAGCCTGGATTTTGCACCTAGTTTTCTTTATCTTTTCAAAAATCCATGTTTTAAACTAGTACAATAAAATAAAACAGTAATAAAACTACAACCTGCTACAAAAGTGACATTGTTCATTAGAAATTCTCTTTGATTTTTTTGAAGGCTGGAATTGATGCTGTAGTGCTTGGTTGTGATATCCTTTGCAAGTACTCAGCATTCTTTGCTGTTTAACTGAGCCACTTTTTTGATTATTATTCCTTTGAACACATTGGCAAAACTTGCAGTCTTTTCCTCTAGATTCATATGCTGCCATGTATAGTTTGCACTTAGACTTTATATAGTTTCTTTATAAAACCTTTCCTTTGAAATTCATCTGTGTTGACTCTTCTGATAAAATATGGAAAAATGTGTATATTCAGTTTTCCATCTGGCAATATTTTTATGCGCTAAAACCTAGTGAGCAAATTTAAAAACAGAAAATCAGTATTATTTCAGTGTCTTGCCTTATTTAAATAGAATTCCTAGGCAACTTAAATTTAAAATGCTGTGACTGACGCTTTTTTAAAATTTCTTTTAATATTCTGTGATGGATTTTGTTCGAATAATGAATTCTTGTTCAACCACTATTGATTTTTTGAGGTTTGAGCATTGATATATGTAGAGAATATTTTACCATGCCCATGAGTCTTGATATGAAATAAATGGAAAAATGTCAAAGTAATAGTTCAGCTCCCAGTGGGCATCATTGCATGGTGTTTTACAGTGGAAGATCTCAGCAAAGCTGACCCTGTTGGTGCACATATATTAGATAGTACAGTGCCATAGTATGCTATGGTAGTGCATTATAGTGTATCTGTGATTCTGACATGCAGGTGTCATTCAAAAACTTGTACCAGGTGAATTTTCAAAGAAATTCAGTTCTCCTACTTATTTAGAACAATTGAGATAAAACTGGACAGGATAAATAACTGGGTGGGGGGAACAGGACACTGCAAAATCCAGGACAGCAGGAGGTCTGAGGGAAACTGGTTAAATGTCATAGAGAGGAGGGAGAATCTGACAACAGAATCTGCAATATAAAGTTGTTTGGGCAAGGTATTTATTGCTTATTGTCACAAAGAGAGAATGTGGAAGGAAGGAAGGAAGGAAAGGAGCAAAGAGTGATTGTTTTGAGGGGACCAAAGGGTTCAGGGAATTCACTATTCAAGAGGGACAGGGTGGAGTGCCCGTGTCAGCTGGCCAGCATCCAGATATTGTTTGGACCAAAAATAAGCAGACCTCCTCTCCACTTCCAATCAGCAGATCACTGAAAATGAAGTTGGGAAAATGAAGTTCTGAGCTTGTTAAATAAAGGCAGACAAAAGGAGGAATTCCAAAGAGGAATGGGAGTGTCGCGTCCACCCTTGCCCGTTGGACTGGCGTGGGTGCAGTCCCTTGGCAAATGCGACTGAGCATCCACGGCTCCGCTGTGTCCACTGTCGCCGGGAGGGCAATTCCCTTGCTCTCTCGGGCTGCTGCTCTCCCAATGCAGTGAACAATGTATCCGTGCTGGTTAGCTACAGCAGAGATCCCTCGCCTCGGAGTAAATGAGAAACTGTAACACAGAGTTAGCAGCACTCAGGGCGTCCGAGGTCAGGGGACCCCGAGATCTCGGAGCACCTGCCCTTCATTGTGGAACCACGGGCCAGTCAGCTCCGAGCTCAGGGGAGGAACTGGGGAGGGATAAAGGGTAAGGGACCAACTTGGGTAACAAAGGGGAGGAGAGGGAATGACAAACAGCTTTACAGAAGAGTGAACTATCGAGTGCAAGAGAACTTCCTGGAAACTGGGGGAGATTGACAGGTAATTGATAACAGTGATTTCCAATAACTTCGGGGACATCCAGCCCCTTGGAAGTCCAGCCCTGTTCTGGGTCATACCAACTTGAGACCACTCCTCAGGGGTCTTTTCAGTCTTTTGCTTCTTTTCTCCAAGGTTTTTCCAAGGGAAATGCCCCCGGGGACACCTGAACCACCTCCACATGGGAGCTTGAAGATAGATTGAGAAATAGATAGAGAAATTGAAGAGATTGACAAAGGGAGAGGGTTTAGAAGTGGAAGGGTACAAAAAGTAAAGGAGAAAAGAGACAAGCTGTATCAATAGAGAATATTTCTCAAGGTTTTTGGATTCATAAATAGGGCTTTTACATGTCTTATGTCCTTAGCCTGCTGACATAGATAAAATTTAATGAGTAGAGTTTATTTGACAGTCAATAGAGAATATGATAAAATCTCAATAAGAAGGACCTTGAAAGCTGAGAGATCTGTTTTTTTTTTAATTCTGGTTGAATTTGGGGAGATATCAAAAGGATATTTCAAGAGATACTATGTTTATGATAATAAATTGTAAATGAAAAAGCTATCAAGAAGAAAATGACAAACTGCTTTTGAATTTTTCTCATTTGACTCACAAAACTTAAACTCAGTAATTTCATAACCTTTTATTCTAGATCCTTTTTATTAGCTAGGTTTTGTTTATCATTTAGCTAATGGTAATGTAGCTGAACATCTATCACCCTGGTATTAAGTGAAATTACGTCTAAGTAAAATGCTTTCATGATTACAGGAGAGGTATGAAAGGAACAAACAGTGATGGGTTGTTTCCCACACCAAATGTGGGGGAGTCTTCTATTGTTCTGTGCTGAATAAAGCCAGAGTTTGGTGTGCTTATGTCAATTCTCTTTTCATTTTTCTTGTGAACCTGCTTTTGTCAATCTTCCTCCCATACCTTTAGCATTTCCAGTTCAGTTGTCACAGAGATACTCAAGAAAAACTGAATGTTCTCCCAGGTATTTTCTTTATACAGTACCAAAGTGCCTTTGACAATGACAATACAGAGTTGTTTCTGTTTATTCTCTCCTCTCTTCCAAAGCCAGAAGCCATCCTAATCATATTGGTTTCTTTCCAAGGAAATATATGTTGCCTATTGGAAAAATGCTTGGGGGGATTTTGTTGTACCGGGTGGAATTAGTGGGAATAAGGGCAGTAATTGACTGCTGCTTATGTTGGTACCATTAAAATGTATCTCAAGATTTTTTGCTGTTTCTGGGGGATGTACTACGAAATGTTGGGCTCAGTATTCATTCATACTGGAAACTGATGGAGGATACTCCAGTAGCTCTTACCTTGTGTGTTGTAAACATTCCTCTGATAAGCTTTCCAGGGGTCTGGATATGAGGTGTTTGGTATGCATCCATCTACTCACAGCATTATAAATATTGCATTTCTGACCTTCAGATTTTCTCTTTTGATCTCTGGTTAAATGATGTATTTGCCAGTTTGACACTGCTGACATTCTGTCTGTTTGGTCTAGCATTGTTATACCAGGATTCCTTGTGATCCCATTGTCATGGGAATGATAAATCTCAAATGATGAATATACTTTGAAGCAATGTGGGGAATAAACACACTGGCTAAACTTCACTTGCAAGAAGGGTTTTTATTGCAAAATGCCTGTTTCAGTGTACAGGATAAATTATTTACTTCATGTCGAAGTATTTAACATTGCTGTTTTGTCAGATAGCATAAAGGAGGATAAACTACTATTTGGGTGGATAGTAAGTGTCTTAATTATGGTTTTAAGCAGGTTTCCTCTTACTTTTGTTTTCCCTTGCACTGCATTGGGCAAACCTGCATTTGCAAGACAATAAACTGAACGGTAGTAGAAATAGAAGCTTCCTGTTTTGCCTCAGTGATGAATGCTTCACTTCTCCAGAAATATTTTCTTCTCTGGAACTGGTGAATTGTAACTTCACTTCTAGGGAAGTGAACCATAAACCATAGGAAGTGAGAAAGAGAATAAATGAACACAAAAAGTTGCCCTTTAGTATAGTGTTTTTCTTACGCTCGTTTTAAGCTTTTTAACACCTCAAAAGCAGTCCTACCTTAGAATTCCATGCCTGTTTTCAAAAGCTGATTGGAGGTATGATGGGAATAAAGACTTGATAATGTTACCTGCATTCCTGATAAATTGGAGTCTGTTTAGATTCAAGTATTTTATGAAAAGTCTGTGGGAGTTTTTTGCGCATAACCTTCGTGTCCTCATTCCTTTGTTATTAAAATGAAATGAGAACTTTAAAAAAAAAAGTTGACAATAAATGTCAGACTGATAAAAACCTCACCAGTGACCTTCAAAGCAATGAGATTTGACTATGATATGGTTATCCACTGAGGCCAGAAGTTACAAATCAGATGATGCAGTGATGACTTTCATCCTCTGGTACGTACATGTTCTGCATAACATCCCATGCCTCATTTGTCACCTCTTTTCCTCTCTCCAGAGAAGGATCTATTATTTCTGCTTGCAATTTTGCATCTCTCCATTGCTGGCAGGCTACAGCAGACAGTTGAAATCCCTGGCAATTCTCTCTTCTTGGTCAGCTGTGCCCCAGTTCATGATGCTTCATGTGCTGTGCTGTGTATGTGATTGGCACATAGGAGTGCAAAAGCTCTGGGAACACACACTGGCCCTGATACACCTGTGTCAGCAAAATGAAATGGAATGGCCCATAGCTTATAACAGATTAGAAGTCAATGTCCTAGTAAAATTGCTTTTAACTGTATTCTTCTCCACTTTTTCGTGTTGATTGGGTGGCTGACCTTGAGTTGGAATTTCAGGCACAGAAATTGTTTTATTGTTTAGAGTTAACATTGTCACAGTGTGTGCTGCAGGCACTCTGAGCCAGTGTCCCCATTGCATCACTGACATGATGCCATCAGGGTTGCTGAACTGGCCAGTCCTGATTTTGGATTTCTACTGTCAGTTTGCAGGGTGCTTACATCAGCTTCAGTCATGTCTTTGTTTCTGGTGTTAAGGTAAGCTCAATAAGCTCTTTTTTTACTGAGGATATTCCTCACCTCTTTCCCCCCATAACTTTATCTATCAAGACTTCATAAATAATTCCAGATCCAAAAGGAAGCTTGAATTGAGGTATTGAAAGATTTAAGTGTCTTAAGAGCTGAGGTTCTGCTCTGGATGGACTGAACTCAGGAACTTCATGATATTATAAATAATTATTTTCATTTTCCTTTTTGTTCTATAACAGATGAATTGCACTCAGCTCTCTCATCTCTTGCTGTTTCTCACAGCATGCAAACCCCTGTGAGTCAACACTTTCTGTAGGAGCAGAACAGCAGGACAGAAAGGCCAGAAAGAATGCAATATTTTTTGTGAGGGTTTTCTTAGATCAGTCTCCTTCAGATTTTTTATCTGTATCCCAGGAAACCTGAGGGCCCAGATATTTGCTTGTCAAACTAAGTAGGCTGAAACACCTCTCCTGCACAAGTGTGGTTGAGAATCTGTGAGAAGGTGAGGAACATCATAGGAGGTGTATGATGGCCAACGTTGGCTATGTCTCTGAAAGCCTGGCTTTCACCCTGCTACTGATACAAATCTGACTGAAAAAAGGACCAGACCTCTCTGTCTGATGGGAGCCAATATATTCATTCATAAGGATTGCCTTCCTGCCTCTTATTTTTTCCCCTGAGTTTCTGTCGACTTGCCTGCTTTTAGATTACAAACTGCCTGTGGGAGTGGGGTGCTTTCCCCTTCGTGAAAGATTAGAAACACCCCAAAACCAAGGTGGTTCTCTTGTGGAAAAGCAGATTTCTGAAAGACAGAGCTTTCATATTTATAATGTTTAATCCTCTAACAAATACATCCTTGCCTGTACTGCCTGTAACAAGTAAGAAAATACCTTTACAATTAGTTCTTGCTATGAACTCCAGTTTTAAAACCTCAAAAGTATTTTGTGCAATATATTTGTATATAGAAGAATCCTAGAACATCTGCCTTACAAAAGAAGATTCTGTTCAAATACAATCAGTCTGAGAAAGAAAAAACTTGGAATTTAGCATTTTGTATAAAATTTCAGTGCTATTTGATAGCTTCGTAATAGTAGAATTTAAGACAAATGTTGAATAACCTTCTCTGTTTCTGAAGGTTTCACATTTCAGTCTCTGGCAACCTCCTTTAAGACTTGTGAAATTTTTGCCTAATAGAGGAACTTTGGTTTTTTGATTTAACGTTTTTTGGAAACTTGAAAAGAAAAATCAAGCAAATTTCTTGAATGGACACTGCCCTTTTTTTCACAGAGGGGATGAAAAGAATACTGGGAACTATTTGTCAAATGTTATATGGAGTTTCAGTATTGAAGCTTATTTTTTTTTGTGAGGGGATTTTACAAGTTCCGTAGTTGATTTTATCCTTTGTATTGTTTGCACACTTTGAGTGTTCTAATAAATGTTCTAAACAAATTCTTTTTTTACATTAACTCCCACAGAATATGTTGCAGAAAATTGTTAATCTAACTATTTTGTTTAGATATCTAAATGACAAATCCCTTGTAGATAAACCCATTCATTTTTATAAACTGAATAAGCAAAGATAAAAGCTCTTTCAGAAAGGATGCCTTTTAGTGAACTGTTTTATTAGAATGACCCCAGAACCACTCAGTTAAAGTTCAGGGAGAAGAAATTGAATCAAATGAAGTGCTGTTTATTTCCAGAGAGGATCTTAATCCTTAATGTGCTTTGCTTAACGTTACAGGATCTTCTAGGGGAAGTTAGTGCTTGCTGTTCTTTGAAGCTCCCAGCTGAATTCTGAGGTCTTTGCAGGAGAACAGAGCACTTTGCTGGACTGACACAGCACAAAGGAGGTGAAATCATATCAGTGTTAATGAATGTTTTACGGCACGTCTTGAGACGATGAATTGGCATTAAAAAGAAGTGAAGAGGATCAGTGGTAACTCTGCATTTTACTGTTTGAATGACTTTCCAGATTAAAAATTTCAACACACTTTCCCCTCCTCAAGCATGATGAGGCCATAGCAGAACAGGGAATGTGTGCCAAGACAAGCTGCACTCAGGACTAAGCTGTTACAGTCAGTTATGGCAGGTGAGAGACCCTGAGTGTTTTCAGTCAGTAACGGGGTGAAAACAGAAACCAGGAAAGACTTCCTAAATGGTGAAATGTAGCGTTCGCCAGTCTCTCCTGGCGGCCGCTTCCAGGGTTTGGAGCAGCAGCCGACCCGCTAGGATGGTGGGTTCCAGGAGTCCCGGTGGCCCCNGGGGGGGGAACAAGGGCCTTTAGGGGCTAAAACCACTGCAACAGTGAAAGGCATTTTAAGTTTAATCTGGGGCAGTTGATCATATATAAAGTGTAACTAGTAAAGCTCTCTTCGAAAAGACTAGCACAAAGAAGTTGCAAATCCATTTTGAAATAGACTGCTTGATTTGAAGAACGAGTAGTGGGCTTGGAGGTGAAAGTTATTCTCACCAAATATACACAGACAGTAGGTGCCAGTGGCCACATAAACATACTGTACAGTTTTTTACACTTCTTCAGGAAAATGTGCTAAACATAACTGTAATTAGACTTCATTTCACTGTTCTACCTTTGGTTCTTGCAGGATTAACAAATATAATTTCAAATAAGTCGCTTCAGTGGCAAATCTCTTATGAACAAGGCTTAGATGTATTGTGCAGGGTAAATTCCAATAAGAACAAAATACTAGTCAGCAAATCCTGATTCAATCAATTATTTTCCTAGTTATTTATTCTATATAATTATTCTGAAATTTAATAATGATGATCAAAAACACTTTTCAAAGCAAAACAATGAATGACAATCTGCAGTTGCAAAAGTCTACTATCCCAGACTTACTCAGTGAAATGAAACAGTTTCTCAGATGAGTTGTAATGCTCTAGGCTATTCTGAACTCTGTTACTGTATGTACAGTGCATATAGGAGGAGGTAGCATTTAGTTGAGAGAAATACAAAGCACTATAATGCCATGTTATAGCAGCCCATAAGGGGGAGTATTCAACTGCACTGAATCCTTAGAGTTCAGAAACAGAGAAAGGAGATTTAATATAACCTGGCTGATCTTCCTGGCAGTGAAAAGTAATATCCTAAGAGTTTGGCAGTTCTTTAGACACAAAATAATTTTCACCCTATGTGTACATAAAATCAAATAGCAAATGTCTTACTGAACCAGAACCAGTAAAATTAGTTTTCAAAAATGGAGAGGTGTTTTTTTGGTTGCTTGGAATAGTTACTTCATTTCTTTGACTGGATGGTTAATTTATTAAGAGTTAAATTGGGAATTTTTATACATAAAAAATTACTGTTTCATTTTCTTTCCTATATTCATGCAGGTTCTACCTATAATTTTACCATAGATAGTTGGTGTACTTCTTTTACGTTAATATTGTGTACAAAAGAACCTTTTATTGTTACTGCTGTAACTGAGATAGGAATCTAGCCCACAGTACACATTCATGCAGGAGACATTTGCAGCTGTCAGGGTTGGCAGCTCATTGGCTTCTTTTGAGACCTGTGGATAAAACCCAGTGCAGATTAATGACAAGATATAGGATATATATTTTTTTTTGATAACTGACACTTGGTATCAAGGGGGCTTAACATGACAGTTGACTATTAGTTTATCCTGGCAAATTTTGTGTGGAAGGCAATAGAGTAACACCATGCTCTGGAAAATGCTATCCTTTGCCTTTTATTTGGGAATCTCCCTGTTCTTGCTAAATACTATGTACACAATTTAAGTAGGTAATAATTATTGAAGTTAGACAGAATTCTTGATGTTCCCCTATTTGTCAGCAGTGAAAATACAACAAATACAGAATTTTGCACTGTACCAGTGTGCAACAACCTCTCACTGAAGCTTCATAAGCAAAATACTGTGCTAACTCTAGGAAATATTTTCAAATTCATTTTTATTGCAACCATCGTGTGATAGGGAGATAAGTGTTAAAGTTTCACCTTCTTGTTTGTGTGCCAGGGCTGATATTCCCCACGTGCACACACCACCTTGTAAATAGAAGCTGTGTCATGATATGCCAAGTTCTGACTTTGATACACTTTCTGGTGAATAGATGTTTGCTGATTATATAACTTCAGGACTTAATGTTTGCTCAGTTTGAAATGAGCTCTTTAGTGAAGACTTTATTTGAAGATGATTTTATAGTCATTGATTGTAAGCCTAATGGATTTTGTCTCCACTTTTGGATTGATTAAACAGTGATTTCTGAGTTAGGCATTTGGGAATAAGTGATATTGAACACAGGCATTTCATGTACATTTTTATGCTTTAGTAAGCCAAGTTCAAGAAGTGTGTCAACAGTAATTGGAAACAATACATTTATCTCTATCAAACCATCTGTGAAAATGGCCAAAAATACTGAAATCTGTCTTAATGAGCCAGAGATAATAGTTTCATTTTTTGAAAGGATTACCTTTTTTTGAAATAAGTTCATGTTTAGAGGAAACAAGGAATGTGTTCTCAGTCTGGAACAGTAGTTACCACTCCTTTCTCAGGAGTATTTGATGTTCCTTCCCTTCCCCATCAAAAACAGTGATCACAAGAATAGGAATTTTAACTGAGCTGTTCTTAGCACAGAGTTGTCCTCATGTAGCAATATCATCCCTTGGTGTTGAAGTAATAAATCTAAATTGTTCACTGAACAATTCTTTCTCCATTTCAGTTTACTGTTCAAATATTTCTGGATAAAATATTGCTAGATATAACACTGGAGTCTGGCTTTAAAAAATGATTAATTCCCATTTTATGGACAGTATTATTGACTTACAAGTTTCAATTAAATTTATGAGATTAAGTTTGAATAATTTATATTTAGAACAAATCACATGAAGAAAGAAATTAAACCTTTATGGGTAGAACCAAAGTTAATGTGAGGAGTCATAAGGGTCATATGTACAGTGAGACTGGACTGGTCATGTCTTAAAAAGGCATGTATCATGTTCAGCCATTTTGCAAAATATTATGGGATAATATTCTTTTCTGGATGGTACAGTAATAAGTAGTTGGACAGCAAGAAAATGTGCCTTTGGTTAATGTGCTCCCTCACTCCCTGAATCCCTCAGGAAAAGTCACTGTCCTGCATCTCTGTTGATAAACGACTGCTGTCTCCAATAAAGTTGTACCAACTGAATGATAAATGTTTTCAACTTTGAGCATTTGACCTACCCAACACAGACAAATGTTTATAACATTCATAGAAGTGAAAAGTGTGTATGTGTGAATGTACCAGTATGCAAATTAAAAGCACATTTCTTCTGCACCACTTGTAAAGGGCAGTGCTCTTCCCTAGATCTTACTGAACACTTTTATACTTATTTAAACCTCTGAAAACCTTAGGTGAGTCTCTTATTGAAGCACAAGATTTTCCTTGCCATCTATTCAAGTGTCAGTAATACTAGCTGAAGCAGAAATAATCCAGAAGCTGGCCTTAAACCAGGAATGAAAATGAAATTATTTCTACTCGGTGTAGAAATCCCAGCACTCATCTTCGTCTACTTTTTCATGAAATCATCAAATAGATTTGTAAATTCAGAGGTGTTAAGGTTGCAAATGACTAACAGTCATTATAGAGTGTGACCTTTTGCAAAACAAAGATTGATTTATGTAAAAAAACCTGCCTGTTTTATAGCCTGTGACTGTGATTGAACTAAAGAATATACTTCATAAAAATATTCAGTTTTGATAAAGAGTTTCCTGTGTTTGAAAATTTGCCACCAATGCATCTGCACAGAAGTTGATGAAGGTGAACAGATCACATTTGCCAAGTATTTCTGGTGAGAGCATGAATTTAACAAGATAGCTGCATATTGCATATCAGTCTAAATATATCTGAGTATTTCTCATTAGGGCTTGTCCTGATGTGTCCAAATGTGACTCTTAAAAACCGAGATCATCGTTAAGGGAATGCCTGCAACTTATTTAAACAAGAACATAGTTTAAAAAACCCAACCATAGTCAACCCCCACCCCAACCACAGTTCAGTGCTGTTACCAAAATCTAACAAAAGCCAGAGATCCAACACACAAGATATTAAACTGATTGCTCTGGGATTCATTTTGCTTATGCTAGTATAGAACTCAGTGTTTACAGAACTTAGATAAATCAGTAAATGTCATCAGCAGAATAAGGTGATTTTTCTTTTTTTTTATTTCTCATTCAAAAATGGTATTTTAAAATAAAAATAGCCCTAAATTTAAAAATAAAACAAGGAATTAGGACAATAAATATTTTGAAATTGCATTATGCTGCCTGGCTTCAAATGAAATGAAACACATTTTTCAGTCTAAGCTGAATATGGGTTATTTTTGGATAATTGATACCAGGAATTTAATTTTTGGTTGAACATTTTTAATCACAGATAAACATTTTCGTTTTGTTTTATGGCCAATATCCTGCCTTTTCTAGTCAAACATGTATTTGTTTCAACAATTGTTCAGCAAATGAACCAAACCCACTTTACCTGCTCACACCCCTATCTCCATGTGCTTCTCTGCATTGAGTATAAAGCACCTGCCACATGAATTCACTCATTTGCCCAAGAACAATATTTAATCAGGGGCCTTGTTATGATCACTTTACAGGATGAAGAGAAGAGAGAAGATTAAATAGAAGAGAGGTGCAAAAGCTTGACTTAGAGTTCTGTAGAGGAAAATTATTTCTTGTATGACCACAAAACCAAGCCAGGTGGCTTCCTCTGAATCAGGTCTGACTCCAGTCTGTTGGACACTGCCAGCCCAAGCCCAGCTGTTGCCTCCCCACACCAAACACCCTTATGTGAGCAGGAAGAGTTCTTTACTTGAGCAGGAATTAATTAATCATAAACCTGTTGTGTAATGTGGATACATAATCCCAGCAATCCTGACCCCTGCTACCCTAACATTGTCCATATGCCTGAAATTGCTGGCCCTGGAGTACTTATAGGCCATGGGATCCTATTGAATTCAATGCTTAGCACTAGTGCAGTTGGAGCTCTAAAGATTTAACTTGCTCATTAATGTTCAAAAATTATTCCTTTTTATCCAAAATCCAAGCACAGTTTCAGACCCTTGCTCACATCTGTGCTCAATCAATTTTCTCAATTCTAGGCTCAGTCTAAAAGACAGGCAAATGTACTTTGTTTCCTTTGGACTTAATGATTATCCTAACCTAATTGTTAATATGGATATATTGTGTCACACAGCTGAAAAAGATTACAAAGCAGTGATCTAAATGGAAGGTGGATGAGTTTGGAGCTTCTAGTCACTAATGAAAATAAAAAGCCTGAAGAGTGCCAAGTATGCTGCTTAAGCTTACATATGTGCCTATTTTGAAATGTGAGGGAGGGGAATAGTATTGACTGCTTTTCAGGCATATTCAGCATGAATTAGGGTGCAAAGTGATAAATTACTGTTCAGGTGTGTCCAGTTTATGTGTAGTATTGAAGCAGTCTTAACAAGGTTGAGTGTTTCTAATGTATCCATTTAAATAGATGTCAATTAAATGTGGCTTCTTGGGAAAGACAACAACAGGACAGGCCTTCAGTCGTTGCTGTAATGAAAAAATAGTCTCAGACTTGACAATAAAAGAACCTGAGTGATCATTACTTTGATGTATTGCTAAAATCTTGCTCTGGAGTTGATTAAGGAGGCTCTACAGCCTTTCTTAAAAGTAATTCAGAAAGTGACTGGCTCTACTATACATGAAATGCCTTCTCTGCTGGATCTTCAAACCTCAGTTTGCTCAGGCTTTGCAAGGGCAAGGTTTTTCAAGTTTTCGTGGATGGTTTACGGAGTCAGGTGCTGCAGTTGACTTCTTTTGACTCAGACATTTTGGAGAGAGGCTGAGTTGTAAGTTTTGATGTCATGTGTACAATACTGTGTGTAACAAGCTAGTAACAAATTGTAACACCATCTATTGTGTACTGTGTACTTAGTAGTTTTATTTTAAAGGTTTACTTTTCCATTATTTTCCCAATGGTTTTACTCAGTGAATGTGCTATATTGCTGCACCAAGCTGTGTAACAGAGCTTTGAGAGCACATAATGAATGCAAGTACATAAAGTAGAACTAGTCTGAAGAAGTATTGCCAATTTTTACCTCTTTCCTGCTTAGTCCTTTGAAAGAGTTTTCCTCAATTTCTGCCCCTCACCTTTACCCTTCTGTGTTGTACTGTTGCTTGTTTACACTGCTATTTGTGCTGTAACCTGCCTGTGGGTAGTGCAGCTGTGGAGGTGACGTGAGGTGATGCTGTTGTGGTTTGCTGTGAAGCAGAGGGAACCTGTGTGATGGCTTTCCTATCGTGCCACAAAGGCTGCCGGCTTTGTGTCTTGTCTCATGATCTTGACCAGTGAGCAGAGAAGAGAATATGGCTAAATGCTTGATAAAAAGGAAGAATATTACTTCCTCTAATATTTTCTCCCTCAGATGTGAGTTTATTTTTACTCCCTCTCAGAAACATCCACTCTTATAGTCTTATTTAGGTCATTTCTTTAACCTTCCTTTGTCGTTATTCATCAATAAATATTTATGTTTGGTTCCTTTCACCATGCTGTTTACAACCAGAACAGTAACAGCTCTTGGAAGGTTGATCTGAACCTTTTATTTTGCAGTCATCTAAGCTGAGCATAATTGCCCACAATTGTGTGCCCTCTCTGTCCCCTGTCACTTGTGTGTCCCATCCCACCCTCTCTCCTTGTTTTCAACACTTGTACAATGTACAGGAAAGGATCAAGAAGACATTTTAATTCACACAACCTGTATACAAGTGAAATAAGGAGCCAGGAAGCCACTGTGTAAAAGGAAAGATATACTGTACATATAATTACTTGTGACAAAGAATTTTCTGGATTTACTGAAGTATGAAAATATACATGGATTTTTCCCTCTGCAGGTTGTGCAATATGACACATTTTGTACTTCAGTAGATGCCTACACCAGATACTGGAATGATCAGATTTTCTGTAGATACAAACCCATACAGTTAACAAAATTAATTTTAGTAATGTTAATTTCATGGTTCAGTGATTATTATACTTACATGCACACACCCCCCCCTTACAATTCGTTAATTAAACTTGTGTATACAGTTTCTATATCATGTCCCATTTTGTTTACACAGAAGAGGCATCTTGGATTACTTTCCGATACATTAAAAAGCATAACTACATTTTATATAATTGTTTTAGTAGTTCAGTAGTATTGACTATCTTCCTCCACAGACTTCTTGACATGATTTTGATATACATTCACTCACAGCTGTCAAAGCTGTAGTCTGTGTATGTTGTTATGGCCTCCTCGTTCTTTGAAGGTTATTGTACAGTTGCTGTGCCTGTTATGTTGAGATAGTCAGGTGTCCTGTGTGATAATCTGTACAGCACAGACTGGTGGGTAGGGCCATAACAGAGAAAAAGCAGTACTTTCCTCAATGCCTCATGTAAGTAAGTTGGTGGTTTGGCCTAAATATATACAGGAGATTATTTACAAATTCTCCTATTTTACTCATTTGCTTTGGACAGTGAAAGCTTGAGTGGTAGGTTGGTGTGACTTCTCTGGTGCTTGACTCAAGCTTGCAGAAGAGCAGCCCAGAGTATCAGGAAACGAGCTGGCTGGTTTTTGAAAACATGTATGTACTTAACTTGTCAAAATTCTATTTCTTGCCTATATGATAATTTCGGGATCTACTGGTACCTGTTTTCTATAACCATTAGCAGTCTCAGGATTTAGGCCTTTCTCTCCTCTAACTTGTCCTGATTTTACATCTTTGTAAAATAACACAATTGCACAGACAAATTTAGCCTCCATTTTTTTTTCATGTTTGTATAGATGACATTTTGAATTCTAATGCATTGTAAACCTCATAATGATCTGCCAACAGCAAAAGAAAACCATGATATTGATTTGTGTCCTTAATAATATCAGAAAGTGCAAAGTCACTAAAAATAGCATGTATTTTTAGTAAATTTTGGAGTAAATTATAACAGAGCAGCATTTGCAAATATATTTACCTGTTTTATTTCCTTCTTGCTGCCATGCTTCATAATATATGATAATAATTAGTTTAGCACGGGAGTAGAAAGCCAGAAGGATATAGGAAACCTAATGGGAACAAAGACATTGAAGTTTTCTGGTGAAGTTCTTTAGTATGGTGTGTTCTTGTGATTTGGCACTTAAATATGGAATTACCAGCTTGATTAATTGCTATGTGATAGTACATTGAGTCTGACTTTTAGAAGAAATTAACTTCCATTTCTTAAAACTGAATCCTCTCTGCAGCAGTAAACACAGGAAAGAGGAGTAAAGCTCATAACGTAGCTACATCAGTTAGGTGCTATTGTACTATGTCTTTGAAAAGTATAAAAATGTATCACAGCTTGTGAGGGAATTTTCTAATAAGCAGGTGTGCATCATAAAATAATGGCATGAAACTTGCATCTATCATTTAAAGAGCCAGAAAGACGACTCTAAAGGCTGCCTTCTCAAAAATGTTCTATTTTTTTAAATAACGATCAATCAACACAGCTAAGTGAACATGCAGTGCTACACTGGGGTACAGTTTCTATGGTCTGTTGCAACTTTGAATTGACTTAGTAATATTGAGTTTTCTGCAAGATGAAACAGTGGAAATAAATCTCGAGATAGCCTGGAAAAAGAATTGCTCAGTTTGGAGAAATAATTTTTTATGCAGCTGGAAATAAATTAACCTTCATTGCAGTTAAAGGTAGAGCCATCAAATCCACACTGCAAAATAAAAAATGTGTAAGTATTTTGTAATACCCCAGGCAGTGGCCAGATTATTAGGTGAAGTCAGTAAATGCAAAGTATGCTTTTTGTGGAAACTGTGTCAAGAGCTGTTTTGGGTTAAAAAAATCCTGCTGCCTGATGCTAAATTTTCTGCTCTGAATTAATTACCCAGCTAGGTTACTTCTGCTGTAATTAGTTCTGCATTAGTGGAAAGCTGCACCTCAATAAATTAAAAAGGTGAAAATCTTGTTCCATTCTACTCTGTTTTCAGCTTCCTTCAGTTCAAATTTCTAGGATTAAAAAAAAGGCTTCTAATTGATTCTTCCTTCACCTGCAAAATTCACAACACATCACTTGGATGAACATCTGTTTTGTTTTCTCTCTGTAGATAACACAAAGATAAGTCTAATGCTCATCAGTGATTCCTTCAGCTTCTCTGATGCTGGCTCTGACTTCTTCCTGCAGCTCATTTCAGTGGAGTGTGCAGAAAGAGCTCTGTCAGGACTCACTGTGCTCTTAGGTGTTACCTGTGGCTTTTGCTCATTAGCCAAAAACTGAGATAAAATTTATCTTGGTTTGACTTGCATAAGCTTTTAAGAGGGGGCATTTTGTATAATATTGTTCATAGGTTTTTCTTCCCTTTCCAGCAACATTATCTATGGTACTTATTCTTACTTTCTTCTCTCGTATATTACTTGGTCAGATTATCTCCTCAGCTTGATGGTGTGGGAACTTTCCTGTACTACTCAAAATTGAAGGTATAGTTGAAAGATTTCTGTGAATCATGGTAAAAGCCTTTTCCCAGTTCTCATTATTTTGTCTTAGGTACATCTATCTTTATTAAATGCATCATGCTTTACTGCCTGTAAATATAGAGGGCATAAGTCTCACACATACTGCTGTTTGTATGTTCTGTAATGTAAATAGGCCTGGAAATGCTGCAGTGTTAGTGCAAGGTGCATCAATTCTACCTCCCAGTAACAATTATAACAGCTAATTAAAAGAAGATAGATGAACAATTTAGATGCTTTATTTGCAGTGTCCTACTAGAGGAGCAGAAGAGGACATAAACATTCTTTATGAGATAAGGAATGATAAGAATTTTTATTGTAACAGAGTTATAATTTCATTATAATTTAACAGTGTTAATTTCTAGTATTATATGGTTATATAAAAAGTTTCTGAAATGTCCACAGAAACATTATTGAGTCACTGTTGAGATAAAAAATATTTACAGCTGCCTAAATATAGGCTGTGCAACCCTGTTTGTGTAGCTCCTCATCTCTGGAAGGTTGCTTGGTATTTCTTAGTTAATGGAAATGTCTTTAATACTAGCAGTGGGACGAGCTAAATAAATGCTGCTCAAAATCCAGGCAGATTTACCTTTGTAAACTGTGCTTGGAAGAGATGCATAATTGTCAAAGGAGCTGCCTGGCTGTGTCTATTGATGGGATTATGCAGATATGTCTCTGCTTGTTGCTAAAGGTTCACAAGGCTCTCATGAGACTCAAGTATACAGAAAACCATTGATGTACCAGCACAAAAATCAAAGAATAGTCCAATAACAATCACAACAAGGAGAAGCAGCTACCAAATGCAGAGTAACTAAAGAGAACGATTTTAAACCTTGTTACTGAACAGAGAAACTGAAGGATGAGTGAAAAGAATAGTTTCCAGGGAATACAGGCATATTGATGTGAGTAGGAAGTAGCTCCTGCTAGGATTTATCACCAATTACTTTTCCCCATGCTGTAAGGGAGAACCCTACTGCTCTATTTAATTATTCAGAACTATGATATTGCTCTTCCCTAGTTTCTTCAGGAAGGGCTTAGAAAAAAAACCTTTCTAGAATACCTGTGTATGCAGTAAATTAAACAAGCTGTTAGGTCTTGGTATGATTTGAGAGATGTTGATCACTTCTCTCATTTTTATTGTTGGTATTTGAGAGATGCCTTCTCTGAAAGTTAGCAGATTGTAGCTGTGTATTAAAAGAAATTTCACCAATCTCCTCATGAAAGCAGCACAAATGGAGAAGTACTATTTTATAAAATATTTACAGTGCAGCTCACATGACAGCAGGGCACTGAAAGACCGACAATAATCAAGAACGTGCAGTGAAAGCATGTGTGAATACTGAAATTCAGAGGAGCTGTACTTTCCAGCACTTTTCCTCCCAAAGAACCTCTCTTTGAAGTCGATCAGTACTCTGGGCCTCAGAGGAGTTTGGGATGCTGTTGTTGGCACCCACAGCACAAGTGATTAAAAATGTTTACTAAAATGGCCATCAGTATTTGTGTCGAATTCTTAATCTTTGCCTTTGATAGTGTGCAAAAGTGATCCACAGCAAGAACATAAAAGTTTGTTCTGGATTTCCCTCAAGGAATGTGAAATACCCTGAACTCCTTGAGACTGTAATGAGATGAAAAACTTCTTCAAGTTTCTGTGGTTTTAGGCCACAAATCCTGTGTGGTGTCATGACTCAGATAACAGTATAGTTTTCCTTTGTCATAAATAAGAGACATTATTTTTCTCTGCTGTATTTGCTTTCTCCCTAATGCATGTTCTACTTTCTGTAGTACTGTCAAAAATATGATGCTATAATATTGTAGGAGAGTAAGTAGTTTACTCATCTGGGATATGGAAATCCTGTTAATTTTAGAAGGTACTATTAATGAACTTGCATCATTGGCAAAGACTTTTTCATATTATACTGTGTTTATTAGAGAAAATCTCTTTGCATTAGGTTCAAAGCCAGAAATTGATTTCCAAAGGAGCCGAGTGCCTAGGTTGCTTAGATATTTTGACAATCCCACTAGGTCTCTGTTTGCAGATTTTTGGAACCTAAATACCCTCGAAAATCTGACTTAAGAGTTATAACAGTAACACAAAGGAATAATAACTTGATATTCATGCCAGAAGGATTTTACTGGCACTGAGCATATTGATGTTACACTGGGGAAAATTATATTTACATGTTTTAGAGCACTGAATTAATTAAACATAAAATAAAACTTTGTTTAACATATGTAAAGAATCTGTTCTCCAATACAATATTCCTTGTAGGGATTGAGATAAAGTGTTTTACCAAGCCTAGGAAAGCTATAAACAGGGAAGTGACCAGTGTTCAATGGTTGATTAGTAGTCTGGAGAAAAGACATGCAACAACCAAAACAGATTGCTCAGCCTTAATTCCAGATCCATTCCTGTTTTTTTTTTTTTGCTTCCTTGCTGCTATTCTTTTGCTTAAGCCTCTTAAAACTGGCTTGTCCATTTTCCAGTTCCTATGAAAATATCTCATATAATTTCAAAATAACCATGAAATGATTTATTTTGACAATTTTAATGTTATAAATGCAAAAGAGGAATAAATATTTCGGTTTCTGGGTTATCCCTAGGCAAGGGAAGAAATGAATGTAGTCTAATCTATATAGTACACTATGTATATATTTTCTTCATGGCCTCAGGAAGAGCCCAGAGCTGAAAGCTCTGTATTAATTTTTGATGGTTAGTTTCTATTCTGATGGAAAGTATTTCTTTATATCTGCAATAATACCGTTGAAGCAGCAAGAGCTATAGGGCTCAGAAAATGTCAGCAATACTTTTACAATTTAATTTTAAACTCAGGGCCATAATTACAGGAAACATGTTTTGACTCATTTTTCTGAAACTCAGCTTGTATATCAATCTGTGATAAAATAACTGAGAATATAATTAATAGATCTGACTTAGGAATTTTTCCTCCTTGTTTCCCCTCCTGAACATGAGCAATGAAAATTGTAAATGAAAATTGATGTGTTGCGAAGGACCAGTAAAATCCAAATCCTCTGCTGTGTTAAAAATAAAAATCCAGCTTGACATGGGAATAGGGATATTTACCACTGATGTAGGTTTGCGCTGAAGAAGATGCAGATGCTGTAAACCTGGCTGGTTGTGCTCACCTTGCTCTGATGGAAATTCAGCGAGATACAAAATTGGATCCAACATGATGTTGGCAAAAAACTTTGGTGTAGTTCTGCAATGAGCAGTAGCCCCTCATCTGGATGAGGAATGTAAATGGCCTCCAGAATCTCCTCTGTAACTGTTTGGAGGTCACTGGGTGCTTAAAAGCAAAAAGGTATTTATGTTTTCACTTCTGTGACTGCCACAGGTAGCAGTGCACTGCAGGGCCAAAACCAGAGAGCAATATTGGTAATGCATACCAAAGGTATATTTAAACACACCTCTTTTATTTATTTATATATATATATTCAGTGATTTTAATTTAGTGAACTAATGTGCTGTGTAATTTGGAAAAGTGAGATTTGAAAAAGACTTGATAGCAGAAATTGGTGGAACTGAGCCATTAAATCAGGTGAAGACCTGGTTGAAATTTTGAGAGGATTTGGCTATGATCAATATTATTTGGATAATCTTTGTAGACAATGGCTGTTTTAAGGAATGAAAGCATTTTTGCACCTGTCTGGAGTACTTCTGTTGAAGAAGTCCCAGCTGGTGGAGAGCGAGTGATGTTTCTGCTTGTATAGCACCTGCTTTTGATTTCAAGGGGGAAACCAGAAAATTTCTTCAGTGGGTGGTGACATTTAAATACAGCTGTTGCCTGGCAGAAAGCATGTTAGCTCTGTTTTACCCAAGTGAAAGCACTTCTGCCTTGCATCATGGATGGGTTCAAAGCTCCAGCTGTAATGTCCCAGAGAAAGAGACAGAAAGGGTTGCATTCCCCAAAACTTTCCTGCAGTTATGAAATAAAATTCAATAACTTTGTCATTTTTATTATGCAGAGGAAGATGGGGATGACCAGAAGGATGTTTTTGATGGAACTGGGAAGAAGAAAAGGTTTCAGAGTAGAAAGCGAGCTAAGGTAGGAAAATGTTTATGTTTTGAAATAACATGCAGTAATGCTGTTTGAAGCACCCTAATTCAATAAATATAGTCATGTAAGAGACTGTGATTGAAGCTTATGCCTATGTTTTTGGTGGATATTCTTGGCTCTCCCCACTACAAATATATTTCAGGAGTTCAGTGGGTGTTCCTAGTATGTGGTTTATTTCTATTGTCTTCTGAACAGACAGTAGGGAACGCACAAACCTTAGCAAAATTTCTAATTTTTCACTTTTAAAACGTGTGTTTCTAATTTATCTTAAATCTGTCAATTTTCATGTGTCTGCACATGAATTGTGTCTTTAGCTCATCCAAATAAGTCACTGTTTATTTCCCCTTTGAAGGTGAGTTAAGATTAATTTAAACTTAATGGCCAATTTCTAAAATGAGAAAAAGTTAAATATACAGGAATGGAAAATGTGATGGGTTGAGGGGTCATTTGTCTACATGATCCCTGGTATTATGGTATTTAATCTTTTTACCCTGATGTGAATCTCAAAGATAACTTTGAGGCTTATGCCTTGGTACAATTTGGAAGAGCACTGGAGAAAAATCTTAGGATAATATCACAGATGTGGCATTTGAGAGTGAAAACCTACTCTAGGTTCAGGTTTGTCTGGTTTCAGGAAACCCACTCATTCTGAAGGAAGCTTCCTCCAAACAGTGCTTTGCATAAGTGCTGGTTATGTCATTATGCAGTTTTCCAAAAGCTGCATCATTGTATAGGTTCTCTGAAAAGCTGGAGGAAAGCCAAGTATTGATCATTTCTCTGGCTCTGTACAAAGAGAGTGTACAACTGGGTCCTCCCTATAAAAGCTTATTTCCAGACTTTTTTTCAATCCCATCAAGTTTGAAAGCCTGAGGAAGAAGGGAGGGTGAAATAGTTTGTCAAGCAAGATTCAAGCAGGTATTGAGCAGAAGTAGGCAATTAGCATCTGATACCAAACTAATTGAATTCTTGGGGAAAAAAGAAATGAAGAGTGCTGTCCTGAATCCTACATTAATAATCTGTAGAGAACCGTGTAAATGCCTTATCTGGGCTGCTTTGGCACACAGGTATTTATTGCCAGTGTTTCAGACTTCCTGTAAGTTGTATGAGGCAGGTGTTATGTTTAATTTCAGCTTAGCTGTACTGGATAAAACAAAACTGTTTAACTGTTGATTTTTGTTCTTGAAAATGCTGGAGGAAATGCTCAATTTGTTATGTTCTGTGCCAAGGAAACAGCACAGCTGTACAGGTACGAGCGGAAACTGGAGCACAGCAGCTAAACTGCTGCTCTGAGCACAGTTATGGCAAAGTTCCCAGCTCTGCAGCTTGGCACAAATACATAACATATGAATATTTTATATGAAGTGAAATAAACCACAGGAAGCAGAAGTTCGATGTCTCTAACTGATTTTTTTTTTTACTCAGTTATAAGAATGTGACAGTTTAATTAAAGTGGGGCCTAGCAGGGTTAAATAATAATAAACCCAACAGTATTTCATGGAGATTCATTTTATCTGCATTTGTAATCTTCTAGAAAAAAATAAATTGGGATTTATTCTTTTTCAATGGACTCTGCTCTACAAGTTCCACTATATGGAGAGAAAAAAAATGTGCTATTGCATGATACACATTTCTGAAGCACAGTCCTTTCAGTACCTTTCTTATAGTTCCAAATTACAGTACATTTATTACATTGGAGAGTTATTTGATAACAATTTTCTGTGGAGTGATTCCAGCATTTATCACTGTGACTTCATGACTTAATGAAATTGCTGATTAGTCATTTGAATAAGGATCACAGAGATAGGCCAAGGGATTTTCTTGGTTTTCTGGAAGGTAATTTGCTTTGAAAGGTTGTGCAGCCTGCCTTTAACAACACACACCGTTTTGAAGCCTGTGCTAACCAGCAATCTCCACCAAGGGTGTCCTCTCTGCTTTGACAGGCTGATGGTTCAACTTCTCCAGGTGTTACAGAGCAATCTGTCAGGTCCATTGGAAATTTAATGTGTATGCAGAGGGCTGTCACCAGCATGGGCTAGCAGAAGGTCACAGAGACTTTCAAATGGAGGTGGCTACCATCGAGACAATTTATGTTCCCCTTCTAGCTTTATTTCTGTAAAAATAGTGTCAAACAGTGACACTGCCTGTCTGTGCCTTTCCCACAAGGAGTTTTGGAATCTGTTGCCTGTTACAAATTAATGTTGGAATATATTTTGGAGATCCTGAGGTCCTACAAGTTCATGGAAATGAAGAATTTTCTCCTTTCTCTTGTGACTTTTGTGTGGAGGACAACACCCTCGTGGAATGTGTGGGGAGCAGGCACACTCAGAATCATTCAAAATTTCCTACTAAATCTGTATTTTTCTAAACTCGTTGAGAAACATCAGCAGGCAGGCCAGATAGAAACTTACAGATCATCCTATGTATGCATGTAACCTTTTCTTGAAATGTGGCTTTGTCCCTGTCCATTATTTTCCTGTGATGGGTACAGAAGTGTGTATTTTTTATCATGTGATCCTTTCCAATGTTGTTCTAGTACAACAACCCAAATTTACTGCAATAACATTTGTGCTATTGTATTTTTAGGCAACGTACACCATATAATGTATTGATCAACAATTCAAGCTGTAAATTTTATGTTTACTAAACCATCAGTTTTTTAGACTGGCTTAGCAGCAAGGAAGTGGTGTTTAGATGGAGCATGTAATTCATAAGATTTAATTCAAGAACATTTGGCTATGCCATAAGTAATGAATAGCTTCATATAAGCACAGAAAACTTAACTATCCAGAAAGATATTTCTAGCTGTAAAGTTTTAAATAATTATTGTTAACTGACTTTTTAATGTTGCAAAGCTTTCCCTCATTGATGAGGAATATTGGGAAGAGGCTGTCAGGTGTTGTCAAGCAGCCTTTTAATTATGGTACTGCTTGTGTAAGCTAAATATTTTCAGAATTGCAAAGGATGTGAATTAGGTTAATGTCTGTGGAAGGTAAATGATCCTTCAAGAAAGAAAATGCTTACAGGAGCTGTCAGACTACAGTCTTTCCTCAAGGCAGAGTCAGTGACTGGAATAGATACATGGTGATATGAAAACTTAAGTGCTTCCCACATGCTAACGTACAATATACACTACAATTTTCAGGAAGTGGATGGTAATTAAATACAGAAATAACAGCTCTGCATCTGTGTACAGTTGGATTCAGTGAAAAAAAAATAAAAGAAAACTTTTTGTTGTACTTGACAGTGACTCTGTCACTCATATTGTGGCTGAGAACAACTCTTACCTGGAGGTGCTGGACTGGCTGAAAGGACAGGCTGTGGGTGACAGCTCCAGGTTCGAACTGCTGGATATCTCCTGGTTCACAGCCTGCATGGAAGCAGGAAGACCAGTTGATTCAGAAATGAAATACCGTCTCATGGTAAGACAGATCCTGCAGTACAAATACAGTGATATCCAAAATGAATGGCTATGATTTTATTTATTATTTAACCTAAAACATATATAATTTTGTTGTGATACTATTTTTGAATGTTCAAGTTTTTTTTTCTCTGAAATTTATATGAGTAATTCACACAGTTTTAATAGGTTTAAAACACCTTCCATGCCTTCTTTATCAGTGTCTGGTAATGCTGAGTTCCTGTGTCATCACAGGTTACAAACTGGTAGTGCAGAATCACAGAATGGTTTGGGCTGGAAAGGAGCTTAGAGACCAGCCAGCTTCCAATGCCCTGCCATGGGCAGGGATACCTTCAACCAGATCAGGTTGCTCAAAGC
This sequence comes from Drymodes brunneopygia, assembly GCA_013400955.1. NCBI lineage: Eukaryota > Metazoa > Chordata > Aves > Passeriformes > Petroicidae > Drymodes > Drymodes brunneopygia. The sequence goes on along the minus strand of VZTZ01038425.1, from coordinate 913,170 downwards.
CCCATTCAGTCTGAGCTTGAACACTTCCAGGGATGGGGCAGCCACAGCTTCTCTGGACAACCTGTTCCTGTGCCGCAACACCCTCAAAGAAAATAATTTCTTCTCTATATCTAATTCAAATTTCTCCTCTGCTGGTGTAAAGCCTGTCCTGTCCTATCACTGTGCCTTGTAACAAGTCTCTCTCCAGCTCCCTTGTAGCCCCTTTAATTACTGGAAGGCTGCTGTTAGATCTTCCTGGAGCCTTCAGAGGCTGAACAGCCCCAGCTCCTCTGAAATATCCATAGGTGAGGCTCTTGTTGCTCTTCTGGCATTTGTATTTGCTCAAATACATCAGTATCATGGAAAACATCCCTGTGAGCACAGTGCATTTCAGTGGGCTGTTGATGGGATACTTGGACTCTTCCAAACAGTGCAAAAATATTACAACTTTTGCTGTTGCAGGGTGATCAGTTAACAGCTGGGCCCTTGAAGGACCTGTGAAAAGAAGACTGCTGTAGTCTGTGAACAATGTGTTTACAGACTTGGCACCATCAAGTAAAATTGTGCGAAGAGGAAAAAAGGTTTTATTATATTCAATTATCTCTCAATGGAATCTGTGAGTCAGAGGATATTGTAAATGTCAGGCTGATTGTTTGATGAATGGCATTTGACCTTGAGGCAATGGACGATGATGTTTTCCTCTGATCTATATCTGACAAATTATCTGCTAATTTCTCAGATTGGGGCATAGTGAGAAGCAGTGGTACTCAATCCCTCAGCCCAGACTGAGTGTCATGGGGGTTTGGTGGGGGTGCCAGGCGTGCTGTGCCCAGCTTGTGTCACTGAGCCATGAAATGGGTCCTGCACTGCAGCACGATGAAGCTGTTCCCTCATTCTGCACCTGCCTCAGCCTCGCTGCAATGGGTTTAATGTGCACCAGCAAAGGAATTAATTCATGTGTCAAGAGAACTACAAGTCTGATCTAAAGCTCTCTGAAGCAAAGTGAGGGATTCCTGCTGATTCCCAAGGGTCTGGATTAGGCTCTGTGTGAGCTGTGACCACTGGGACCACGGCAGGATGTGCAGTGTGTGCCCTCCTGTGAGGCACAGAATGCCTGAATATTGAACAGCAACGCTGTGCTGTTCGCTGCTTCTTCATCTTGATATTTAGATTATGAAAGATGATTCATAAATACCATCCTTTCCCAAGAAAAACCCCAGCTCCTGATTTTTTTTTCAGTCATGTTTCGTTTCCATAGCCAGAAATTACTTTCCAGGTTTTACATATCAGAATTACTGTTTGATAACAGTTTGGGTTGGGGGGAGGGGGGAGTCAATACACCAGATGGAGCTGTCGCTCTCAGACCTAGCACCATTCCATGACAGAATGTTTATATCTGAAATACTTCCAAGGATATATTTCTGCAATAAATTTATAATATTTTAAGTGAAACTGCTGGAGGGAGGATAGACCAAAGGCAATGCAAAGAAGTTCTGTAAACAAGTAATGCATCAAAACCATGAATAATACCCTGTGAACCTTCCTGAGAGTTTCACATCAGCGTTAAAAGTAAAACAAATTGCCCTTTATGTGCATTCTTAATTTCAGCCGTGTGAGGAGACCTATAGATTCAGATAGCTCAGAAAATAAGTTTTCATAATTTTTTTTTCAAAGCGAGAAACACCTTTGTCTTTCTCCGAAATTCCTCCAATTTTTTTTTTTAATGTCAATGAGAAGGCAACTGCCTTAGTTTTTTTCTATATAAAACTCCTTTTGGAATATTGCTGGAGCATAAACCTCTGAAAAACGTATTAGCACTGTCAGGAGATCATTATTATACTTTTAGACTGGCTCTGCAAGTAAAAGCTTCTGTTTTTAATGAAACAAAGATTTCATACTAATAAATGTAGAGTACAATAAGGAAGCTAGTGACAGCTATACAGTTATTTTTAAAGCTTATAGTTAAGACCAATCTTAATTATATAGTTGCTCTAAAGTAATAAACATTTTGTAAAGCAAAGAAGGAGAAAACAAGAATTCTAGGAGTGTAGCACATTTAAAAATAATTTTATTGTTGCAGTGTCACCATGCTAATTCTTTTTTCTGCCTTGAGAAATGAGGAAAGATTGAAGTAAAGGTTAATTTTCTTTTTAAGTACTAGGCCGAACTCATACATAATGTAATTTAATTGGAATTTCACTGAAGACAAATTTGGTTCGTTATGTCAGACTTGTAAAATGTGAAATGAAAGTGAATTAACAAACCTTGAACTCATGCTAGATCATGAAGGTTTTGAAGTGAAAGGAGTGGATTGCAGTGGGGGAATGTTTTGGGTGAAGACTTGTCCCCATGTAGTTTTGTGGTCAAATTGCCATTAATATCAATAGCAGTAAGATTTCATCTTTCGCATCCTACTGTAGCCTATTTGGAAGGTCATTCTTCATTCAGGACATTTGTTTTACTGCATTAGTAAAAAGAAATGCCCTTATCCATGCAAAACAAGGGGAATAAAGTCAGAGTTACAGACCATTAGCTAACATCCTAATTACAATTGTCATTAAAGTACATCTTTCTGCTGTCACGAATGAACCAAGAGATGCTCTGATATTAGTGATTTATAGAGAATAAAAGGTTGGTTGACCAGATTTAAGATGGTCAGAATTATTATTGATTCATTCGGTCACAGTTGACTTTTAGGGTTAGTAGCCATCATTTAATTTAATCAGCTTTGGAAATATGTTAGCCAAATATCTGCTTTGAAAGGGAAGCAAAATATTTCTGTGGCAAAGGTCAGACCTTGACCAGAGACACCTTCCCCACCACAAGCAGATGGGTGTCCTGGACAAAAGCAGGACATGGACATTAATTGCACACAAGGGCATCCCCACTTGCTGGAAAGTACTGGTGTTTCCTGGGTTAGTGAAGAGACAGGGGCAGAGGGAAGGCTTTCAGGGGGATAAAAAGAGAGGAAGAGATCTGTCAGGGTTGCTGTATACTCAGCAGCCTTAAGAACTCTGCTGTGACTGCATCCTTTCTGCCTTTTCCTCAGTCAGAACCTAGAAATTGTTAGCTGATTAGTTTGTTTAGGGGTTTTTGGCGATAATTTTTTTCTAGAAAGAAAGAGAGATTTATTTATTTGAACAAAGGATTTTTCTCCACATTAGGGAAAAAAAATGCCATCTTTTGATCCTTTGTCTTATCATATGTCAGGAAGCTCATATTTAACATTTTCTGGAGTATCTCACTGTTTCATGGTGAAAGAGAGAGGCTGTAAGGAATGGAAGGAATCCTTCATACTGACAGTCAGAGTTTCTCAGGAAATAAAAATGAAACTTATAAACTGTCTGCCTTCTCTTCATAAAATGTTGGATATCACAGGACTTTATTATTTGGTCAATGCTGCCTGGGCTTTACAGAGCTGCTGGCTGGTTGTCTCTGCACTTCATTCACTGCTGCTTCATTTTCTCTCTGTTATTTCCCTATCTCATTATACTTCTTGGTGTGTTAAAAAATAATTTGACAAAGAGCAAAGTAATCCCCCACAAGATTAATTCTGTAACCAAGTCTGTCTGCTTTACAAATTGATGCCAGTGGTACAGGCTATTTTGCCTGCTTATGCCATGTGGAAAATGTCATTGTGAAGGAGTAGCAAGTGACATTCACTGCAGCCTGGACATGGGGTAGAAACTGGCTAGCTCTAGTGATTAAGTAGCCTACACATTTGGATATTTTTCAGTGGTTGCCCTTTTGCAGTGTACTATAATTTCATTTTAATGTAGAGTTATCTAAAAAAAAAAATAAAAGAGGAATTTCTAGTGCTTATATTTTTCCATTTTTCTCTTACCTGTAGTTGTTTCTTCCTGGTACTAGAACTTATTTTTGATGTAATGAGTGTCCAGGATTCCTTGATCTACACTGTAATTGCTGTTGATGGAACTTTAAGTTTGTCCTGTCATCTGTACAAACAATTTTTTTCCCATCCAGTTTTCCCACCTAAAAGCAGTATCAATACTGCTCATGGTGATAGATCATTTCTATAGTTCACATGCAGGCATCATAACATTCTCTGCAAATCAGAGTGTAGTAATTATTGTTTGCCAGATGTTTTTACTGATGGTTTCTATCCAAAGTTTCTTGTTATATATGATAAAGTCTGGTTAACTAAATGCATAACTCTTACTGATTAAGGAAAATGTTCAAATATCTCTGCTAAGGTAGGAACAGGATGTTTATGTCCAGTCTATCAGACTCTTAAATGCATACATTTTCTGCATTAGTTTTGCCCTCCTCTGCAGAACGAGGTAATGCTGCATGTGGGGCTCTTGTTCTCTGTGTGCCTGTGTCCTGGTGAAGGTAACAGCTGGTTGTGTATTCTATTCAGTAGCATTCTGTTTGTTCACAGTCTTTGCAGCTGACACTATCATTTCAAGCAGTATATTAGCACTAATCAATCATAGTTTATATGATTTAAAATAAATTTTAAAATATAATTCATTAATGTGTGCAAAAGTGGATGAGTTGTGTTGTTGTCCTGACTGAAACCCATTTTGGTTGCTCCCAAGACTGGTCTTACACATAAAATACTTTCTTCCTTTCAGGGTATGAAAACCACCATGTAATTCCCTGCTCCTTCAGTTGTGCAAGCAAATACCTTTTGTGTGTGTGAATACTGTTATTTAACTACTTTGTATCAAATACAAAGGAAATTTAGCATGAAATTACATTTGGGGGTGTGGTTACGAAGATATACACGATGCTTACAGGTTTGCTGAGCTTTTGTCTGTGTGACTGGATACAGGGGAGAAAGGGGTCATCATTCCATTATTGGCGTGAAAATTTCTTTTATGTATCTTCATGATATTTTTATTGTTATTGTTGAACCCCCCTTTCTCTGTGGCTTTTGGGTAGTGCAATGCAAGAGGTTTTTGACACTTCTGCCAAAAGTTTTCAAGCAAAAGGACCAAGAGCAAAAAATACAGAGAACTGCTGAAGGTACTACATGTTTCTGAAGTATTTCAGATTTAGGATGTTAAAGGAAGTGAAAGAATTGAAGGGCTGGATATATAAAGCAGCAGAAAACATGGGGCTCCTTTTCCTTGCTTCAATGAATGTGTAAAAATGATGTCTGGATTGGATCAGCATCTATGGGAATTGGCTGAGAGAGAAACCACATCACCAGCTGTCTGTTGGGTGAAAAAAGGATGGAGATTACTCTCTTGTAGCTGTTTGTTTCCTTCACTCATAAAATGACTCCAAAAATGAACATTTAGCTTAATGAATTAAATCCAAAAGAAAAGGTTTTCTATAATTTTACCTGCAAGAGGGGAGAAAACTCTATTTCTGATTCTTACAAAAATTTTTCCTCCGCAACGAGTTTAGCTACAGACTGAAAAAGTCAGTTATTTGAGCATTTCTCTTCGGTCTAATATCCCTAATCTTGTCTTGAGTAATCTAGTGCTTTCTGTGGAACCTCTGTGTTTTAGATCTTATCTGCTCTTAAAGCTTTTTAGTTTTTCAAACTTACTGCAATAGTGAGAGTAGTAGGCACACATATCTTTCAGAAGGACTTTTTTTTTTTTAATTGTAGTGCCATTGAAAACTGCCTGCAAGAACTTAGTGCAGAAAATCAAAAATCCCAGTAATCACCAGATAAACTGGTGCCAGTTCTTTTCCAAATTACACAGCACATTAGTTCACTAAATTAAAATCACTGAATATATATATAAATCACCAGATAAACTATCAGTGCAGCCAATGTGAAATCAACTGTTTTTCATAGGAGGATGACAGCAGCATTATTATTTTCTTGCCTGCTCTTCAAAGCTTTGTATTTTGGGCTCATGATATGTGTATCTTTTTTTTTGTATTTTTAAGCTACTTTCCATGTGTGTCACCAATCCCTCCTTTTTTTTCATTGTTAGGAGCAATGTCAATCTCCTCCTCTGAATACACCTGAATTGGAAATGCCAGCATTTATTGCAACAAAAGTATCTCAGTATTCATGCCAGAGGAAGACAACTTTAAATAACTACAACAAGAAGTTCACGGTAATATTTATTCTATCTGTAAAACAAAAACTAGTATAATTAAAATAATTGATATAGTACTTGCCTCTATTTTCTATGGCACCCTCAGCAAATTCATGAGTAAACAGGCAGCACACTAACAATTAAAAATGTTATAAATCTGCCATACTTAAATTAAAATTGAGTGCAAGCTTAATTGCATCCTCTAAGTATTGCTGAAAGCTTAACACTGTGGATCTTTAAATACATTAATAGCTTGTAAACACATGAATTTTTAAAACAAATGACAGAGCAACATTCCAAAAATGTCTTTTAGCCTTTCATTACAGTCTTATTTGGCAAGCTGGAAGTATGATAAACAAAAGTTTGGTTTAGGTGAGTCCAAGGTTCTTCACAATTGCTGTGCTGCCTTTTGGTTTGCCCAAGTGTTCAGTCCTTTAAAGTACAGTTCTAAACTTTAGATTTTCACAGTTGAGCAGTTATGAAAACAGACTGCATGTTAATTAGTTTAATATCACAAAACTCCCTTGGAATAGTGCAGTTAAATAGAAATCTGACAGACTGTCATATATCCTAGCTAATGCTCATAAAATTGCACATTTCAGAGGGTATGAAGGGTCTGAGGCCTCTGGTCTAAATTCCTCTGGAGTTACTGTGTTTAATGGCTCCTCCTGGCTGGCTCTAAATACTCAGTGATCACTATTCAAAAGGAAATATTTTTCAGAGACTCTAATGTAGTGCAATTTAAATATATCTGACATAGTTACATGCATATGTTTCAACTATAACATCAAACACCTCCTCATTTTTCTAAAGCTTTATTATTTATTTTGTTATTATTTACAATTGTTATGGTTCTACTTTGTGTGTTCCTGTAAATACGTACAAATCTTTCAAGAAAATATCATTTGTAAGATCCATATAAAAAGAATAGCAAGAGGTACCAGTTATTTGTGAATATAAACCCTTTACAAGGTAAATAATAAAACCTCTGGGAATTCAGAACTAAAGAATAACCTACAAGCAACTCAAAAATGTTTTGATCTGGGATTGCACAGCTAAAAATTAAACAACCTAAAATTTGGCTTTTAGGTATGCTTTGACATAATCATCAATTACTATTTGTGGTAGTCAAGTAGGTTGATCTGTTAGCTTATTTACAAGAAGTCCCCTTTTGAGCAACCTGATGGGAATTGAGTTTTGACCCTGTTTTGAGCCTGATGTCCCTTCCAAACCCAATGTTCCCAACATTCCCAAAGCTGCTTCTTTTGAAATGGCTGCATTTCCCCACCTCCTACTAGAAAACAAGGCTGTGATTGTAACCATTTAACCTCTTGAAAGCAGCAGTTCTTTTTCACTGTTTATAAATATCAAATACAAGCTGCTGTAGGGGAAAATGTCAGGCCAAAGATAGTATGACTGAAACATTATGTAAAATACCAAACTTCTTGGAGAAATAGAAAGTGTCTTAGTTCTACACTTCCTGAAAACTGTAGAATGTGGGACCTGGCTCTTTGATGAATTCTCTGTATCACAACATTTTGTCAGACAATCTAAAGGTAAAAAATTAAAAGGAATGTGATGGATAATGGCAAAGTAAAATTGTCGTTCCCAGAAGGAACAAAGTTGTTGATTTTAATTTTCATTAGTGTTTAGACCACATTCAATTAATTGTTTCTGTTGTACCTGTGCTTCACAGAAGCAGTCCCTAAATTACTTCCAAGGTTATCAATGCAGCAGTCTTAATGTCAAAGTACAACTTGTATTTGGTGAATGAATTTCATTGAACACATTAGAAGTGGAGCAGTTTGGTGATGGGAGCACTGAGATTCCCTTCTCTTACCCTGTATATCAAACATTTCTGAGTCTGGGGGGACACTGGGTTTTGTAGTGACAAAGATATCAGTTTTTCATCTTCAACATATTTTGAGAGTGACTTCTCTGAGTTCATGCTGTGTTTTGTTTCTGGAGATGGAATTGTGCAAGTTTATATTACACGAGTCTGTCTAGAATTTGCATCTTGTCAATCATAATGGAACTCCTCAGGGCTGTTGCTCTTATTCCTCACAGCCAAAGCTGGCAAGGACAGCTGAAGGGTTGGGTGCTTATGGGCTGCCAGAACTGGCCCTTGCCCTGGAGAACTGCCAGTTGGTCTGTCTAATGTCACAGGAGCCTGGTTTTTAGATTTGCTGCTGTTTTGTTGGCCTTGTATTAATCCTGTAATTCACCTTCTCAAATAGAAGTGTTCCAACAGATTTTTCAGTGCAAGCACTTAGCAAATGCACTGTAGCATTGGTATAATTCACTTGTGCATGCTGTGGGCAGCCAACCATTAAATGACAGATTTTCACTGGGTCAATACCATACATCCTGAAAATTGGGTCCAAACCATCTTGAGTTATGTGTTGATGGTAGCATTTTGTTATAACAACCTTATCCTGTGAGCCAGGCTTGGTCCCTTTTCTCACAGAATTTCTGTTTTCTTTGTTAGCTTGTCTTCTGATCATGCATGTAACAGGGGTACAAAGCTGTTATTTGCTAATGCATTCTTTGATGAACTCTTGGATTCTTCCTTTTACCGGACTTTGCCCTGATATGTTGTATCAAATTCCTCTTTCAAATAAGTAGTAGCTGTGTTTGAGAAAGTGCAGCAATTACATTAGAGTAGTCACTAATAGGCAGCAAGGTGGGTACAGCAGGATTTGTAAGTTCTGGTTTCTTGGGAGAGGCACTTTTGGGGACTTGATATCTGAATAAATTGATTATTAATGGTCCTTTTTAATCTTCAGTCCTGTTCTGCATATATTTCATCATGAAAGACTACTTATTAAAAAGAAATAGCAGAGATATTTGATGAGAGCTCATGAGGAAAATGTGGTGGTTTCATATACTGAGTGCAATTTCTATGTTCAAATGTCTCATGTTTCCTGTCGTAATAACCAGAAAATAACCTGCAGAAAGTTGCAACAAGCCAGTTTTACACATGGAAGAAGCTACAGAAGGGTTGACAAAAACTGTAATTGTCAAGGTTTCATTAATGAATTCAGTATGGGGCAAATCCCAGCCTAATAATTTCTGAGCTGTTGTGCAGTAAGACTTGTTGTGTGAAGGACACACTAAGAATGTCAGGTGCCAAGGAGGAGACAGTGGCACCATGGTTCAGTTCATGGAGTAGAAATGCAGCTCCTTCAGGCTCTGTCTCCTTGCAGTCTCTGGGTCACTGCACTGTGTCCCCAGGCCTCGGGGGGTGCAGGCTGAGAGCCCCTGCCAGGCTTTGCTGAGCTGGGTGTTCAGGAATGCACCTGGACACATCACCCTGACTCAGCTGAGCTCTGCCTGCTCAGGTGGGTAAAGCTGCAAAACAAAAGAGCAGATCCTTGAGTGGAGTCTGCACCTTAGCAAGTTTCCTTTATGTTTGTCTTAAATATTAACACTACTGTGGAATTTTATACTATAATATTGTTCTCTGGCTTATTTGGAGCTATCTTCCCACTCCCACTGAAAATATACACTTGGAGGCTGCATTGTCTTTTCTTGTGCTAAAATAAAAGGATTCGTTCTGCTGTGCCCAGGAGGGGTTGTTGGATTTGAATAGTAATATCAGACTGCAATAAAAGTCAGAAAGACATTCTTCTGTGAGAAAATACAATTTAGTTCTTACAGAAGAAACTAATTAAGTCACAGGCAAACGGTTCTGTGATTCTGAGGCTTACTGCTCATGCTACTGAATGTTACTTTGCTTTGGCTATTACTCATGGTAATGAGAGTGTGGATGTCTAGCACGGGAAAGATGCCTGGTTTCCTTTCCACTCTGTTAGAGAAATAAATATTTCTTTTTTATTCTTCTTCTTTTGTATCTACAGAATAATGTATCAGTTCTGCCAGTGGCTCAAGCAGTTATTATTATTATTATTATTATTATTATTATTATTATTATTATTATTATTATTTCATTTTAAAACATACCTCAGAAGATCCTCAAGATGAGTTTTATAATGAACTTGGGAGCTGTATAGTAGAAAACCACTAGCTGAATGGACACTCTTAATAACATGTAGTGTCCCACTGAATAGCTTACTTCAGTAAAAGTTCTCCAGACTGCACCTCAGAATTATGATGTGAATGTGTGCAAAGTGTATAACTATTCTAAATTAATTGATTTGGTCTAAAGAGTAAATATGTATTCAGATTTTTAAAATAAGTGGGAAGGTGCTTCCTGAAATACAGAGTATAAATATGTCTTTACTTTTCAGCAAGTTAAATTTGCATGATACATAAAGGCTATGTTGTTTTCTTTGACTATATTAATATGTGTAATATACATTTTGTATTTTATATTTCTTATTACACAGGGTGTCTCTTATGTAGGGCATTGTTATGTGATTAACACTCTAACTGCATTTCTGTGCTGTGTCAGCAGATATTTTTTCACATTTGTATTGTTTTCTTTTACAGTGTGTGGAATAACATGGAAACTTCTCATGAATTCCACTCTGTTTCAAGAAATGAACTTGTTATTGTTGGTTAATATGAGGAGCAACTGGAACTAACATATTTATTTCCAGTAATAGTGTTTATGCAAGGACCCTGGGATCATGCACATTATGCTCATTATTATTCTCTCACCTCCTCTGTTTTTCTAGCTGATGTAAGATTACAAGATAAAATCTTGGATCTGGGAAAGTGTTGGTCTTTTCACTACAGATAAAAAACCAAAAAAATCAGACTGAAGAAAAATGGGTAATTTCATTTAGCTGGAAGTCACTTTAGTCAACACTGCAGGTTGGCTTAAATTGCTTAATTGTCCTAGTAACAGATACCTGAAAGAATTTATTTTCTCTCTCAGCCTATACAAAGGCCATTCACATGCCAGATATCTCTTCCCACTGAAATGCAAAATTAAGATTTACAGTGGGGAAAGAAAGAAGAAAATTATTTGAATAAAAACTTCACCTGACATTCTTAGTGTATCCTTCACACAACAAGCCTTACTGCACAACAGCTCAGAAATTATTAGGCTGGGATTTGCCCCATTCTAAAACAATTTTGAATGGACATCAAACTCTGGTGACGCTGATGTGATGAGAAGTAGGACCCGTCCCTTGGATTTGCAACTTACTAAATAAACAAGTACAAAAGAGTGATTGAGAGGGAAAGCAATTTAACTCAAATTGCTGTTCTGAGTATAAGAGTTTTTCAAACACATACCATGTAGGATTTTTGGGTTTTTTAATCACAACTTGCTATTTAGCTCTTTGGCAAATTGAAATTCCCTGTACAACAACGTGTTAATATTTTTTAAATTCATGCCTCAGTGGTGTTCGCAGACTCAAGTAAGATAAGGGCCTTCTTTAAGAGATGCTGTATAAACACACTGTAAAGGCATTCAAGCCCTGGAGTGTTCACAGTCCTGACACAGACTGAATGGAAGATGCCAAGAGAAACGATGGCAGGGAGGGCTGGAGCAGCTTTCCAAGGTCTGGCAGCAGTGGAGATGTGAGTTGTAGGCATGGCAATGAGACAAGTGCCATCTCCATGAAGCTGCAGTAATTTCTGTACAAAAAGATGAGCTTTAAAATTTGGTTTTTTGTGTGGTAATATTGGTGATGTCTGCTCTAGCAGAATCTCAAACTGAGTTTATTAAAGACTGTTTTGCAAGTAGCAATGCAGCTGCTCTGACACTGTTGTTGAAATGAGCAGGATACTCTGAAATCGAGCCATTAGTTTGTTTTGCTTTTCTGCATGACCTGTATTCTGATAATCATGCTGAATGTTATTGGTCAGCTCTTCACCAGATAGAAACCAGCATGGTTTTATTGATTATTGTTTTTTGCTGAGAATCATTCTCATATATTAGTTGAGAATCTTGCACTTTTGTTGGTTTCATATGTGTGATTTTTAGCATTTGTAATATTTTAGTCCGTGTTTTTGCATGTGTAAGATGATTATTGGTAACTTTGTGTTGTTAATGATATTTTATCTTATCAGTTCTTAAATACCAGATATTAAACGAGGTTCAGAATTCCTCTCTAAATCTGTCACCTTTCTTATTTTTAACACAATTCAGCAAAATCTTAGAGTACCTTTGGATCTGACCCACTGGAATCTGGACATGCATTTAAACCCCAAATTTTATTGTAGTCCAAGTCTCACCAACAAACATTCCACAATTTCAGAGATGAAATAAAATTTTCAAAAAGTGAAGAACTCAAATGTAGCCCAACCCTGTTCCACATTTAATTAGAGCAGACCTTGCAGAGTACTCTGAAGAGAATGAAATTCCCATGTGCTGGAAATCTCTGGAAATTTAGTTTCCTTTTAAACTGGTGCTTTTTAAACAGGTAATCTGAATATTGATTTGATTGATAAAGTGAATAGGAGGTCCTTCATGAAAGACATATAAAAATTTGGAATAAATGGTCAATAACTTTCCTTTTTATATCACCATAAGTAGACTTCATCAGAGATCTATTAGATTGTAGATTTTTCTTAGATAATATTAGAGCTTTATATGCTTTCCCCCCCTAGAACATTACTCAATATAAACTATACTATTTAACAGACAGCAAGTCCAGTTGCTGTCTTTTTTTAAAAGAAATATTTTATCAAAAATAATGTTAAAAGTAGTTTTACGTTAAAAGACAGATTTTAATTAGTTGCAGCATTTGCAGGCAATGTGGTTTTTTTGTACAGAGAATAATGAATATTCAATACTCTTTAATTGTTTGTTTTAAACAGCTTAATGAGCTTCACAAAGGCAGGAAAACACTGAAAAATGCAAACTAGATTCATAAAAATGCTTTGATTATATTTTCTCATTGACTGTCTATAGCCTCTGAGTCAAATGCTCCATGTGTATTTTTCAACAGCAGTGGTGACACAGCTTTTCTGAGAGCTGCCCTCCTGCCAGTGGGAAGGGACTGGCACCTCTCTGCAGCAGGGTTAGTTAATGCAGACACAATTATCACCATGGCTGATTATTCAGTGTAGAGCACATACCAGATGTGCATGTGAGAAGCTGCCTTTTGGGAGTGAGAAAAAACATCCCAGGACTTTTTGAGTACTCTGATAGAGGTGATGGCTTTGCCAGTCTCTGTCATTATTAATTCATGCTGCTGAGCAGCTACTGTTGGGAACTGTTACTGGCTATGTTTATCAGTATAGACTATTTTAACAAGAATGTAGCAATTATATCTTTTTAGCTCTGCCCCTGATTAATGCTTTTAGTATTAACTGGAGTAAGAAATTTCTTGCCAAACACTGATTGCTTGAGTATTCATGTGTACAGATTGTAAAGAAAGAAAAAGAAAGCAAAAGTAATCTTAATTTTGTGAGTTGAACTGTAAATCTCACTTGAAGCAACAATTAGCATGTTCTGTTCCATAGGAGGAAAGAATCTTTGAAGCTGAAAAATAATAGAAAGTGTAAGAACTTGGGAGAACATCCAGAAAACCCCATAGCAGAAGAAACATCTGACTCCTGTTACTCCACTTGTAAAATACATGTCCCCATTTTCTTTGCTCTACTGTCTATGCTGTGTGTTTTCCTCCATATACAAACTGGGATGAATCCATGTTGCTCATGAGCTCAAAATGGTAGTTTCACCTTTTTCTGCATTAGTTCTCTTTCTAAATAGAAAATATAATGTGCCTGTCCTTTACCAAAAATTGTGTGATTATATACAAGATAATCTGTCAAGTAAATAAAGATCTTAAATGTGGAAAAAAGAGCAGTTGAATAAATCCAACAATTAGCTACTGCAAGAGATTTAGAGACAGATGTTAGGAAGCTAAGGCTTGTGCATTATTTTTCTAACGGATTGGATTTGTTTGGTTTCTTTTTCTTTTCCCAAAGGAGCATTCTCTCTCCTCTTTCTGATTCCTGGTACCCAAGGGCTAGTTGAACGTAAATAATAGTTGAAACCTCCAGATCAGGCACATTGCTAAACAGCTGTCCTTCTCATGAGATCTTTCATGAAATGTTGTGGAAACGGAATTTCACAGCCCTTACTTATGAGGGTGGCTGGTAAATGAATATGCAGCTAAGGGAAGGATTCTTAGAGTGAATGGCATGGCTTCATGCTCAAAAAGATGAAGGTGATTTCCAGTATTGCCACAGATTCCTATTTGGTTATGTCTGAAAATGCAGATGTTGAATGCTGATCAGCAGGATTACTTATGGTTGAACATAATTTAAAAAATTATGGCTCTATTTCGCATTGATTTATTTGTTCTGCACAGAATACAGAAGGCAAATATCACAAAAGGTTTTCAAACTTGGCTCTTCTACAGATCAAAATATTTCCTTGCATTTGTCTCTAAAATGCCATTTTTATGACACCTGGAAAACTTCAAGTTGTTAGAAAATTAGTCTGTGCTTTTTTTTTTTTATGAACTCTGTCTTTTCACCCTGGTGTAAAGAAGTCAGTCTTGAATTAGCATACAAAGTAGCCTTTCTAAGGAGCCTACTGAATATTTTAAGCTTTTATTAAACTTTACCTTTTTTGTCTATATCTCCCCTTCTCCCAGGATGCCTTTGAGGTAATGGCTGAAAATTATGAGTTCAAAGAAAATGAAATATTCTGCCTGGAATTTTTAAGGGCATCTTCTTTGCTGAAATCTCTTCCATTTCCAGTAACCAGAATGAAAGATATACAGGGTTTGCCCTGCGTGGGAGACCAAGCCAGAGATATCATTGAGGTAATGGACTTCTGACTTATCTGCCAACTGATTATTTCACAGATCTGCATGTGCAGGTCACAGAGAGGAGCACTGGTATCTAGGTATATGTGCACAACTTCTGCATTTCCTATAATAACAATGTGTTACCTTTGTTGCTAAGAATGGAATGGATTTCTGTAAACCTTTTGTAGTGACACAAAGCTCTGTCATGGAAGCCCCACTCTTAGGAATGAGGGTAACAAGTGAATAAATACAAAGGAATAAAGAAATAAAGCAGTATCAGCTTTGCATGTAATTTCTAAGGGCTCACCCTGATCTGAATGCAACAGGTTAACTGTTAATGGTTTTGTTCATGTGACTTCTGCCCTTGGCAACATCACTGCTCACCTGAATGCTTTATTAGAAATACTATTTTTTGCAAAACTGGTAAATATTTTAGCACTTTAATGTTAAATCTTACCTTGCTACGTTATAGCAGGTTATAAATAGTTATAGTAGAGCCTTTTCTCCAGGTGATGGATGAACTCTACATTCTTACAGGAACTTGGAGTATTCCCTGCATTTTTCTTTAGTTCTTAGCATTTTCAGGACCCACATCTCCAGGTGCTGCTATTCCAGGGGGTCTCAGCTGTTTGAAGGGTCATTGTTGAGCGTTGTGCTTTGCTCTGGCTTCTCCTTTGTCCCGTTCCACCAGTCAGGAATGCAGCACCTGAGGTGCTTTTAGTGAGGGAGGTGCAATCATGATCCCACAGAAAAGAGGAATGGTTTGTTGGGGTTATATTGGCGGTTTTCTTTGTTAGTTTTGTTTTTAATTTTTATCAGAAGGACTAGAAGAATTATACACTCTAGAACAAATGTATTTGTTCTTACAATGGTCTTACTTTTGAGAGTAGAAAACTCAACCAAATAATGAAATCTAATTTTCAGGACAAGTCATTGATAGCTCATGATAAATAACTGCTTTCTGGCTGTGACTTTATGAGTAAATAAGTACTGTGAAATACGTTCCATGGTCCCAGTTTCTACTTCATCCTTGAGTAAATTTATGAGTAAGTAAGGACTGTGAAATTTATTCTGTGGTTCCAATTTCTCCTTCATCCTTCAGTAATTTTCTGTCTTTAAAAGGGTTGCAGAATTTGATCCTAAGGGAGTAAAACAATATGCTTGCTAAGGGTTCCCTTTATTGATTGATAAAAATTGATAAAACTTGATTTCAGATTATTTTACTGAATCTTATGATTGTGGTAAGATCTTACAATTGATTTTTTAATATATTTTTTATAAGTAATAGTTTTCTTTGTTTAGGAGATTATTGAAGAAGGAGAGAGTTCCAGAGTTAAAGAAGTGTTAAATGATGAGCGATACAAGGCATTTAAGGTAAATCTTTTGAGTTTTGTCGCTGTTGTTTAAAATTTCCCTCCCTTTAGTAGAACTTGGACAAAGTCATCAATTTTATTATAAAGGAACAACCAATATCATGTAGAAAGAAAGATAAGTCTTGAATAAAAAGAAAGGGAGATCACAAAACAGTGATAAGGAAAAATGTGAAATAATTTTCTGTTTTTAATTAATGTGATATATACATAATTACGCTTAAGTGATGTAGTGCATACTCTTTGCTGTAAGTTTAATACGATGTTGAGTTTATTTCTGACTCGGTTATCATTTTAACACTACTTCATTTTATTCTGGAATTAAGAAAATACAAGGTGAAGAAGATGACTCAGATCTATTGTATTTTTCTTTTGTGTGAGGCAGGAGGAGGACTGGAGCTGTTTCTTCCGATTGTAGAGTCAGTCACACAATTTCATAGTTGCAGGGAATCTAAACCACATAAATACTGCAGTTCCCGTTTCTGAAATATTAATTGAATTCTGCATCAGAAACGTATAAGATGAACCAATTTTTTTTTCAATTTTTTCTGCATTTTTGATCCCTATAAATACCTTATTTCTGCCTTCAGAAAAATTAAGCCAGAGTAAAACAAACAGGACTGTTTAATTCTCCCTCGCATCACTCATTTTTACTTCAGCTATCCAAAGGCTCGTCCATTGTCTCTGACCTACAATACAGGTGTGAAAGGATGTTCAGTGACAGTTGTTGATCTCTAGCACTATCCAAAAAGAGGTGTAGATTCACACGTAGAGCAGGATTCAAGAAGCAAACTTGCTTATCAATGCATGATTGCATTACAGCATGGCTGAGGAACAGCTATTAAATCTTACACTTCAGGGTTTAAGAAAAATCTCTTGGAGATTGGAATAAAACCTATCAGGAGACAAATTGTCTCAAATATGCTTTATGCCTTGTTTCACAGGCAAAATTACAACAAATTTAGGTGGCTCTCTTCTTAGCTGAGCATACGTCTCAACATTTTGTCTAAATTAGTTGCAACCGGTTGTTTCCATGAATTTTTTAATGAGATTCTAGGAAGAATCTCATATTAGTGAATTCCTAGATTTTATTGTTCAGCATAGTTCTGGTGCCTGCTGCTTCACATATAATGGCTTAAAAAATCACTGCTGGCCCCAAGACCATGGTTATCAAATGACTGAAATTCTAGTCAATGTTTTAGATGTAGGGACGTGAACTGACGTTCATGATTCAGACGAAGAACAGGTAATTTCACCCATTATATACAAATTGTAAGGCAATTCCTATTTCACATTATCCATCATTTTAATTTTTCTCTTTTTTTATCTTAATTATTTCCAGTGAATTAATATCCTCACAAAAACACAAAATAAAGCCAGCATGGTTGGAATTCAGAGGTTGTAGATTCAATGGAAAACAGCAGTTATTTATGTCTTACACAGCTACTCATTGAATTCCATAAAAGTACAAAGAAAGCTTGGAGAGCTTCAGTATTGACAAACTGAACATGAAGAACGTGCTTTTAGGCAAGCATGAAAGTTTTCCCTCTTGCTTTCATATCAGTGTTCATCTGAGCTATTGATCCATGGAGTAATGCTTACCACTGTGACATTTTTGCTTTACATCATTTCATGGGTGATAAGTTAGTGAGCAACATTACTTAGAATCGATGGAATATGACCACACCAAATTTTCTGCTGGACTGGTAGATTTTGGGGTGGTTTAGGTTATTTTTTATGTGTTTGTGTGTGTGTGTATTTTGGTTTGTTGGGGGATGTTTGTGGGGGGTTTTTTTGTTTGTTTTTATTTTGGTTTGTTTATTTGTTTGGGTTTTTTTGGTTGTTTTGCTTTTTTCTCTTCTAGTTTTTTTTAGTATTTTTCTCTGTTGTTTTGAGAGCTAGTAGTGCATATAGCACAAAGCTGTAATGTCAGTCAAATGATGAAGATAATCTTGTGACATCTATTCTATCAGGTCGGGGAATCGAGCTACCTAATGCTGGTCTTTGCATTTCTATTAAGAAATGGAGCAAAAACAAAGATTATCACCCTTATTTCAAACCTTAGTTAAAAGTGTACATTTTGGTGAATTACATAAATGTGCTGGGACTACTACTGTATTATTGTTTGGATTTCATGTTAATGAGAACTGTCCATGTATGAAACCAGTTCTCTGTTCAATGTAGTCATGCAAAGAAGGGGAAGCTGAATTTGTATCTTTGTATCACTCTATTTATCTTCAATCTAGGATTAACTCTGCCCATTACTTTCCTTGTGAAACCTTGTTGTTACCTACTTATTATTAATTCACTGCTCCTTTAGAAAACAACACTAAAATGTGTGTTCTTTACTGACCTTAGCAATTTACTTCAGTCTTTGGAGTGGGAGTGAAGACATCTGAGAAATGGTACAGAATGGGTTTGCGAACTGTGGAAGAGGTAAAAGCTGACAAGACCCTGAAGCTATCAAAAATGCAGAAAGCAGGTAAGGTGAAAGTGTCATAAAAACTTGTATCTCAGTGTTCTAAGAATTGTGATAACAGAATCACAGGGGAAGGCAAAGCTCATTTATACATCTGCTCTATTGCTGCAGAGTCTTGTGAATACGGAATTATTAGGTGAAAATAATATTTGGACCACCTGAATCCTAATTCAAAATGGTGTCATTCAAAACATAGGAATATGCATATTTTTAAATTGCTTGCACAGATACCAAATGAAATCTCTTATACACAAAACTATTAATGGTTCATTATTGCACAGGTTGTAAAAAAATTACAAAATTGGGAAAGCTCAGAACTATTTTGAGAGGAGATCGGTCTCCCTCAAGGCAGCCCTGCTTTAGTGATAAATCTAGACTTGTAATAAAGTACTTGTAAATTTTTTTCTATAATCCTAGCACATCTTAGCTTTAAAGTGTTAAACATGGTCACATGAATAATGTTGCTTCCCCACAGATTTTGTGTGTGTGCACCATTTCCCTAAATAAATGAACTAAGTTAAACAAAGAAATTAGTTACATTAAGGAAAACATATTCTATAATATGACATTAAAATAATGTAACTTTATTTTTGCATTATATTTGTGTGCTTTACGTCACCTCAGAATCCTTTGGATCAGCTTTCTTATATTCCTGCTCCTTTGTCCTTTTTCCTTTTACATGTCATAGTCAAATGTGAAAAGCTGCCATACTGGGTTCTTTTGGCACAAGCCCTGTGATCAGAAATATCAGCTGGGATATTTCACATTCTTCTGAGCCCCGTACTTGTGCAGAACACCGTTATTTTTGGGAGACTGCCTTTTGAAGCAGTACATCCAAAAATGCCATTGATGGGAGCTGGTAGGGAAGTCAGAGTAATTTATAAATGTTCAGGGCCTCAGAAAGTGGAGCAATTACTGCTGTGTTGATGAATTACATGACAAATTATAATGACAAAATATATCTATAAACTCAAAAGACAAAGATGAGGGAAGAAAGAGGCTGTCTCTGGCCTGTGATCCCTTGCACCCACTCCACCTGTGATTTGAATAATGCTGTGTAGATTTTGATATTTCTATGGAGTGATCAGCACTTTTTCCCATTGATTTCCAGGGTTACTCTACTATGAGGACCTTGTTAGCTCTGCATCTAAGGCAGAAGCAGATGCAGTAAGCTTGATTGTCAAGAATACTGTGTGTACGTTTCTACCCAATGCTTTAGTTACCATAACTGGTGGTTTCAGGAGGTGAGTGAAAAAAAATGAGATCACTTGGCTGTTTTATTCAGGTATGAAAAAAAAAAAAGAGATGTGTGTGTCAGAAAAATCAAAGAAGCTTCATGGGAAAGTATCAGAGTTTGTTTTCAACTTTTTTTTCTGGTTTTTTTTTGGTTGGTTTGTTTGATTTTTTCAAACCGGAGAGCAATTCTATGACAGTGCCAGGTTCCTGTGTTGCTGTTGATGGTTGATTTTACTGGATCTGAATTCCCAAGGCTGAGACTATTTTAAGGCCATGCTTGAAGGGAAGATACAATAGGCTAAGGCAGTCTTGGTTTGGTTTTTTGGGGGGTGGTTTAAGGAGACCACAGTCACATGAATTCGAAACGTGCTGAGGCAGAGTTTGTAGAGTTAGAAGTATACTTGGAGTAAACAGTTACTGAAATTACTATAAAGCACTGGTTAAATTAAATATATACTCACATCTGTATAGATGAGATGATCTCAGAAGTCCTTTCCTGGCTGATTTTTGTTACTAGTAATTTTGGTCTTGCTCTGCAAAACCAAACCCAAAGCTGTTCAGGACAATTCATTCTTTCAACACTTACTTGAGAGCTTTCTTACAGTCACAGAGCACAGTACTGAGACTGGGAATAGTCTTCAGGAGTTCTGCCTTTCTTGCTCTGTTCTCAGTCCCCCATTATGTCCTCCTTGTTCTACATGTTATGCTCTTAAACCACAAAATCCCTAGTCAGCACTGGCTCTTGATGCTGAATTTGTTACTTTGTAAAACTTTGACTGTATTTTAAATAGAAAAATACATTAAAAATACTTAAAGTATTCTTGTAGAGCTCAAAATGTACAATTCTGTAACTCTCAAGCATCTAACACTGGTATGAGAGCAAAAGACCGAAGAATATATGTAGTTTATGGTTTCAGTCTCTTTACTGGTTATTCATACCTCAATACATATACCCACAACCTCCAAATTTGGAAGGAGAATTTCAGAAAAGGATCTGGATTAGGAATTACATACAGTAATAAGAATAATATATATATATGAACTGCATTTTCAGAATGGCTTTCTGTCCATATGATTCAAAAATTATTTAAAATTTAGGGTTCACTTGTATTGTGTTGCATGTAACCCAATTGTGGTTAGCTCTGCAGCAGTAGAATTGTATCTCTGTGATGTGAGGACATGGTTACTATATCATGAATAGGCACTTATCTTTAGAAAATTATTTAGACATCCTCTTAGTATTATGATTTCACTTCTCACTTTCTCAAATATTTACTTAGACACACTTTTGTTGGCTTCTCCTTTCTCTTTAGAGAAAGTGAAGTAGACTAAGGAGAGGCTTTTTTTTAGGTAATTTTTCATACTGCAGCTCTTAAGGAGTTGTTCAAGTGTCTTGGACATTGCATTATGAAGCAAAACTGGTGTATCTTGTCTTTTTTTTTCTTTGTGGGAGGTTAATTTCTCCATGCTGTATCAGTCTTCAGGGAAGTTTTTTCCCAGTCTCTCTTATTGTTAATTCTGTCCTAACACGAACCTGAGTGTAGATCACTATCTCCTTGCCTGAATTTTGTATTATCTTTTAGAAATGAGGACTTGATGCTCTGTAACATTTGTAGATAAGAATTGTTAATAGAAAAGCAATGAAGAGAGCAAAGGACGGGGTGACTGTGTTTGTCAGGCACCACTGCCATACTCTTGTATATTACAATGCAAAAAATTCTTTCCTGTGTGCAGTGACATTTCCTACAAGGCAAAGGAATGCATAAAGTAATGACACGGGACAGGATTCTGGTCTTTCCTGTTCTGTACCAAGAAAATAATTTAAAGATATCTCTTCTTTCAGTCTTGGTCATGAGATGAAATAGCTGAGACAAAGAAACACTTCGAGAGATTATTTTACAGCTCCATGCAGTGATGAATAACCAAGGTTATTGTGACACCTTTGTTTCAGAAATGAGATTTCTGTATGGCATGTGGAATCACATTTATCTGTGTTGGCACATGCTCATAAATGAGAGACTGAGATTGAGTGTCTGAAGAATATTGCACTTTTCAAGTTTTTGGAATATGCTCAAGACTTTGTGGTTTATTTAATCGAGTTTGTCAGGTGGTTTCTGGCTGAACTTCTTGATGAATCATAGTACATTTGATCACAAGTTCTGATCCTGATAAAAGCTCTATTTGACCTTTTGATATTGGATACTCCTAATAAGAGTATTCTTTTGGAGGCTGTAGATGTTCTGCAATGAGGTTGGAATACCTGATGTAACACCAAATGTTTTAGGTTCTCAGAGTAAATGTATTTGAAGTCGTATTACACAAATTATTTTCTTTCTCCTCAGATCTAGGATTAAAATAGTGCCGGACTTACTTGCTAAATTAATAGAATTAATTTTGCAAAAGATTCTTGCATTAAGTTTTTAGGCAAACTCCTAAGCAGATGTTGCTTAATCTACTCACACTCTGCTGTTACTGTGTACCTTTGTAGATACAGTTATTTCTGTGCTTTTTTTTACTCCAAAACACAACCTGTGGTAAGGGAAGATACAAACTGTGTCCAGGTACTCAAGTCCAAATACTGTAATTTCTGGTCACTTTTTTCTACTGCTGTTAAAAGAAGTAATTTTTTTTTATCTGCAGGTGTTCCACTTTTTTTTTCCCAGGGAGAAATCTGCTATAAAGGAGCTGTGAGGCAAGCTGCTCACTGAACATTTGAGCTGATATGGTAGTTTGCACACACTCTAATTGAAGCAGATCCTGGAACAGTGTAGCAATTATTCCAGCAACAGACTGGAGAGACTGCTTGGCTATCATTCATGAGCACAGCATTTCCTCTGATAAACTGTAGCCTACTTTGGGTGAGACTTTGAACCTGGAGACGTTCCAATCTGATCTGGCTGGTTTTAAAGCTGAGTAAAACAACTTTACCTTTCCAAATTCCCTAAGATTAGAAATGCTTGAACTTGAGGAATTGATACGCTGCAAGTAAAAATATTCTCTGGTGAGAATTAGAAGTACTGCAACTGTGAAAGGACAGAGATCATCACTAGTTTCTGTTTTTAATTTTCTGTAATCCATTAAAAATTAAGTTGGGAAAGGGGAAAATCAAATTAATGGCTAGCCGAGTCAATTTAAAAGATAATCTATTGGAGTAATTCAGACACTTCCTTTTGTCATTAGGGCTTTGATTATTTTTCTAGTCATTTAATCTATTATTAGCCACAATGAACCATGAAGTAGAAACTGATGAATAAGGTATTTGGGAGTCATAGACAGAAAGAACTTTGTAAGAACCTATGAAACTTCGAAAAATTGAGTGCTCAGCAGAGCATATACTTTGAAAATCTTTCAAAAGTTTGTTGATTCAAAGTTTTTTACATGCCCTACTCGACCCTTTCCAGCTTTCACAGGCTCATTAGAAGGATGCTGTTTAGCCTTGTGCCTCTCTTATCTCTAAAACTACTGCAAGTGGTGGGTCCAGCATGCAGCTGGCGGCGGAGGTGTCTGATTTCTGTGAAGCCAGAAGTTTTACACCCTGGATGTAGAGCCAGAAAACTCCCTGCCTCAGTCTTACAGTTCTCGTGATCACCCTATGCCTGCCAGAATGCCTTTTTAAGAGACTTTACAGTGATTAGTGTTTTCTGTTTCCTATCAAGCCTGATGGTGACTGCTAGTAAGTGAGCCAGAGCAATACAAGTAATGTTATAAAGCAAGATATGAAATCTCTGATTGTATCATCTTGGGACCGTTAAACAAAGTTTCTTGTATTGGATTTTTTTTTTTTTTAACTGATTAGAAAAAATCGAGAATGAAAACCAAAATTAAGGGTTTCTATTTCCTTGTCAGGCAATCAATCTGAAATTTTAGTTATGTACTGATACACAATCAGATTTGTTATTATTTTAATCTAAACAAAGTTTTCATTTGAAAGTGATGAAAGTTTTTTAAGTTACTGCATTGGTGGATGCTTTGTGCTATTAACAATATTTATCATTACAGCATATAAGGAATATTGGAGTTTTCAAATTGCAAAGGCAAGCTTGTGGTGACACAGCAGGATATTGCAGGTACACTGCTAGAAGGAAAACAGGGCATTTTCTTAAAAATTGATTATTTCTTTACATATCTCCACATCTTGTTCATTTTCTACCCAAATGAATTCAATGTTAAAATGAAAAACAAAGTGAGCATTTACTAGAATAGAGGACAGTTTATATCTGAAGGAAGAACAGAATAACAGCTAATAATGGTGTTTGAACAACTTTTCTCCTTTTGCTTTTCTCCAGATTTGCCCTCTAGGGTCACTTTCAATCATTTTTGCTATGTCAGGGTCAGCCATTTGGCACTTGTAGGTTTCTAAATTATATGGAAATATTTTTGGAATGCTTGCCACTGCATAAAACCAAAATGTTAATGACTTCACTAAGTCAGATTAAATTTTAATGGCCATGGTTTAATTTTTCTTTTAGCCCATTCATATCCTTTAAGTAGCGTTAAATGTGATTCAGTTGTCTTCTAATATCACAGCTGACCTGAACAGCCTTTTCAATTAGACTTTTAGATGAAGCAGATCTGATACATTCTAAATAAATAAAGATCTCTTTTTATTGGTTAAATGCTGATATTCACAGCTCATTTAATCCATTTGTGGAGATGCAATGTCAAAAGAAAAACCTTTTTTTATGTGCAATGCTAGTGATAATGTGTAGAGATGAGACAAAAAAACCACATCTTTGTTTTGTCAGTGAATGGAAATTAAGCAAGAGGAACTCAAAAAGATCTATTTAAGACTTTAAGAAAGATGCATGACTGAGAAGTGATGAAATTTATTTGACAAGAAGTCACACATTAAAAGCATTTTATGAAATGGTGTGAAGAATAGTCAGTTAACAATGCACATTCCCCTCAGAAATTTATTCTGACATCTTACAAATAACCTTTAACTTAAACAGTACATGTCCAGTGTTTTTAAAAGTTGTTCATTCTATACTAATGTAAAATGTTTTAATTTATTATTTTCATGGATTTAGTGTTTATGGCACAGTATGCCTTTTACTTATACAAAAACTAATAGAAATTGTTAGAAATCTACCATAGTTTGTTCCAAAGCATTTTTGATGTTTCCATAATTCTGTTTGATGTTTGTTCCCATTTTTGGATGACAGTGTCTCAAAACCTTCACTGTGTAACAGAGGCGACCCACTGTGATAAAACTTTCCCTGTGCATGAGGGGGAAAGAGGCTGCAGGGTTTGGTGCTCAGCCTGGGTACAACAAAAGCCATCTGGGGTGAATGATATGTGGAAAGCTGGGCTGAGTGATTTGGACTGTGGATTTATCTTTTCCAGTGGCTTTGCTTATTGAAATGCAAGAGAATGGTGTTGGCATTAGCTGGAGTAGATTTCAGCACCGAGATCAGTTTTGCCATTTCAGTAGCTTGTGTCAGATTATAACTAACAGCTAACTTGCTCTCTCCTGATGTGAAGTCCCAGCTCTGAAACAAACACCAATCTCTCCTGACGGGTGGCTCATTACACCCACCTAAGTGGAAAGGAGCAGTGACAGCTGTCAGTACCAATTACAGAACTCCCAGCTCCAAACTGCAGTGCCTTCTGCAGTGCCACTCTTTAAGATAATATACCATTAGAATTCCAGAGATGTAAAAATAGATTTTGCATTATTTACACAGTTTTCTGGACAAGTTTTGCCAAAGTGAATGTTTTGAAAAGTTATAAAAGGGGGGTATGATACAATTATTTATAGTCCTAATATATCAATGCAATGTACTTAATAATGCATATTCTACTGACTATTCCCATTTTAAAAGGTTGGTAATAAAAATTGTGTCTTTTATTATGCTAGGTTAACTGAAAAGTATTCATTCATCATTTTAGAACAATTAGCATCTGCAGTGGTGGTTACTATTTGCATTATGGAAATTAAACATGTAAATTACTAAGTTCTGATATGACTTATCTTAAAAACACTCCTCTGATGTTTTGGGTGGAGAAATGCTTTGCCCTTCCTTGAATACAATTCTTCCAATATACAAGTATATAATTTTCAGTGAGCATAAACCATGTATTAAATGGATTCAGAAAAGGTGTTTCGCACAGGACACAGGCACTGGTGCTGAGACAGTCTGAATAGGATACCACATAATAAAAAAAAAAAAATAGTCACATCAAGTCTGACTGCCCCAGGTATTATTATAACACATAATCTGGGGCTGAGGCAGAGAGGCAGGTTGCATGATACAGAGCATGTACTAAAATTGATTTATCAGTGTAATTTAATCAGCGGGAAAACCTGCTTCCTGCATTAGGGCTGAACTGTTGCTTTTTGAATGTTGTGGTAATTTGGGAATAGATCAGTATGATATGTCATGGGGGAATAAAAGCTCTTGTGATTAAAAAGGAGGCTGTACCAATAATTGGAACCTAACATTAACATGTTCAGAGATGTATTCATAGGCTGGATGAGCTTCATTTTCAAACTCTGTAGAAAGAAGGATAAACAACTCTTTAAAAGGAAAACTCATGCAAGATCAATGAGGTAACCTTAGAACCATCCTGTAGCAGAGAATGTTCAGGTTATATGTGCTGCAATTCATTTGAAGTGCATGAGGTAGGGTTCAAGCAGTTTTCAGGCTTGTTCTTTTTGTGCCACTGATATTAGGCATGTTGCACTGGGAATATAATCAAAAGAGAATATGAGGAAGTAATTTCCACTAAGTTTTGATTTTTATTATATGCTTCATTATGCATAAGAAAGTCTGAATTCTGTGAAGATTTGAATAATTCTTTTTGGAATTTTATCTTAGTGGCTTTTCAACAATGTTTGGTTTGTTGTTTGTTGGTTTTGGTTTTTTCCTTTTAGGGAATAGGAGAATTTGTGTATTGCTGTTTGGGAAGAGGTATTGCAAGCCAAAACATATCAGTGGTGTTAGAGAACACTTCTATACTCAGAAGCTAAACTAGTGAGCAAAGTAAATGATATGTTTATGTTAAGGGTTACCTGTAACATATCTACCAAAATATTTATGTGGATTGTTTGTTTTCTGTGAAAATTTTCAATTCTCAATGAAGAACTGTGCAGAAATGTAATTCTTTTCCTGGCAGGGGCTATAATTCAAATGTGTTTTTTTTCCTTTAGCAAAGTGAATTTTCTATCAGAATTTCTCTGTCATGATAAGCCTCAGCTATAGAAATTTCATACTGATGTGGTGTCACTTCATCTAAAGACAAGGGTATATGCATCTGGAAGAAGTAGTCAGAGGCACAGAAACCTAAATGAAGCATCACAATGCCTTTGCAAGATCACTGAAGTATTTTGATTGAGGTTTTAGACAACAAATTGAATTGCCAACTTGTATTAAAACATTTCTGTCGCATTTATTTTTAACTGTCCACCTAAATCCTTTTGCTTTTTCTCATTTTCTTGACCAGCCCTACAAAATCCTCGCTGTGAATAATGGATTGAGTGATTAGAGGGAGAGAATAAACAATCAACTATAATTATCACTCAGAATTTGTAGCAAAACCAAATGTTTCAAGTCGTTAGTGAGGCTTTTAAAAACTTGTTTGTGCTTTTTGCCTTTTTACATGGATATTATGGGGAGGCATAATACTCTGAAGTAGTGCTCTGAAGAGTCACAATAACTGGAGAGTCTCTTACAGACATTTGACATGAATTCAGCTAATATCGTGCATTGATTGCTGAAATGCTCAGCCAATGAATTTAAATGGATCAATTTTAATACTTAGGCCAAGAAGCATGTTCAAGTATAATATTTAAAATATGCTACTTGAAAAGTGTTTTTCATATATGGATGAGCACTGAGGATCTTACAAGGATCTTATAAGGATCATATATTCATGATACCACATAAAACTAGTTAGTAAAAAGTCTTCTAAAAGTTATACAGCATTAGGTACAAGGACTATTAGGATAGTGGAATATACTCAGGGAAAGATGAAGTAGCAAGATTAGAAAAAGACAGAGGAGATTTCAGATAAAGTAGTAAGATAAAAGAGAGACATGAGGTACAAGAGGTCAATTCAAAGCCATACCTGCCTTTGATGAGGTGGAGATGCCTGGTTTGATAGATAGTTCTTTTCCTTACATGTTATCTATAAAGCAGTTTCATTGGGGTTCACCTGCTTAGAAGAGGATGCCTTACAAAATTGAGGCCACTCAAGGTGGGAATGGAATGAAGAGAGACAGACAGAACAATTGCCTTTGTAACACTGAGAGACATGTAGGGGAAAGTGACATTCTTTCTAAAGGAAAATCAAATCAGAACTCTGCATAAAGGGTAATTGAAACAAAATTCTGGCAGCAGTCTTAGACTAAGTTCCCAGCAGTAAAGTCAACTGTAAGGTAGCCTTAATAGGCCAGGGATAGGGCTTGACTATGATTAAGAGACTTAATTAATATTCTAAGACAGGCAGAATAGTGCTAATAATGCTCAGCCAGTTTTCTGTTAGACATATCTAGGTGCACCAGGAAACAAGTGTCTATTTCTTGTTTTGTTTCAGACAATGGTACTTAAGCATCTCTTACATATGAGCTCCAGTGCCTGTGCCTAAGTGATTCAGGACAGAAATAGAAACAATTAAATACATTTTGTCTGGTGTGCAGTCTTTCTTGGATGCGTGTTGTTTCCTCTGAGGGGTTTCTGATGCCTCAATGTCGTTGAATATATTTCTTACTATTAATATGCTTTACTCTTAAGTGTCTCAGGGCGTCTGTGTGGGACATGAAGCTGTTCTGAAAATTTTGCGTTCCCTTAGTGAACAGTTACTGTGACAAACAACAGTGTTCTGTGGTTCACCATGTGCAGTAAGGGTTTTGCAGGCTCGGATGCCAGGTGCTTCAGATACTGCAGGATCAAATGCCTGATGTTTAGAGTCAAGGAATCAAAAATAGTCAAGGAATCAAAAATCAGTTTTAATTATACTATGTACTGTACTTCATGTTTTTTATTATGGTTTTATTCCTAGGAACCTGGCTTGAAAACAGGACATTAATAACAGAGTTTGCTTACTGCTGATAGACTCTTTAGCAGGAGTCAAAGTTTATTGCAGACTGGTTGTTGTAAAGATGGTTGACAGCACAAGTTAAGAATGATATTTTCCTGTCAGATAATCATGAGAAAAGCTGCAAACATCTGTGACCTTGCAACCAGGGGATACATTTGCAGATCCCTGTGAATAAGAGTAGCCATAACAATTAAGTGTGACATGATCTCGCTAGTGATGTAGGGACATGATAACAAGAGGTAGCTGCTTTAAATTCTTTTTGGTTACAATATGAGTCAGACAGGATATTTTCTACGTGCCAGATAACAAGGAAAACACTAAAAAGATTTACAATAAATCATGTATGAAAGGCATGAATTAAAAGAGAGAGTCAGAAATAGTCCTTCTGTTTGCTTTCAGTTTGGAAATGGCGGAATATATTATGGATTGTTGCTGTACTGTGGGAGAGGTGGATGGAAATGTTTCAGGCAATCTTTTTGAAGAATGGAAAATCAACATTAAATAGCAGAAAAGCTGATATGACAGACTTGGTTATAATCATCTGCTATGACAACTGTTCAGTCATGCCACTAGGGGCTGTCTTGGAGAGCAAAAAACCCAAACCCATTAAAGCCTTGTGAATTGCTTCTTCTCTTATATGTACTTATAAACTCATGCTAGTTCAAAAAGTAATGACATGCTTTATCTTGTGCTATTGATCAAGGATGGCAGAATATTTCCTTTTGTCTTGGCATATCTTACAGCTAGACACAGGTCTAGTGGATAAACACAAGAAACACTCCTGATTATTTGATCCTGTACAGTGGTGAATGTGTCCAGTTGCACTTGATTAGTTTATCTTAGTGATAATATCCTCATTGGATATGATATACAATGGGGATATTATAAATTGGACATAACATCCTTATTTCATTGCTGTTTATGAAATGTCTTGATGTTGTTCTAGCATGGATTTGTATCACTACAATTAATGGTGCCACACCCACAGTTAGCCAATACAGATTTTACCCTCACCATTCCTATTTTATAAATGAACGGTGAACAACCTATCAATCCATTCTCACTGGAAGGCTGGTGGGAACTTGGACATTGATTTCAGTTACATCATGACAAAATAGGGGAACACTCAACTGATTGAGAAATTGAACTGGCAAGGAATGGTGACCCAGGGAATGCATCTTCATGTTTCACCCGAATATTAAAATATTTACCTATATGGAAAAGTCTCTTGTAATGTTTCATTGCCTGAGGTCACAAAGCAGTGCAGGTTGAAAAAGTCAGGAGTGTTTTTAGAAGTAAGTGAGAGCAAGAATAAAAGAAATAGGTTCTTTGAAAGACTCTGAAAATATATGGTAGAGCTTTAAAGTATCTAGATTGGGAAGAAGGGCACAGAGAAAGTTATAAGAAGCTACATTCTCAAACAGAGTATTTCCTTGCCATGGTTTGGGAATTAAGGAAGCTGGTTAGTAACAACCAGAGAAGTTTTCAATTTGGAATTTAATCGACTAAGTCAACTTCATGGGCTCCTTAGGCTGATGGAGAATCACATCTTGAAGCAGAGCAAGGGAATTTTGTAAAAGAGGGTAACAAGATTTCACAACCGAAGGATTTACTCAAGTTAGAAGTTAGATTTTATGACAGGCTTGTCCACACTTTGAAAGGCTTTTCTGGTATGCTTTTACTTGTAGAATATATTGGCAGCCTTTCTCTGTGGAGATGCAGTGTAGTAGAGTTTAAATGATTTTCTCAAATGGAATAACCTCTTTTGGCCCAAAGGGTGTAACTGTTTCAGCTTCAGGGAACTGCTGGCAGACAGTGCATGTCCACACACACAGCTCTCTTGGCAAACCACTGATGTAGACCGAGTAGACAAGTTTTGAATTTCAGCTTCTTTCTCTGAAAAAGTCTGGTGTTCTAAGTGTATCTTATAGATTAGGAGTAAAGTCCTCTTGCCTTAGACAAAATTAGAAGACTGCACAATCCAAATTAGGTATTGAAAAAGAAGAATCTCATTTTCTCTGCATTATGATTCTGTAAAATTCCCTACCTACCCTACCTGCACTAGGGGTAACTACTAGTGCAAGTGCAGTTACTGAAAATCTGTATGTCAGCTCAATCCTGGAAAGATTTCACAGTTCACTCTAAAGATTTGAGTGAACAGTTTTCTTACATCTAGCCAGATTGTACATGTGCTTGAACTTTAAATTGTGAATATTTTTTTCAGAAGTACTTGAGTAAAACTTGGTAGAAAGGCTGGACTCAAACTCAACATGCTGCAGCTGTCTGCTGGCAACTACACAAACGTTTAAATTATATTATATCCCCTTTGATGGAGTAGATTGATAAAATACCTTAAAGTAATCACAACTAAAGTAGAGTTATGTATACTGCCCCAAAATGCCGGAATTCAAAAACTGGCTTCTCATGTTTTGTCACAAACCCAAATGCGTGGACAGCTACCTACACTCCTTGGCCATTTCACCATCTGCTCAAACAGGAGTGTTAATCCCATTTCATGTTAGAATTTCTGTGAGATGTCTTATTTCTGGTTGTCTTTCTCCCCACCCCCTACTGTGAATGCAAGCAATCTATTTCTCAGTTCAAGGAATTTGAATAGAAAAACTGTCATGTTTATATAACTTCCAGTACAGCTGAGCAGGAAGCAAAGAGAAACCTTTATTATTATGGTAGGTTGATTCTACAGATTGTCTCATCACTGCCAAGGAAGTGAAACCCAGGCTGAACATTTAATATCATTCAGGCATTCTGAAAATCCATGTTTCCTTCCTTGCATGAACATTAATATTGTCTTTTAAATTGCTTAAAGAGAATGTTTTGGTTTTTAGAAATGCCAAAGTAGATATACATGAAAAAGAACTTTTTGATGACATTTTCTTTGACAAAGGGATATGTTAAAGGCATAAAACTTTTGAAGCACTCAAGAGAATTAACAAGAGAGAATTAAAATGGACGGGGTTAGAATTCACATTTTCAATCTACTGCCACAAAGCTTCAGGACAGCAAAAATTGTTGCCATAAAGCTCATTGTTAATTTTAATAAAGTATCAGTATAGGAAAATAACATTTACCCTCTTCTTTAAAATAAAATACTGTATCTTAAATATAAGCTTATATATATTTATGAGATTCTGAGTAAGTAAAATAGAAATATAATTCTGAACCAAGCAATTTTGTCTTGGACAAAAAAAAATGTAAACTAGTAAATGGAAACTGCCTTAATTGCAAAATAATTTTTTTACTGGTTGCAGAAAAAAGGTGTGACAAGTAGTTTAATGAAAACATTTTTTTAATATGCACCTTTCATAATTAATAATGCAGACTTCTTTTTACTTATTTCAGTAAATAATTTGAATGCAGCTGACCTTTCTGTTTTTTCTGCTGCATTATTAATGATGTTGAAGAGACCACCAGGTTATTGTTCTAGCAATGTTTCTCTGACTTAGCTGAGGTCTTGGTTTGCAACTAATCGTTTTTGAAATGTGGCACCTGAGTGGCTTCTGCACCAGCTGAAATGGAAACTAAAAACTGGAAAGCTTTCTGACTCATAAATCTAGAATGTCAATGCATTGCAAGCATTCCATCCTACCTTTAGGTATTTGGAGTACATATATAATCTATAGCCAGCTCTGGCCGAATTTCTTCTCTGACAGAGCACCAGCAGAATGTGGACAATGCACCTGAATTGGTCTTGAAACAAAGTAATAGTTACACATAATGGATAATCCAGGTCTAGAAGGACCCAGTGTTCTCCCAGTTTGTGGGAGTCTGTCCTGGAAAGTGCCAGTCACTAATTACCTCTAAAGACAAAAGTCCTAAAAACCTTAACCTTCTCTTTCATCCTCTCATTTTAATTTTTGGACAGAGGGAGAGGTAATTTTCTTTACCTTTCTTAGTGTTTGTTGTTGTTGTTGGTTTGTTGTTTTGGTTGGTTGGGTGTGTTTGTATTTTTGTTTGTTTGTGTTTTTTGATTTTTTCCCTTAAGTACATCATACTCCCCCATAATTCACCAAAATATTCACTCTGGCATCTGAGTACACTGATCTCTTAGTTGTTTTCCTCAAAATTAGAGCTAGTTGAATTTCTTTGTCTCCAGTTAGCATAATTCTAAAGTCCTCTTTAAGGCTTTTAATTAGGCCAAAAGAAACCAGGTACTTCAGGATGGCTGAACAAGTCTAGTCTGAGATGCCTCCTATTATAAATAATAAAAATATACCTTCTCTCCAGTCAAGTCTGATTCCTTAGTACTTACCACATATTGGAGTGTGTTCTTTTTTCCTGCAGGTTTCAGAATAATTAATATCTGTAAAATTTCTAGTAACTAAGGATGCTGTACCACTGTCTTTCAGGCTATTTCTTAAGAGTGAGAAAGCTTGTTTCCATAGAATATGCTGACAGAAGGGTTTGCACATGCTAAACTAGGTAGATGCTTTAAGACTAAATTCATCTGCATACCTCACATTTTAGCTGAATGTATGAGATCCCAAATCCACACCAATACTTATTAGACTCTATGTGTTTTTCAAACAGTGTTGAAGTGGTTTTGTTTTGTCATTGATTGGCACTGGGCAAAATTTGTTTATGCAGGAAGTTTCTATGATGTCATTGGAAATGCTTGATTGCAATGAAGTGCAATTTAAAGGATTTGCCAAGACAGCAAAAGCAAAACTTCAGCAATGTATTTCATGACTTTAAATAAAACTATGACAGATTGGTATGGTACATTTCATAAGCTTTAAAGCTTGAAATTACATGGACAGCTTCCAGGTACGGTTGCGTTATTTATAGGAAATTGAGACAGCCCTTGCAGTGATTCAAAGCTTAAGCATAGTTTTGTTTTGCCTGGTGGAATAGTGAATTTACTCCAAATAGAGGATTCAGAGAGGCTAAAGCTGTTAGCAACAAGAAGTCATCTTGTGTGCAAGCCAAAAGTGATAAATATTCAACATCAGGGTATAATTGGTGACAGCCACGTTCAGGCATCAATGTCATGGAAGAAAGACAAATATGTTCTTCCCATAGAGGAAAAACTTACTTGTGTGAGTGACTGTGCACTAGAACAGATTGCCCAGAGAGGCTGTGGACTCTCCCTCACAGGAGATATTCAAGAACCCTCAGGATGCCATTCTGTGCAAAGTGCTCTGGGATGACCCTGCTTGAGCAGGAAGGTCCCAGGTGCCCCACTGGGGTCCCTTCCAACCTGACCCATTCTCTGAAAGCCAGAGGACAACAGGACCATCCAGGCTGTGCAACTACTACAGTCCCTAGAGAGAGCAATATTGTCTAAATAACAAGTAGGTGACTAAATTCTTATGTTGCCCATTATCCTATTTTACTGTCTTAGTAGAAACCAGACTGGTGGAAGACAGCTTTATGAACTATTTTCATAGTATACAGCAAATTTGGTTGAAATACAATTTTATAATGGTTTTTCACAGAAATTACTTTTCTGTTTTTAACAACAGAGAGAAGTAGTTTCAGCGTGTGAATTACAGGTGTCCTCCTCAAGATAATGCCTACAAAAATAGGTGAATCACTTTGTTTTTAATGTTTTTGTTTGTGATAAATTTTTTAAATCAGTTCTTCAAATTTTGAATTCCATTCAGATTTTCATGTTGTTCCATGACTATGATTTTCATAGTTGCTAGTGTATAAAGGAATCCTTACACACTCTTTTTTCAACCCAAATATGCTTTAAAACAACCATTTGGCTAAAGGTACACAGAAGGCAATGTATAACCACACCATTCATTGTTTTCACAGGGCAGGGAAATATTTTCAGGATTCTGCATATGTTTAACACATTAAATAATTTAAATGCATATAATCTGAGAGAGCTTTCTGAGATCAGTGAATAGCTCTCTAAGTTTAGCTACCCTGGTCATTTAAGTTCCTCAGTTAAATAACAGTTTTCTGATTTATCTTTTCCTTTCTTTGCATTAAATTAAATATCTATTAAAGCAAAACTTAAAGAAATGACATGAATTGGAGTACCCAAGTGTCTTGTGCTCTGGGTAATGTCTGAGTCTCTTTTGGGTCATAAAAGATACCGTTAAGCATAGCATGACATACTTTGGTCTTTGAAAGTGCATTTAATGAGACGAGGTGAGTGCCATGCATTACTACCCTTTTTTTGAAGCAATGTAGTCATTGAGGGTGAAATTATGTTTCAAGTAAATTTAAGTGCTATTGCACAGGTTTTTCACTGGTTCTCTTCACTTCAGTGGTTTTTGCCCTCAGAACAAAACTTGTAGAAATGACCAGTGATGTGGTCCCTTCTGCTGTAGCAGGTAATGCTTCTATCTTCTGACTTGATACAAGATGATCTTTTAAGTAATTCATTCTCTGCATTGTTAGGTCTTTCCCTAAAAATCTTCTTGAACAGAAGCTACTGATGCACAATAACAGTGATATCCTACTGAAGAAATGAGAAACCAAAAATGCTTGTTTTGTGTATCCTATTTTAAAGCTGTATTCCCTTATGCTGTCTAGTAAGGTTTCTGATCCTAAAGGGAAGGGATTTTTCCCAGTGCTGCTTCATTGCAGAGTTGGATTAACTTCAAAAATAAAATAAATATGTTCCACAGTCATGGAAAATGGGTTCTGCCTCCAGTGAATTAGAATTACTGTTACACTGGGCAAGAAAAATAGCATTTTAATGAAGTGTCCACCCTCAAGCACTTTTTCCAGAGAAGATACCTGTGAATCTTTGCCAAATACTTACATAGTTCAGCTGGGTTTATGTTGAATTACTTGGCTGGGTGAAGAAGCTGCTGTATGCTACCTTTGGCAATTCAAACCTCAGTAGAAGCCTGATTTATGGCTGCCCAGGGGAGCAGTTCTCAGCTTTCACTGTGTTTTTATTTCAGAGACAATGTAACCTAAATAATTCTATTCTTAAATTAGTGAGAAAAGTAATTCTGCAGACAATGATATGACAGCAATTTTTTTTATCCACAAATTCCCTCAAAATGAATCAGGGTAGTTCTCATAACCGTATGGTATCCTTTCAGTTAAATATATCATTATTTCAGTTTTAATTTTAATTGTCTTTGCTAGTGGCAGAATTTATTTCAGTTGATTTAATTAGATTATTGCTATTTTAGACATTAATCAGCATCCTATTAAACCATCTTACAGATATTAACTATACCCCAGGAGAGCACTGTAATGTACAATCAGGGAAGAATTAGTCCTCAAGGGGCAGGAATTCCAGAATTTCCTTTGATATAGAATAAAAACTCTCAGTCAGTTTGGATTCAGAATTCTGGAAATATTCAACTCAAAATTTTTATCAGCTGGTGCAAATGAAATGCAGTAGGGTGACTGTAAGGCTGGGCCTTGAACTCAGAGTCCAGATACAAAATGTTAGCACAAGTCTCTTCCCCCACTGGCACTTTTCATCTCCCCAGGTGGTTTTTGTACCTTGCCACCTATGTAGCGTTAGAAAGAAAAGAGAATTAATTTTGACACTGACTGGGAACTACTAGTGTCAAACTGCCTTCAGAGGCAATTAGGATCTAATTCAAATAACAACCAGGAGAGCAGAAATTATCCGAAGACGCCCAGCCCATATCCACCTTCTACAGAGCCCTGACCAGATCTTGCTTTATTGTTTTCCTCATTGCTTCAGGATGTTACTTTATTTCTGAAATGCAGGTACTGTCTGTGCTGGCATTCACTGGATCAGGGAGTATAACAAATGAATGCCATAGATCCTTGTAGTGTTAAGATGGGGAGGAATCTTCTCGGTTTTTATTTTTTAATAACCATGCTCAAAATTGTCAGCTGGTACTTGTAATTAGGTTTTGCATAAAGTAACCTGGTAACCTCTACTGCTCTCTCTTCCTGTTTACTACCCTGTCCTGCACTGGAAGGCTTTCCTGAGTTTTAATTCTGGAATCAGAGTGATCTATGACTCCTAAAACTCAGGGAAGCATAATATGGCTTCATGTGATATATTGTACAGATGAGCCTTCTGTCTAATTTGATGAACTATAAAATGGCATCTTGCTTCTGGCATCCTCATGGATCTCATGTCTTTGTCACGTTTGAGGTGGAGATCAAGCACAGAGAGAACAAATGAAGCTGGTGCTGAAGTTTGGCATTTTGAGAGCCCCTGGTTTATTCTGACTGAATGTTCCCTTGTCCCCTCTCTCTCAGCCGACAAAGTGGTCCCTGCACAATGCAAGTCAGGCTTGCCAACACTTACATTTTGTATTCTGCTGTCTCTGCTTTCTCTGTGTCAGTGTTTTTGGATTGTTAACTTTGGTTGAGCTGTTTTTGCACTTCAGTGAGCATTTATTTTCTTGCTACCTACTCTATATGTATGTGAACCACCATGGCATTGACACTGTTGAATCTAAATGTTGTTTTGGAAATGTGGAGCTGACTTGAATATTAAGGAAAACTCCTGAGTCAAAGCTGGGAGTGATTTGAAGAACAGCTTACGTGTGGTGTACAGGGCTTAGCTTGTCATTTATGCTGGCAATGGGCTGGTAAAGCATTGTGCTGCTACTTAGGCTGTTAATACTCCCTACAGCCAGAATTCGTCAGAAACTCTATTTGTCAGAACATGTAATTGACAGTTTCTGAGGAAATAACTTCAAATAAATGTTACAGCATTTTATTTGGAAGACACTTTCTGTCACAAACAAAATAACTTTCTAACTTCTTTTAACTATGACCCAGTTCCTGTTGCAAATGGAACTACCATGTTGCAAACATAATAATTTCTTCCATTTAACAAACTCTTTCAGCATGAAATCAGTGTTTCAGAAACCCTTGCACAGATCTGACTCTGCTCATTTCCTGCCAGTGTACTAATTGTATAAGTAGCAAAGGTTGATGTCCTTCTGAGTCAATAAAGCCACTCACTCTGGGTCCAGATTTCAGATCTGAAAAAAGGTTGGGGGAAAAAAATGTGCTGGGATAATAAACTTCTGATTAAATTCTGAATTCAGTAAATTCTCTTTAGGCAAAATATTCAGAGAATTGTACTTATTGGTCTACTTTGTAGACCACTGCTTTTCTATTTTATTAAAGCTCTAGTAATTTATGTCTGAAGATGGGACATTATGTAACAAGATCTTGAAAACCTGTAGTATCAGAGCCAAGAATTATTCTGTAAGTATTTTGCAATTGATAGAATTCCTCTGTCAAACAGCCAGGATTTTACTTTCTGTGTAATAGTTGTAGCACTGTCACACTCCAGTATTTCAAGTTTAAAGAATTTTTTTCTCTTTATAAGGGTTTTATACAAAGAAAATATGTAGTTCTTCATAGTTTGACTGACAGTAACTCAGAATTATTTTAATATCTGGCTGTAAGAAATTGTCTATCCCCTGTTCAATGTCTCAGCAAAGACTGCTTAATAAGCAAATCCCCAGCCATGCAGACTACCTGGGATTTGGAATAAAAATGTATGTTCCTTTTCCTGAAAGGCACATGTTGGTTGGAGATAGGTTGTAGAAGCAACTTAATCAGGACTGCAGTTATTAGACAGAATTCCTGTGTCACTTCTATTTGGTCAAACTCAACTGATGTCAAACAATAATTCTACTCTGCTCTTACAGTGGGAGTTAAATGAGACCCAGCACAGAGGATTCCTCCTGAGAGTAAAAATACGGCATTGATATCAGAACAGACAGAAAGAAGTGTTTGCACTATGTGTACATATGTGTGCTTGTTCCATTAGAGCTGTAATTACATGTTTTACTGTGCATGTACACTAAGGCTACCAGGGTTTCCCCTCAGGAACATACATCTTATGGTACTTATAAATTATTTGTTTGCCATTTCTAAAATAAGTGGTTCTGCTACTTATTCAAGTTTTCTCTTCGTTGCTCAAACAGAAGATCATTGTGCTATATCACAGTATTTTCATTTCTTCAGCTATGTGTAACCTTCTGCAACATTTAATTCCTTTTCCATTGCCACACAATCATCACTTCAGCAATTGCATTTGTTCTTAGATATTTATGCATATTACTCATCTATATTCAAGAAAATCTTCAAATGGCCTCACATATTTTCAAATCACTTGGGGATGTCTGTCTATAGCTGTCTTCCCTCCATTTCCCAAAAGAAGAATGCAGAGAAGATGATGCTTAATTTAACATATAATGAATGACTTCCCGTATTTCTTTCAACAAATAAAGGGCTTGTCATTTTTTTTATGTCAGCTTCCAGCATCTTAGCTGAGATCCAGCTTGCTGTACAAATGATTTTCAGCTGGATTGCTTTTAATCTGAGCTCTCTGGAAGGAAGGGAGAGTTATATCCTCTGATAGTCTGTGCAGACTCTCCACATGCTGTCTAAGGCCCACTCTCACTGGTCTGAGATTACTTTTACTGATTTTCCCAGCTTTCTGTATCAAAATACAACTAAACAATAAAATGCTCAGGAAAGAAATAAGTAAAAAAAAGATCTTTACAGTTTTATGGTGAATATTGGCAGCGTAGCAATTCCTCATGGACTGATTTTTATCACTGTTTTTCCTGGTAGCAGTCACTCTCCATACCATAATGCAGAGTTATGGGGGTTTTTCTTATTCAGTGTACAGGCTGCAGATGTCATGGGTAAAATATTGATTGTCATCTGAATACTATCACAGCTATACTGCTTTAGTAAATACAATCCTGTTTCATCAAACAGATTAGCTAGGAACATTAGCCAACACCCAGTGTTTAAGAGTTCATGTCTTCCTCCACAATTATTATTTTTCTACAATTTGACAGGAATAAGACGTTCAGTCACATAGAAAGAAGCTTGAAATGCCTATGACAAATCTGTTTATGTTCACCATTATTTGCACCCACTTCATTGGGCTATATTTTGTGCTGTCAAATGAATGTATGATTTGAAGATTTATGATGTAATTAATTATATGCAACTGATTTGCTGAATTCCAGGAACCCCCAAAAATATATGCTTCTTAAGTATTTATTATAGTTGATTAGACATTGGAAATAAGCGCCTCTTAGTTGTCAGTCTACCAGGTTCTTAAGTATATATGTGCTTGACTTCATGCAAATGATTAATGGTTTTGATTGTCTGTGGCAGTGTTCTCATGGGTAAAGTTCAGAATGTTTTTGTAAACACTGAAGGGTTTAACACATGTGGGACTTCATTCAATGCTTTTAATGCTATCATACCAACAAGAATTTTCCCTGATTAAGGAACAGATAGTATTTTCTTGCTGAATGTAGTCATGGCTATGCTGTGACTGTTACAACAAAAAAACCCCTGAAACCAAAGCAAAAATCCCCAAAACAGCAACACCAAATACCAAAAAATTTATTGGAAATTTTGCATCTGTATTTTTTGAGAGATAGAAATACCAGTTTTCCAGCTTGTCTCCAGTCCAGATTCTGAGACTGCAGAGCCAGTGGGACACAGTCATCTCTGATGGTCTTTTGGAGCAGCTACTGAAAATCTATTTCTTCTTCTGAATATTAAGTGCCATCTTCCACAAAAAGAGTGTTGAAGTGCCCTTCCCAAGATGGTTTTGAGAATCAATTCACAATATGGCAGCTGTGAAGAAACAGTATTTCAGACTGCTCTGGAAAGCATGGTACTAAATTGGATTCCTGATCCAAAATTCCTAGTTGCCTTTCCATTTTTATTCCAAAGTCAGGCAAATTAATTGTTATTTACCTCACAAGGGCAGATCTGAGAACTGTTTTCACAGAGAAGTGAAGTAAGAGTTTTGCTTGAGAAGAAATTGCAGAAACAATTATAATCTCACTCGGAATGAAGTGTGAGTCACTGAAACCAGGAAAATATAATCTCTAAGCAAAACATCACAGGAACCCATTAGCAAATAGTCGAAGTAACCCAAAGACAAATATAGTACAATTTTTAAGGTTTTAAAGCCAGAAATCATTTTTCTCATCCAATAGTGAAGTTTTGTGAGTAGCAGGGAAATGTCAGTACATCTCTCCTCAGCTAAAATAATTTTATCAGAATCGTCATTGATGTGTCTTAGCCATTATGTACTATTCCAGTATCTCAAAATATTCTGCACACATACAGCTATTAGATGTCTAATCATGCAGGTGTTGGCATTTTAGATTAAGACAATATGGTTATCCTTTGCCATACATTCATATCTTTACATTTTAGTCACAATGATAGTTATATTTGATGACTTGGAATCTAATAACAGCAAGAAACATAATTCCAACAACCTTAAAGGAAGTTAATTGGCTGCTAAGAGACATTTACCAGCTTTATACAAATTTAGTCAGCCAAGAATTGAACACAGTTAATTCGTAGAGCACTGTCTTTTATTGTCTTCAGGCTTGAATAAATTATTAGATCAAAAGGTAAGCTGCAATTTCCATTCTTTAAGGTGCTGGCTTTCTTATAACTCCAGTCCAGCAAGGATTTAGGTTTAAATTTAAAGAGAAGAAAAAGAAATTGTAAGTAGATCTGAATAGGAAATCCAAAACTTGAATATTTTCCTGTTCAAAGCCCCAGAAACCTGAACCCCCCAGCCCTGTTTGTGATTACTTTGTTCCTTGGGTACATCTATGCTCCTGGTACACCTGAGCCTCAGCAATTCCAGGTATAAGCAAATAATTTACCAGATCTTGCTTATGCCCAGGTAGAATGTAGGAAGTAGAGAAATTATCACTGTCATCTCATTTTACTGCACCTTTTTGCATGATTTACAAGCTGTGAGCAATATATGTTGTACATATTTCTAATTTACTGTGTTATTTTTCTATTTTAAGGAAAATAATACATTTTTCTACACTGAAATACATTGTTTGGTAAAGAGTGCTAATGGCAATTAGACTAAATGTCCCAATAAGATCTTAACAACATCGGTCAGAAAATAATCCATTGTGAAGCAGTCCAAAAAAGGATGTGAAATATAACTCTGACAAAAACTAATATTGTGTGCTTTCATATGAGATTTAAACTCTCTAATTTCACCAAAAAGAACCCCTGTGAACATTCCAATAAATGCTCTCTGTCTTGGGAAATAGAGGGCAAGTGAAGCACCTGGGATTTCCTGTGATTTTATGGCTTGACTGATGAAGGATTTTGTAAATGTTATTAACCTAAAATGTGTACATGTTGAGGAAGCATTGGGAATCAGCTCCCAATTCCGTCAGCTTCCAATTTCTTCCTTTGATTTCTTTAAAAAATAATTTTAAGCAAATATTCTTATGCCACTCTGCATCTCTAAGATAGGAATAGTAAATTCCTTCCCTTTGAAAAAATATTTTGGGACATGTTAGTAAAATTGCTATGTAAGAGCTTTGCATTATTATTGTAATTTTAGAGATAATGAATGGCATCCTAAAAAATAACTCAGTGGTACATGGAATATTAAATATTTTCTAACTTCTTGAGTTTGAATTGCTGTTCAGTTTCTAAGCCTAGAGTGATGCTTTGTTTGAAACCTCTTTTGAAATCATTTCCACCTGTTTAAGCAATTCTGACTTTGCTGCAGACATGGCACAATAGTTGCATTATAGTGAGTTAGGCTGCTTGTCAAATGCAAACCCCAGACTTTCATCTCCTTACAATTTTGTGCTAATGCTGTGCAACTATCCATCAGTTACATGACTTCCTGTCACACAAATGGCAGCTGACAAGTCTGCCTATGACAAGTCTGTTCCTACAAATTTCCAGCTTTAAGAAACC
Source organism: Drymodes brunneopygia (assembly GCA_013400955.1). Classification (NCBI taxonomy): domain Eukaryota; kingdom Metazoa; phylum Chordata; class Aves; order Passeriformes; family Petroicidae; genus Drymodes; species Drymodes brunneopygia. Next base: position 870,674 of record VZTZ01038425.1, on the reverse strand, counting down.
AGCTTCAGTTTTAGGCATTATTTTAAGAGAATAAATTATTTAATGAAATTTTAAACAAAAGAAAAAAAATCTTTTGGGTTGCACAGTTTTATTTTCATTGCTTGCATAGCAGTTCACAAGTACTCTGAATACCTGACACAGTGTTGACTGAAACCCTCCTGAGCTATAACATCATGTACCCTTGTGAACGTCAGCAAGAGCTGACTTTTCCCAGAAACACATGGAAAACATTTGGAGATGTGCTGCACTTAAGTGTCACTGCTCCAAATTTTGGGTGCTTACTCCACCAACTGCATAAAGCAGAAATATTCTTATTGCAGAAATATTTCCTCTGCTCATTTCTCCTTAGGCTGGATTGATTGCACTCAGTAAATGTGTATGCAGTTCCTGTTGTAGTATTGAGACCAAAATTAAAGCCTTGTATTGGTTCTGCAATACTCAGATGAATTGCACTGTGAGATAAATTTTAATGTGTCCTCAAACACATATTTATAATTCTGAAGGGAAACATTCCAATAACATGCTTTTGCTTGTTTTCCAACGATAGCTACGTCTTAATCAGATTTAGGTTTAGCCCTTTGAAAGTGGATGAGAGGCAAGCTGAATGCTTAGACTTAAACAGAGAAAAACAAGAGGTTATGACATAATTTTTCATTATGAACATTTGAAATTAAATTTTGTGCACATGGATTTAATTATGAAATCATTAGGGCATGTGATAAACAAGCTTTAGTCACATTAAAGATGAACTGTCCTCAAAAAAAAATCAATCTCAATCTCTGTAAAAAGTCATTGGTATATTTAAAAGAAATGCAAAATAGCCAGAGGATTTATATATGCTGTTAAAAGAAACAATAAAATTGTTCATAATCACAGTTTTGTACATTAAAATGTCCATTGAAAGCAAAGAAGAATATTTATATCTGTGGTAGTCTGACTGGCAAGTTTATCTGCTGTTACTGCACTGGATTCATAATATGTAATATGGTATTGTGATTACGTTTTTTTTTTAAATCCAAAGATGACTGAACTCTTCCTTTCTGGGACTCAAGAGGAAGAGAGATTTAGTCTCTGCAAATGTGTAGTATCTAGTTGAAAACCAGAGGACACAGATCAAAAAGTTGTAATTATTATATTATAAGGAACACTAATAGACCCCATAATAGAAATAGAAGATTCCATTTTGGTTATGTTTCAAGCAGCATTGCTATCTCTTTATTTTGCAAACTTTTTTTATAATGCAGCAAAAATATTCTCTTTGACAATGGAGCAAAATTCAATAGGAACTCAACTCTTTTAATGTCCTTGTTATTTATTCCTTCTAGGGGTAAGAAGACTGGGCATGACATAGATTTTTTGATCACCAATCCAGGACCAAGAGAAGATGATGAACTTCTGCATAAAGTTGTTGACTTATGGAAAAAGCAGGTATGAACTAAAGAGCACTTGGCCAAAAGAGACATGTTCTAACTCTGCTGAACTAAGCCTATATGCTGTTTGAAGAATGCTATATTCCTTTTTACAGCTGACTGCAACATTTCAGAGCTGGTTATTGCTCTATTTGGTTTTTGACCGGGATGATCTAGGTGCATCTCTAGCTCCAGCTGCTAAAGTTGAAGGTTGTATCAGAAGTGCAAACACATTCTGTAACATCTTACCCTAAGAATATGCAGCTAGTCAGAGGTGAGAAATCAAGCTTGGTAGAGTTTTGAGGATCAGAGAAAATTCTTCTTATACTTTGAAAATACCCTCTCTTTGTTTAATTTCTCCTTGAGGTGGGAGTAGGTTTTCCCAGGGGAAACTGCCCCAGGGAGATCCAGCTTTGAGCCAAGTGAATTTGGGTGACCTCATGGTGTGAGGCGAGCAAGTCTGAAAGCTTAGGCACCAAAGCTCTGGAATTCTGGCTTCCGTTCAGTCCATTAATTAGCAATTTTCCCAGCTTCCATTGAAATATTGAAAGATTGGCATAGTTTTCCATGATGTCTGTGTTTGGAAAAATGCACACGTCTTCAAGGCCCCTTCCAACCCTAAATATTAGATTATTGTATCATTTTAAAGAGGAATTGCTCATCTAAGGAATAGAGATTTTTTTGGTTGGTTGTTTTTTTGGTTGTTTCTTTGTTTTTGTTTTCTTTTTCTATTCAGCTCTTCAGTTTCCAGCAGCTTTAAAGTTGGAAGTGTCTCAGTTATCAGAGCAGCAGGTAGCTCAAAATATTCCCAGGTGAGAAAAATATAGTGTGTTGGGAATAATAAATTTTTGTTTCTTCTTCTACTTTTTCAGCCAGTTGAGATGTTTTTCAACATTTGCTACCAATACTGTTCAAAGTAAATGGAGTACATTTCACCAAGTAAAAGGCCAGCACCCTGAGGTGAATCATCAAGTGCCTCACTTGCAGTGCAGACAGCCTGCAGAGAATGCTTTTGAATTGATTCTTTAGCTGTCTACTTTAATTAATGTATAATGGGTTAATACATGAAAGATTCAAAACTTCCAACTACACAAAAGCTTATGTGACTGTATGAAGTTATCCCTTTCAAGGTGGTCAAAATCTTTCAGCTGGCTCTAATGGAAGGGCCTCAGACCTGGTTTTCACCTGGTAAAATGCAGCATTAGCTGAATTCCTCTTCTTCCAGTTGATTTTTGGTCTTTGAAGTGTTAACAGACAATAATTAATTTCTCTCATTACTCTGTGGAAGCTGTATGTGTTGGAGTAGATTGGTAGCAGGTACTATTTAGACTACTCAAAAGCAACAAAGCCATGGCAATTAATGAGTGCTGAGGAAATACTCTATTTTTATAATTTTATTATTAATGTATAGGTCTTTTCATGGTTACTATGCTCCCTTTACTATGGGAAAAGTTGCCTTTCTTCTTAGAAGGTGTCTTTTTACCTTCTTAGGCACAGTTGAATCTCTAGGAAACCATGTATGGGTCCTCCCAAAATCATGCTTATTATAATAGAGCAGAAAGCAAAAGTGACAACTGACCAAGGCTAGAGCCTGACCTGAGTGCAGCCTTTCATTCCTTCTTTTCCACTTACATTACTGAGAAAAATGGCTGTGATCTGAGAAGTCTGACAAGTACTAAAGTTTTTCAGTTCACTTTGAGCTACTTTCATTACAAGGAAGTGAAAGGAAAGAAATTGAAAACGAATTGTTCTCACCGATTTTCTTCTTAAGGAGACTACTTGGCAGAAAGGAGTGTGGGCAGAGTATGGGAGGTCAAGGGTGGCCAAGAGTTTGATAAAAAAATCAGGATTCCTCTAGAAATCCCAGCATGACGAACATGTTAGAAGCACAATGGCCACAGAAACCAAACCCAAAGAAGCTGGGTATAGTTTAAAGCTATGGAAAAATATGTCCTGTGTTCTGTTTGCCCTCCAGATTTTTCATGGTTCATACTACTGGTTACACCACCTCTCTACTGTAGCATTTGTGATATGCAGGCTTTTACTGGCAATACTGAAAAACAACTTGCCAGCAAAATCAATATGAAACAGAGAGCGTTAAAACACCTTTTGCCTTTTTATTATCTTTGCTTTCTAAGGGAGAGGAGAGGACAGAAAAAAAAAAACCCAAATAAAGCACTTTTAAACTTTTTGCAGTAGTCTTCTTCACAGCTTGCCACTTCTGTGCTACTGCTTCTAAGCCCAGATTAATCAATGTACGTCATGGAGGTCATGATGTTGACTTCCTTTTGGCAGCTCTTAGTGAAGAATTCCACAATGTTTAACTTCTAAATTATGGACCGCAGCTTTAAATAGTTTAAAGGGCCTTTTTCTTAGCTGAAAACTTTAGTGTTACAAGATCCTTCCATTGAAAGCTGCTGAAAATGAAGTGGCTAAATCAGCACCATCATGCTCTTTGATGCATCATCACCAGGGATAAACGTGCTGAGGAACAGAGAACACAAAGCCTTCAAAGTAGAGTGGTAAAAGGGAAAAGCTGTGATGTAGTACACAGGTTATGGTTTTAATGGTTCCAAAAAGCCTCATAAAGAAAGTAAGAAATTACTTCTGTGGGTTAGAGCTGGAAAGTCTGTGGGCAAACTGGCTGAGACATCTCTGTCAATGTAGGTTCATTCACATACTGTGAAAAAATGCTTTCATTTTTTGCTGAAATCCTATATAGCTATATTTAGCACTGGTCCTGTTTAATATATACTTTCAACAATGGAAGTGATACTTTTACTGCAGGCATTCCTTCCCTCTTCAGTTTTCCCCTTTGTATTCGTGTAAGTATAATGTTCCATTTTTCTTTTGGCTTTAGGAAAATGAGTAATGGAGATTCCTGCCTGTGCTTACCTATCTTAATGTATTATCTGTCTGATTTAAACTCTAGTATTCACCCTTGATGAGGTGATCAGGAAAGGGAAGGCTTGATATCCCATTAAAGAGGATGGTGAGGAGCAAGTAATATTTTATCTTTTGCTGGAAACAGATTTTTGGAAACAAGGTTCACAGAACAGCTGCGCATTCAATATTAAGTGACAGCTGGATTTTACCAGCAACAAAACCTGTTTCTATGACAAGGCACAGAAATGATTAAGAGGCCAGAGGAAAGAACATTTTGTTTCAGATGAAAGAATGCATAAAGATGCAGAGCTCCTTTGTGAACACATACTGTCTCAGGTTTCTTCACAATGCATTATGAATTTTTTTGTTTCATTCTGACTCAGATGAGGAAGTTCTTCCCTAAAATAGTCTATTTCAAGGTGGTCAGAGCCCTGGACATGAGAGATCTTGGCTTAAACTTCTTTAGAGAGAGCATAGGGCTGAATCTGATTACCCTGCTTGTGAGGTTATTGAATAAAGTAGGCAGAACTGTTCCGTTTCCTGCTATGTTCTAAGTGAAGATCCAGGCAATAGCAGCATTTCTGAAGATGTGAGATCTCTCTGGGGTGTATTGTGTAGCTGTGTGTGGGTGAGTAGGTACATGTAAGTCCCTGTCTGTCTCTTTATCTTGCTCATGGCATGGAGAGGTAAACACCTTCATTCATGGGTTCCAGTGCTGATCAAAGCCAGGCTGCTCCAGACATGCTCAGAAATGGATCATTCCAACACACAGGGAAATTCAAGATGAAAAAGGGACCAAGGCAGCTGCATGATTATGCAGCAGCTGCCGAGTTTTGCATTGCTGATCAAACCTTTGATGCCGTTTTCTAATGACTTCTTATCCTAACAGGCCTGACTTCTCCCAGGCACCAGTTCTTCTTCCACTTAATAGTATATAATATATAGTATATAATTCCATCTGTCTCATCTAGGTTGAGATTTTTCCAGATTAACATTCTACATCTTATTTTGGATTGGATAGAGTAATTTCACTGAAAGAAAAGAAAAAAAGAAATCCAGTTTCATTTTATTAAACCATCTCAGAAGGAAATTTAGAGGAACAACATATATACGTTTCAGAAGAACATATTGGATTACATTTGCAGATGATATAAAATGATCCTACTTAGCTTTAACAGAAATAATCCAGCAACCAACAATTACGAATAATGACAGCATTCACACTAAATATAGGATTCTGTTTCATTAAAAATGACAGAGAATGCTAGTGACCGTATGTGATTGATTTTTCAGTGAGTGATTTAATATTTTTCTAAAAAGTCATACTTTTCCTCAGTTTGAACATGGCTTTACTCCAATATCAAAGCCATTGATGTGCCAGCACTCAGCATATTTAAGTAAAAGTGTGCAGTCATTCTAAAAATGGAAAATTGTTGAGGATCTTGACATAACTGCCCTAAAAATACATTTAGTTTTGACGGTGGTGTAAATCTGAGAAATTAAAATGCCCACATTTTAAACCTTGATTGTGTAAACAAGGCCTACAGCACTTTGGTGTATGGATCAATCTGAAATGTGCAAAAAACTGCAGATTCCCTGACACAGGGTGATGAGAAGGCTGCTGCTCTGCAGTAGCTGTGGCCAGAACTTCACACAATCTTCACAGCTGACAGCCCCTTCAGGTAATGCTTTTTCCAAATGTACCTAAGTGCCATTTCACCTTTACTTAATGGGGTGATAGTGATGTCCACTGTCTAATTATACTGGGTTAATTGGAAACACCATCCCAATGCACATGACTTGAGCTTTGGCTCCTATTTAATAGTGATACCCTGACTTCTGGGGTGTACTGTGTAGTGTCCCAAATCTCCAAGAACAAAAAGAAAAATGAAGCAAAAGATGAGAAAGTACTGCTAAGCAGCTAACAGATTTTTATAGAAAATGGATAACATATCAATGCTTAATCAAAGTGTGATGTCATCAATTAATGGTCAATGATTAATGATATTAAAATTTATTTTATTAGCATTAAAAGCAACAAGATTAACCTGAAGGGAGGATAGTTTCATAAAAAAAAAAGCAGAAAAATAAGCAGCTGTGCATTAACATTTAACAGCTGTTTTGAGTCTATATTTGGAAAGAGCAAGCAGCAGTGTCTCGTTACATTGGGGTAAAATTAAGAAAAAATTACTGTTTTAAAGATAGATGTGACAGAGCACCTGCTAAATTTAAGAATGTTCAAATCAGCAGACTTGGAAACTAGTAATCCAAGAGAAGAAGCTACATAAGGAGTTTTCTCAAATCAGTTTATAATAAATCTTCATAATCAGGAGAAATTCCAAACAAGTGAAAGAATGCCTATTCAAATAAAATAGATATCATTAAAAAACTTGGCTCATTGACCCATAAAAAAGCCTATGACTGATTTCCAGTAAAATAATGGGATTGTTGATTTGGAGCTATCATCGACAAAAAGCTGGAGGCTAAAAATGTAATAATACCTATCAGTGTCTCTTCGTGGAAATCGTATCTTGTTAAGTGTTTTTGTTATGCTTTTCTTTTTTTGCCAGAATTATACCACTGAGTGATAAAAGTAATTTTATTACTGTAAAGTATTCTCTAAGGCATTTAAGATATTGTCATGTAAAGTTACCACACCTGCACTAAATAAAAGAAATAATCAAAATCTGTTTTTTAATACTGAGGTATTCTTCCAAAAATCAGTTCATCGTTAGCCGGGATATGAAGAGGTCTTATCTGGAGACCTTTTGTCCTTGATTTGGCCCAGATCAGAGGGAAGGGGCATGGCCAGGCACTAATATTATTCAACACCACTTTCTATCATTTCCAGGGATGGGGGAAAGTGACTTTTTCTCCTCCTAGAAGAAGGGTGCTCCTTCCAGTGGGAGAAAGTGTGGTGGTTGAAATGATCTGGGATTTTGTGTGTCAGTTGTTTCTTTGTCTTACACCTTTAGTATTAATATTGCTGCTGTTACTGTTTGCTTTCTTACCTCATTGCTGTTTCCAGTAATTTGCTCTTATCTCAGCCCATGATCTTTGCTGTTTGTGCTTTCAGTTGGGAGGGGGAGGGGCAGGAAGAAGAGAGAGGAGTTGTTTTAGCAGGGCTACCAACCAGGAGAACACCATTCCTATAACTTCAACAGCATTGCAGTTAACCACTGACAACCATCAGATAAAACCACTTCTAGACACTCTCAGTTCAACATTGCAATTTAAAAAAGCCCCTAGTCCAGGTGAAAGAGTATGTGTAAACATTTGAGTGATTTCAAAGAAGAAACAAAAAAGTGATCCAAGGACCTAAAGAAATGGGCACTCCCTCTGAGCAAAAGACATGGGTGGGGATCTTCTGTCTCTCTGGAGACTCCAGACTTTGTCACCAGGAAATCTCATGCAACACATACAGCTCAAATGGAATCTTCCACTTTGGAATCTGTCAGCAAGACTGTGCACTGGACTAATCATTTTCTCTAGATGTCTGCAACATGGAAACACACCAATCCTTACTCAGAAATTTCTGTTGACATTATCTAGAAAAAGACTTAGGAGAAAATAAGGGAGGGGAAGAATTGCAAATACTATCTCTTTAGTACAGGCCAGGACCTCACTACTGTGAGATATCTACCAGTGCAGATTTCCCTCAAATATTTTTCCAAAATTTGAAGCTGTTTCATGTCTCTCTTTAGCCCAGATTTGGCCTGGCACAGTTCCTTGTTTACTGAAATTACATTTCACATGAATTTATAAGACAACCGTCTAGAAACTCTGGAATGACAGTAAAACCAGTTCAGCAATTCAATGTAAGCAATATCTTCTCTTTAGGGCTTACTCCTTTATTGTGATGTGATTGAATCAACATTTGTAAAGGAACAGCTGCCAAGCAGAAAAGTTGATGCCATGGATCATTTTCAGAAGTGTTTTGCAATTTTAAAATTATATCAGCCAAGAGTAGACAGCAGCACTTGCAACACGCCAAAAAGATTGGAAATGGCAGAAGCCAAAGACTGGAAGGCAATCCGTGTGGATCTGGTCATAACCCCCTTTGAGCAACACGCCTTTGCTCTGCTGGGCTGGACAGGCTCCAGGGTAAGTAACCACAACAGTGTGGATTTTCTTAGCACTGCAAACACGTTTTGTTGTTGCGGGACTATTCAGAGTTCATGGATTTAAAAAAAAAAATATTCCTGATGTCCACACATTGCATTTCATGCGGTCATCCAACCCCTGGTCATGGGTTGGAGCTGATGAATTCGGCACTAACATTTATGGATGTCTCTCTAGGGGAGTTAAGATCTATTTTCCTCGAAGCTTATTGTTTAGGTTCATGAACTGGAGAGCTAGGTTTTTGGTCAGTGGTGTTGTCTTTTTCCATCATCATACTGTTTACAAACAATTTAAATGGTTACTGAGTAGAGAGATGACTTGGAAAGCGTCACATAATTTTACAGGAAATTAAACATTTGAGGAAGAGGTGTTCTGAATTGGAACTTAATTTGTTTTGTAGGAAATTAAAAATGATTTGACAGCTTTCTTTTTGGATTAGATCAAGTATTTTGTTTCAGTTGCATTTTAATTGACTTTTAAATTGTAAAAGACTAGAAAAAATTTTAAATTAGACATTAGTTTTGATCTAGAATAAAATATATTTTGATTTATGTTTTAATAAGAAAACTTGAAATAATAGCTACTTTCAAAATAGACACTAGTTACCTGGTATAATATAAATAGTACACTATTTTCAAAACAAAAAATTCTACCTAATGCAAGCTCAAAACTCAAATGATAAATTTCTCTCCAGATAGAATTATTTTTTAATCTGTTCTACATGCTTGCCTTCTGATGTTCATTTTTTAGGGAGTGTTTGCACGGTACAATGGAGAGCTCCTGAGCCTGCTCTGAATGATGTTTTTGATGTGCTGCAAGCAGTACTGGTGCCTTGCTACTCTGTTCTACTCAGGTTAATTGGAAGCAGGATGGTTTAGACCAGGCAAAATGCTGAAATTGATGTGTTCTCCTGCTGAGCTTATGAGTTACTTCAGTCACCTTTTTGAGATAACAAAATGTATTTATTTGGACTCTGGATTAAATTCTGCGGACTTTGGGGTCCTTTCTTATCCTGGAAATGTTTGGTAACTTAAAAGCCCTTCTCTCAGCTCTGTAGATAGGTGTCTACACTAAAAGCACACAGTTTGAGGCCCTTTGAATGAGCAGGCAATGACTTCATTTTTCTCTGCCTCACTGAGCTCCTGCTCCCTGTTGAGCTAATTCACCCACAGGCTGTGGGAGCCCATCACAGGTTTGCTTTCTTATCCAGTGTCCACCTACTCTCAGAGTAACCGACCGAAACGATGGACGATTCCCCATCAAAACATTTCCTTTCAGACGATTGATTTTATCAGACTTTATTCCTTTAATAGAGGTAATTTTGACTTCTTAGTTTATTATTTTGTCTGGTGTTAGAGGGTGCAAAGGATAACAGTTTTTTTGTGAAAATGGCTGATATTTGCTGTATCTTTGACAGCAATTTGGGCGTGATTTGCGGAGGTATGCTGCACATGAAAGGAAGATGATATTGGATAACCATGCATTATATGACAAGAGAAAGGTATTTATTCTCAGAAATAAAGCTAATGCATTTTTATTTCCGAGTGTGTGTAATTTCTAGTTAATTTTTTACATTCAACTATATAGAATATTTTAGCCTGATTATCTATATGGTAGTAAAACTGTTCCAGCTTCACAAGATTTAGTTTCACTGGAATAGCCTGATTAAATCTGAACAAATAAGTCAGTAAATCCTTTTTTTTGGCAATTGTGAGGTAATTCCTGAAACGTAACCAGAAACATTAGATATTTGTGTTTGATAGGAACTGTGCAGCCTTCACAAAACTGAGAACAGCCCATTTCTGAGTATTTGAAAAAGGTACTTTACTGTCCCTTTTCAGAAGGAGACGTTTCTGTATCCCAGGCACGCTTTCAACTTGTATTGGGCTAACATTGCAAAGGAAGAGGGGATATTGAGTGGTGCAGGCCCAGTTAGAAGGCTTGAGGAAGTTTTTGAAGGATATGACACTAAATAGGGATCATCTTTTAAAGCCTGGCATTCAGAAGTCAGTGTGGAATTCTGTTTAGTCAGGCTTGGCAGCCTGGGGAGTAATTGGTATAACTTCTGGTACAAAGGCTCTTGGCTGCAGTTATACTGATCTCTGCATTTATCTGGCTTAATGTCTGTATTTGTATTAGGCCATTTAAATAATAAGCAAAAATCAATACTGAAGATGCTTATTGATGTCATTATAAGGGGAAAGGCAGAAGTACCATGTCAAGATTTTATATTAATCTTTCCTATACATTCCTTATAGAATGAAGACTGCTTTTAGCATCCCTACTTACATGCAGTATTGTGTCATTGCTTCTTTCTAAGATGCAGGAGTGATCTAAGCCATCACTCCATTTCAGCAGTCTCCATATGTGCTCCTCAGGTCCAGATGCTACTACAGCATCCTCAGTTCACATGGAAACCTGGGGAAATTACCAAGCTAATTACCCATATAGTCAGATATCCTGTCGCCAACAGTTGTCAATACTAGATGCTTCAGAAGAAAACATAAAATCAATAGTAGATAAATATGCTATCATGTGTCTAAAGAGGATGTTTCTTCACAAACTTAGGGATGATGTCAGTGTATTTCTGCCTGTCTTTCTTATTTTTAAAGTATTCAAAATATAAACTCTTTTCCTCAACATAATATGGTCAGTGTTATCATCTGCATGTTAATATATGCTCTGTCCAATAGCTTTTTAGGTGTAACAGAAAATAGCCCTAGGGAAAACCAAAGAATTTGAGGAATGCCAGTGTTACTTTTGTGTGCAGCAAAATTTGCCTGCTTGGAGTATGATATGTGTCAATATAATTGCTGCTTTTACTCAGAGCCCTGAGGCAATTGGGGATGCAAAATGGACACTGTTCATTCATGAACATCAATCAGTATTATTTTTCTTGATTATGTTTAGGCTTTATAACTGACATACCACTTAAATCCTTCTGGGAAAGAAAATGTTCCATGTGTTTTTGACTGAATTAGCTAGGATGGTTCATGGATAAATGAAGTTATCTTCACAGTGTCCTCTGGGAAGAAAGAGATGCTCTTGTTATCCCAAATTGTCAAGTAAAGAGCTGAGGCAGAGAAAGATTTAAGGTCTTAAACATCCATTGATTTCAGCCTCACATTTGCAGTGTCCAACCTGAAGTCTCTCCTGTTGAGTATCTGCCTTGGGAATTTGAAAAATACAAAAAAATGTAGATACCCATGTCATGGTTCCCAAAACCATCAGCTGTAACTGTAACTTAATCTCCAGACCTTCTACATGTCTGAGACTCAACTTACATTTCCTCAGTTCCTCGTTTGTACTGCCCAAGACTGAAGAAATGGACCAAGGGAGAGGGCTGATAAGCAAAACTCAGAAAATTTTCCTTATTCCTTATCATAAAATGGGAGTTCTTGACAAAGGCAAAGAAAAAACCCCCAGCAAACCAAAAACCAAACTGAACCAAACCCAAAACACCCAGACCAAGTCTTCAAGTAAAATTTCAACTGCCTTGACCACAAAGTCCTTAATCTATGATTTCCATATATCAAATGAGGTACATGATTGGGTCAGCTGTCACTTTCAGGAAGGGACTTTACTTTCAAATGTCTATCTGTCATTACCCCTCTCCCTCCCCATATCTAAGTCTGCCGTTTCTCATTTATTCCCAAACACAGCTAGTTTGCTTCCAAATTTTGTTTTTTTTTGCTGTAAACCACAGATGCACTGCAGATTTCAACCCCAAGAAGTTGTGTTAATATGTTGACACAGCAGAATACTGTTCTTGTTTCTGCTGCAGTCTCAGAAATAGCTACATTACATTAGCTGATTTTTCCACAAAGAAAGAAACTTCTAAGGCAGATATGCAATATGAAAAATTTCAGACCAGGCAGCACTGAATTTATAATCTGCTTAACACAGGCTCTTTTTTCAAGTAGTGTTATTCTAACAAGAAGCAGGGAGATGACTCCCTGGCAAGCATACTAATATTTATAATCTAATGTACTAAATTGAAATATATTTTAAAATAATTTTTAAGTTTATGATTTTATATTAAGTTATTCCCACAAATGACAGTTTGAACACAAAACCTTCCATACTACCACCCAGTGTGTAATAAGATCAGAAATGTGCAGAAAACAGCAATGGTTTCTGTCTGTGAAATTTTAGATGATGGCCCATAGTGGAGGAGGAGAGGTTTGCAGTAAATTGTGTGGCTGCCAAGGTTGATTCATTTTTAGGGTCATCAGGTTAGTAAGCTTAAAAGAAGTGCTAAAATTAATTTGTAATTTTACACAAGGGAACATATTACCAAATCGTAAAATGTTTAGAGTTGGTTTGTTGGTTATTTTTTAGATTAAACTATGAAGAACAGAGAATCTACTTTATTGTAATTCTAGTGCTTTTCTTTTAAAATTATTTGACTGGGAGGGAGCACTAAAACCATGGGTGTTTTATCCATACTATCTCATAAAATTGGATTGGAACATTTGTATTTGAACATTTGGATTTCATAAGTACATTTCTCTTTGTGAGAGGAAATCTTCCTTACTTAAAGCTAAAAAAAATCAGGAAGCAGATATCCCTTGTGCAAGCTGCTCAAGATCCCTAACCACAACCTTAATTAAGGTTAATTAGGCACCATATGTGAAAACTGAAACACATCTTTTCCATATTTCTCTCCTTGTTTGCTGAAGAGAGGAAGAGGTGTTATCTTATGTTGCTGGCTCTGTCCAGACAGACAAACCTTCATGCACAACCCTAACAGTCTCTGGGGTATTGATTGTGGTGGAGCTTGGGAGCTGGGCCAAATCCGTTTTGCTTCATTCTTTTTCTTTTATTAGTCTGTGTGTGTATAGCAAAAGGGATAGGAAGATCAGGAAGAGTCAAACTAATCCTTGATCCTACAGAAGACCAAGTCCTTTCCTTAAAAGCTCTTGCCTGTCATCATTTAAAATTTTTCGAGTCATTATAAGAAGTTAATAAACCATGCTATAGCAAATATTATTTGCTCTTATTTGATTTCTATTTGGTGGGATGTAACAGTGCTTGTAAGAGAATGTCATTCATTACCAAAGAAAACAATTTCCTGATTTGCTCTACATTTCAATATATAATACAGTATACTTTATTCTTCTGTATTAATATTTATCAGCCCTTTGGCACAGATGCTTGCACTATGGCCCACTGCTTGAAATGTGATGCATGTCACAGAATCCCAGATTCCAGTGTTCAAAGGGTTGCATCAGGAAAGAGTCCTGCTTACTTTAATGTATTTCCAAAGGGATTCTGCCAGGAATAGGGAGCATTAACACAGCAGTTAGGAATCAATTACATAGCTTTGCAGATGGGAACAAAAGGAAGAGAAATTTTCTCCAGGGACTCGTTACAAAGTTACACTGTGAAATTATTCCTCAGCCTTGATTTATTTTTTTCATTCTAGTGTGAATCTTTTTCACTTATTTGTTGGCTTTGGAAGACAGTATGCAATTATCTAATGATTTTTTTCAGTTCTGTAATAAGAAGGGCATTTTGGAGATCTTCCTTTCATAGGAAAATGGTGACAAAAAAAATTGAAAATCTGCTACCAGTTATCTGTCAGCCTCTTTTACATAAAAAGATGAGTGTATGTCCAAAACTATGTGTCTGTAGGACTGTGTACTAAAGGTATGGAAATCAGCACTTGTATAGATCAGCCTGAGGTGTGTAGTTCCTGTGGTTTACACCAGCTGGAGGTCAAACCTTACTGTGATCCCCACTCTTACAGAATGGAGTTCACTGATCAGCCACCAGGAAGAAAGAGAAGTTGTACATTCCCTGTGTCTTTTGGTATTATTGCTGCTACAAATGGCATGACATTTTTAGGAACGGGCAAATAAAATCCTCATTGTACAACTTTCCTGGTTCATGAATGAACAATATTCTCTCTGAAAAAAATAGAAATGGTTTAGCAAAAAAAAAAAAATTAAAAAAATTCTCTGTGAAGTGTAAGTCAAGCCAGCTGAACACAGGCTCCGCCTTTGGAAAATTGAGGTCCTTAGTCTGTAAACCATGATATCAATGGTTATTTTGACACTCCTCTGTGTTGTATTAGGAGGCAAATATCCCTTAACCCACAATAAAAACTTTTGGGTACAATGTGCATTGTCTCTGGACAAGTGGTGTGTGTACTAGGGCATTTTTGGCAAGTTTTGACAACATCCTGACAGCTTTTTACCTGGGTGAAATAGAGATCTAGTGCATCTAACCGAAGAAGACATGGCTCCAAAACCTGTTTTATTTTTAAATACCTGTCTTTAAGATGAGTAACTATCATATGTTTACAAAAAAACTGCAAGAAGTGTGTGATTTACTTTTTTGTAATGTTTTCTTATCTTTAAAGTGATTTTTAAAGTGGCTGGCAAGCCACAGGATTTCTATTCTTAAAGGAGCTGTCCTTGTGGTATGAATGACCTTTTTCCATACCTGGAATAAGATTCAGGAACTACAAATGTTGGTGGCTTTACCAACCCTGGAGCTGTTAGCTGGAGTAGAATATCTTTGTCATGCAGAATGGCCCTGAGGGGAGTATCTGAAGCTGGACCCTCTGTCACTGGGTTTTTGCACTGGCTGGTAGAAGGACAAGATTGCAGCCAAAGGGTCACATACCAGGTCAGAGGTGTGACATCAGAGAGCACAGTCAGACAACTTTCAGGCTGTCACATTCTCTATCCTCTGAACATTTTCTGATCCCTCTTGTAATCCTAATTGGGCTTGTGAAAAGGTGGCACAAGAAGGAATTGTGATATTTACCATGAAGTGATGATTGTGTGAGCTTGAGTCTACATGTTGTTGTAATACAGGCTAAGGAAGGAGGATGGTGCAGAGGTTTGACTCCTATCTTACAACTTGTGTCACTCTGTACCCAAAATTTCTCTGTCATTTTAAGCAGGTCAATTAGCCTTCCTTGGTCTCACTTCCCAATAGCAAAAGCTAGTTCCCGTGATGGAAAGATGCAGTAATGGTAAGTAGTTAACCCCTGAAGAAAAGGCTATTTCAGTTTAATGAAGAATTTTGATCACCCAGTGTTTTGTCTTTCGCTATAACTAGGAGAAAGAACGAAGGTTTCATGGAGAATTTTGATTATTCAAAATTTGCTTGTTCTCTTAGAGGAAAAGTCAAAATGTTGACACTTTCTGCTAAAGGAATTCCTTTCTGAACCTCAGCTTTGGAAACAAGCCACGGTTGAGACTGTTCCAAACCTCCAAAGCTCAGACAGCTCCTGGGGCTGCAAGCTCTGAGGCATTTCCTTGGCTGGCTGCTCCAGGCCCACGAGGCCTGTTGTGGTTTGAAAAGCAAATTAGTGAGATGCTCAAAGTCAGAACTACAATTTAATAGGAAAATTAAAATACATGCAATGGTACAAAAATGCTGATAGAGTCAACAGATACAACCTGACACCCTGTTGGTCAGGGTGTTGGTAGCAGTCCAGGGATAGATGTGGCTCTGGTGAAGCAGTTTTCTGAAGGTCCGGTGAAGAAACTGCCCTGTGCTGCTCAGGGTCTAGATTATATTCAGATGGGGATGCTTGGCTCCCCCCCCTGGGCGGGGCATCTCACAATGGGAATGGTGCAATCCATCAGTGGAGCTTAATGGCCCATTAACAGAGAGGATTTCGTGAGACCCTCCCTGCTAATGGCCCATCAACAGGGAAGATTCCAGGCACTTCACTTGGCTCTGCTCCACCAGCTGGCCCATTGGAAGTCCCACCCTAGGGCCATCAAGGATGGCTGAGGAACACTGCCCCACCCGGCCCCGAACAGCTCATGGGGATGGTGATAGAATACACACTATTGTAACCTAAGACAAGGCCAAAGCGCTCAGGGGACCCTGGCTCTGAAGTACTTTAAATGACTTATTTGAGCTCAGGCTTCCAGTAGCCTGTCAGGCAGGTTATTGGGAAGATGTGCAAACAGGCAGGAGCTCAGATAGGCTTAGATCTTTTTGAAGTGCCTGGTAAACTAGATTCTATTGGATTGTGACTTTTTTTCAGGGCAATATTTCCTGAATTGCATCATTTTTATGGATCACCTGGGATAAATGAATAAGAAAATTCCAACAAAGTAGAATTCATTGGTGTTTTGCTGATTAGATCTGTTCAAAAGGCAATGTGATATGGTTTTTGTGTGGATATGCATGTGTTAGGTAGAAATACTGTTCCCTAGAAGTGTCTCTTCTCTGGGAATCCCAGGAAGTTGCATTCTAGTGATTCTCAGCCAGCCAAATCCATATATCATCTCTTTCAGTACAGTTTGCTGTCAGGGTATCTCAAACCTAACCACAGAAGACGCTTCTGAAAAATCTACTGTTCTGTGCAAAACCCAGCCCTACCACTTATATTGTGGATAAATATGACTTTTTAAAATGCAGGATTTATCAACCTTTTTCACTATTGCTTCCAAACTAAACCCTCTTATCTGAATTAATTAAAAATTAGCACAATTTCCAAATACTTCAGAATCCATAGGAAAAGAAACATATTTTTTGTTTTTATGACATTTTGGTAGCTATTTGGTAACTATTCCTTGGAGTTACAGTAAAGAATGAGGTTTAAAACTTTCTCACTGTATGTCACATACTTTCAGCTGCAGTACGGCTCCCTATTGCTCTTTCCTTTCACTCAGAGTATATTTATTTTTCTTGATGCTTTAAACAGCCACTCAGAACCAGCTCTGCATAAAACAGGAACTTCAACAGTTCCATGCTAGAAATTCTGAGTGATACATTTCCTCAAATTGCTATCTTTTGAGCATGGAAGTGAGCATGGGAGAGCTGAGCTGGATGAGCAGTGGGGTGGGGTGGGGTGGGGTGGATGCCTTAAACTGCTGCAGGTACTTTATTCCTGTTTCATGTCAGGTGATTTCTAAGGATGAACTGTGGAACAGCTTCATGGCTGGGTTATGGCCATGTAGAAAGTGTCTCTCTCCTGCACTTTATACTCCACTCACCAATGGAGATTCTCAAACCAGGTGTGAGATTGGGGGATTGAATCTGTCTTGTAAATTCTGATTTATAACTTGTACAAACCCATATGTTTTCACAATATTCCAGAAAATCCCTTTCAAGTCCAATTAGTAATTTATGCAGTTCATGGCAGCAAAATGATGTAAATAATTAGCATTGCTTTTTTTTTTTGTGAAAGAATAAATGGAGTTCTTAGGGTATAAGAAATTAATTGAATTATTAGCATATGAATGTTCTTTCACTGACTGGCATTGTAGGCTGATTTTTTTGTAAGAGAAGGTTCATGAGCTCAGTGTTATTTTGAAGAGTCATTGAGGCAGAAAGCAGTTATTAATTTTATGTCCTGTGTAAATTTAAGATGGGAAATAAGTCCCTTAATATTTTCTATTAGAGAAATATTGAAAAAAAATTACTCTATACAGATGACTGATTGATGATTGATGACAATTTTGCATTTAAAAAACCTTGTATGAATTTGAATGTCATGAATTATTATTTAGTTGTTGAATAATAGGAGAGGTGGTTTATATAACTGTTCTGAATAACAAACTCACAAGATGCTCTGAAAACTTCATAATGGGACCCAGCTTTACAAGCCATTAAGTGATGTGCAGTTACACTGAATATAGTCAGATCCTGTGATCCCAGTTTTTTTAAGAGAAAGTTTACTTTTTCTTGGGAAACCATAATAAGCATGAAAGGGGAAATTTATCCTGGGATTTCTTTTACACTGTGAAGCTTACAGGCATTCAATTGTCACCATCAGGATTGCAAAGTCTTTACCACTTGCCTGCAGACTGAATTCCTATCTAGGAAAAACCTGTCTGACTCTTCAGGCAGGGCTTGTCCTGCCTGCCTTTGCATCTAGCTATAAAGCTAAATGAAGGTGTGATTACAGCCCCAGTAAATGACTATTTTATGACAGTAATGCTCTGGTGAGCTGGCTTCAGAGTGTCTGAGTTCTGCCACTGCTCCTCTTTTGCCTGAGTAGCTGCTTCACAGACAACCTCAGTGTTTGCAGCAGGCAGCCCAACCAGCCATGCCTGGCAGCATCCTTGAGCTTCCAGCCTCCCTCATGATATTCATATTTTTCTCTGGCTGAGTCTGCATCTGTGTTGTGACTTTTATTCTGAAACAGGGCTTACCTGGCAGTGACCATTGCTGGTGCAAAAAGTCATGTTCATTTGTTCCTGTGGTGGCTTGGCTCAGGGGACAGAAACAGCTCTGAGGAAGCCAGGCTGATTGCAGGTGGCTGGGTGGTTACCTGCACGTGCCAGAACTTTGTAAATATGTCTCCTAATCAAAAGCCAGCTTTGTTTTTTAAGCAGGTATTCTTTTATTTCACTGCCCAACACATTACTTCTCAAAAACCTCTATCACCAGGAAGAGCTGTCTATGATTTTATAACCTCATTTTATTACATAGAGTTCTGCAATATTGACAGTGTTTAACTGTATATTCAGTAGTTACAGTTTCTAAATCAGTTTTTTGGTATCATCTGAGAACTTTTACTCCACACTACCTTTCATTGAAAAAGATGCTTGCAGAAGCTTACTTGCACAGTTAAAAAGACATTTTTTTATGGTTCTGTAAAAACTGGGTATTACAGTCTTATTTTGGCAGATGCTGCTCTAAAATTATAAAGTTGTAATGGTGATATAATCAGCCTTGAGAACATCTTGATGAATTAAACATGCTGCAGCTGCAAAGTTTGCTTTAGACATCTGCAACAATGACTGGATTAAAGCTACAGTAAACAGAAAGATCCAAAGTTTATAATATTGATTTCCACTGTGCCCTCCATAACTCTCTGTAAGGAAATTGTAGCCAGGTGGGGCTCGGCCTCTTCTCCCAGGCAACAGTGACAGGACAAGAGGACAGAATCTGCATCAGAGGAGGTTTAGATTGGACATCAGGAAGAATTTCTTCACAGAAAGGGTGATTGGGCATTGGAATGAGCTGCACAGGGATGGAGTCACCATCCCTAGGAGGGTTTTAAGGAGAGAGTGGATGTGGCACTCAGTGCCATGGTCTGGTTGTCAGGGGGCTGTTGGGTCATAGATTGGACTTGATGGTCTCAGAGGTCTTTTCCAACCTAATCGATTCTGTGATTCTAAGATTGCAACAATTAAACACTGAGTCATTGTAAACAGATGCACACACTTTCATTTATGTTTCAATTCTTCTCAGTCCCTCTCAGGAAAGTGGAAATTGCATATGTGATTTGGGTGATTTTTTTCTTTTTGCACCTGGTCGATTTTTAAAAATTAAGAATTAAAATAGTCTACTTTTCTCACCTCTTGATAAGTTAAAAAAGGGTAATGCATTTTCTTAAAAAGTGTGCTTTTCCACAGTGTTCTCTTAGCATTTTAAATGTTTCACATAAAACATATGATTGGTCATTTTTACGAAGTTTGCATGTAATTCAAATATATATTTAGCTAAACTCAATCTCTTTGCAATAGCAAGCTGTACATCTAACACAAAGATAAAAGTACCTAATTGTCATTTCCTTTGCTCAGTATGTTTTTTGAGCAGTTCAGTGAAACCTGTATTGTTAATGAAAAGACATCTCTCAAAATGCATAAGTAGGTACAGATCCTGAATAATTTGACTACACCTTTTACTCAGTCTAATTTCTAGGGCAGTACAGAACCAATAATTTTCAATTGTTTTAATTCAATTATTCAGTCAATGTGCTGGGGTAAGTTACTGAGTGTGGGGTGGGTTGCCAAGTCTCGTATTTTCTGTCAAAAGAAAAAAGAAATTAATTTGAAAGAATCTGAGTAGAGAGGAAGCTGGAAAAGGAAGCAGCTGAGGACCAGAGAGGAAAATGGCATAGGAAGTCAGAAGGGGATGGTGGATGTACAAATTTGATAAGCAAGTGCAGAGTGGCTGGAAAAAGCAATGGGGAATGAAAAGGGTAGATTTAATTAGCAGCTTAATTGTGGAAAGGAATCTAGGTTGGTTGAAGAGACAACTGAAAAGGGGCACAAAAATAGAATGACAGAGAAGAGATATAAGTGGAAGTTTGACGGACTGAAAAATAAATTAAATTCATCAGGCTAATGCTCTAAGCTGGCAACAAGAAATAGGTAAATGCTCAGTTGCCCCAAATAACTGAGTAAACTGTGCATATATCACTTAACTCTGGGTGTGAATGAGAGGAGCCTGGAGTTACATTAGAAATTTGAGGGCAGACATCAACAGCTTAGCACAGGGAAGTAGCAAAGACAGGGAGCTAGAACAGATACAGGTTATAGAAGCTCAATTTCCTAGATACAGATTATAAAAGCTCAATTTCCTAAGACTGATTGATCCCACATTGGCTTGCAACTCAAGATTGTTTCAGTGCTGTCAGCAAATATTTGTTAGCCCTGTAGCACAGTACATTTACTGCCTAGTGAACAAAGCCTAAGTATCTTACAGAATTTGAAGTAAGCAGCATTTCTTTGAAGAAATGAAGTCTCTATGCATAAACATAGGAAAATTGAATTAAGGTCAAAATTCAATCCACCACATTCTGGGATTTCTTGAATTGCATATCTTTGATTTTGCCATCTCGATGAAAGTCTTCTGAAGTGGTTTGTTTGTAGTAATCTCATATGAATTACTCACAACTGAGTTTCATAAAATCCTGGATTCTGTATTTTTCTCATTTCATTCACTCTTACAAGGCTTTATAAGACAAAATACAAAAAAACAACCTAACAGTATTTGACAAAGCTGCTTTAAAAAGCATAGACTTAAAGTGAAACGTGAGTATAGCTAAAGTGAAAAAGGGAATAATCCCTGAGAATATTTTTTAGGACTTTGTGGTAGTACAGAGATTGTCAGAGAACTGCAGGGGACACTAAGTTTTTGATCTGTTTTTGTTTACTAGAGTCTGCTACTTAACATGTTAAAATTTTTGCCTTTGTTGTCTGATAGGAAGTTCAAAGTTTCCTTTCACTTTGTGTGCTCCAAACTGAAAACACTTTAGCCTGGATGGTAATTTATTATATTGTTTATTTACTGTGGAATGTTTTTAATTTTTAAAATAGTAATGGGAGATTGAATGCATAACAATGTAGTGCATAACAAAGTAACCACAGATATGTCATTTTAAACAGATAGGAGTTCCTTTTTATGTACAACATGGTCCTG
This sequence comes from Drymodes brunneopygia, assembly GCA_013400955.1. NCBI lineage: Eukaryota > Metazoa > Chordata > Aves > Passeriformes > Petroicidae > Drymodes > Drymodes brunneopygia. Next base: position 849,123 of record VZTZ01038425.1, on the reverse strand, counting down.
TTTACAAACTAAATTTTAGCATGTTCTGTTAAGTCAAGAGATAATGTTTTTTAATATTTTATTTTTCAAACTGTCAGTGCTTCAGTGCTGGTCTTTTTCTTTCTCCTTCATGAAAAATACTTGGAGTAAGTAGTGCATGTAGAAAACATGAAGATATTTGGTTACATTATGTTATGATATAGTTGGGTAAGTTCCTGGAATATTCTAATATCAGCCTGATTATTCTATTTTACTTGATTAATCAACTTGTTACTGTTCAGAATTTAATAAACCTGTAACGAGAGTTAGAGATGAGTTTAAGAGAAACATTCCAGTTTGGTATTTCTGATTAAAAGCACAGGCCATGTCCAGTGGTAAAATGAAATGAGAATTTATGATTATGGCTTCTATTACATTCAAAAATTATTCATGCCCAGAATTATTAGAATAAATTCCACTGCATTATTTTGCATCAGTACCATTACTCATGATTTTGCCTGAGGGTATCAAGTCAATGGCTAATGCTTGCAATACTGGTTTTTCAATCATGGTTTGTTATACTGTCATTTCAAAAAGTAATTTTTTTCTCTCTGATTTTTTTATCATCGTATTTGTAGCTGGCTTAGGAACAGATTCATTTTTATTTTAAGGCAGGCATGCTGATGTGAATATTGCTGCATAAAATACCAGTTAAACTTGAAAATTACATATGGAGATAATTTATTGTCAGAGAAACTTCAGGTTATTGCTACTGAAAACTGTTATGATACTGTCAAATGACACAGTGTCTGCACAATGTTGTGGGATATTATTATTATTGAATTTGTTTACATACTTCACATTTCTAGCACAATTAGTACTTCAGCGTTTATGTTCTATAATTATAAATCCATTCGTGCTATTGATAGTCTCACTCATAAACATAGCTTAAATATTTTGTAAAATGTCTAATTACAAGCAAAGCAAAAATCACCAATAGCCAGTCTTAAAAACAAACCTCTTCAAAAAAACAAATGAAAAAGATTGGAAAAAGCACAGAAGGAAAACACCTGAAAGTTATTGGTCATGTTGTTTAGGAAAGTACTAGAATACAGATTACAAGATGTTATTACTACTCACAAAATGTGAACAATGTGTGTTGACCATAATGAAGCTAAATTCTGATGGGTAATTACTACACAGTTCCCTGGGGCTTGATTCTGGAATGTTTTTTTCATCAAGCAATGTTTCATGTTGAGAGTGTTGTGTGACTGAGTACTGGTGGAATGAGCTGCTGTCCCTCTCAGGCTGGAGAGCAGTGTGACTATCAGGACCATGAAGAAGTTTCATTTTTCCATGGTGCTTTCTGGCAGTGTTCATGCTATGCAAGACAATCATTGAGTACAATTATTTGAGAGCTCTTACATAATGACAGGATTATAAGCATTTTTAGATGGAAATTGCTTTATTTAAACTTTTTTTCTTCATCTATTTCCTCCCCACCCTCTCCATAAAATCATTTTGCTTGCTGTGAAGGTTACTGAATCCAGTGATTCTTGTTAGCACTTTGTCTAGCTGATGGTCAGCTGGAGATTTCAGAGAGGTAGCCACTATTTTACAGATCAGTGTTATGTTATATTCTCATACTTTCATTGTTGATTGAAGGCACTCAACCTCCTATCAGTCAGTGAACTGCAGGAATTTATGGATCTTCCATAAAGCTTTCTCTACAGTTGCTTTACCAAATTCTCTGTTGGTGAGTGGTGTAAAATTGCAAAGCTATTTGTTATGCTGAACAATCAGAGCAGATTCATGTTTTCCACCAAAAATGTACCACATTCATTCTTGTGAAGTTAACAGTAGCATAGAGAAGGAAGAGAAAATTGCTGGCTTCCTGCTCAGTGCTTGCAAAGCCTGCTTTCACCTTGGTCATGGCAGGTCAGTGAAGACGGGATGGAGCTGGTTGTGATGCTGAAGATAAAGCTGCCTGGCACAACTCAACAGACCTGAATGACAGATGGAAATCCTGGTGCATGGGTTGCACCTGGTTATGGATAGATGGAGGAGATGCAGAAATGGAATCATAGCCCCTTGGCTTAACTTTGGTATCACCAAATTCTGCTACTGTGCTCCTAACTGCATCAGTTAATCAATGAGTTCAGTCTGCAAAAAAATCACTCCAGAAAGTGATTGCTTTTTGATAATGAGGAAGGTGGGAATAATTTTTATATATAAACAGCTTTTGAACAGGAAGTAATTGAAACACTCGAAGTTTGCAATGTCCTTTTACTCCCTTCCTTGCAGCTGCTCCTTTTGCTGAGTCACTTTTCAGGCACTGCCTGCACCTTCCTCTCAGAAACCCACTAACCCACTTATCCATTCAGATAAAATAAAAACAGTGCTTTTTATTCAATCTGCTGCAAGTCTTAACTAAGACCCAAATACATTTATCTAGACTATTGCTCTATTCTATGTGCCCTTGTTTGCTTTTTCACTGACTGGAGGTTGGAGTAAAATTGTGTCATTCTGTAAATTTTGGCTTCAGTAAAATGTTCTGAGCCATTGATTTAGATATTTTAGTCTGAGTTTGCATCTACCTGAAAAAATTCAATTCAGAAATGTCTGAACTCAAATTCCACTGAAATTTTCTCTTCACTACTTTCTTTAGTTTTACCTCCCTGTCTTGTGATGTGTGTTGGACTCATTCTCCATAGGGAAGTGCTGAACTGCAGAAGCTCATCAGCATGTTCAGTATTGTAAGAACTGTTAGCATAGGAGGCACCATTAAGAGTTCATGTCAGGTCTATCACTCAATAACTCCTCCATCCAGGTTTGGCTTTAGCCTTTTTCTACCCTGTTACTAACATCCTCCATTCTGTCCTTCTCTCCTGTGTTTTTTGGGTTTTTTAAACTTATTTTTAGAAAATGTTACTAGCATCTACATATTTATGATTCCAGGATAAACCTAATTGAATTTGATGGGGATCAAGGATATATACAACTCAAAGTGTTTATTCTGGGACTTGCAATAACTTAATTGTCAATAAATAGGAGGTCGAATTAGTTGTGCCATGGAGTGAATTTGGATAATTTTTCATCAATCAGCCTGTATAATTTGATTACCTCTCTTCTGATTGTCCTTTCTGGAAGAAGAGGTAAGTGTGTAGCTGAAACAAACATATGCTCTGCCTGTCTGTCTTGTCTTCTCTTGGGCTTTCCTGGCTCAGTTGCTTTGACAGTGGTCCTTGTACTTGTCACATCCAAGGATTCTTAGACATCTGCTTTCAACACATTCAATGTTGGCTTTGAAATTCAAGTTTTTGTTTGAAAATTATGTCTCCCTTGCTAGAGGATGACTTTTTAATGACCGCTGTGTTTTCAAGTTTACTTTTTATTGTGAGCTAATGGAGGCATTCAGGCTCGTGAGGCAGCTCAGGCTTCCCAGTGGGAAACAGCAGTGAATTTGTACGATTTCATAAGGTTTGTTTGCTAAGGTTCACCAAAAATCCATGCAGCTCACTGCAGTCAAATGGAAAAGCCTTTGGGATGTCTTTAATTTTGCACTGAGATTTTCCTTTTCTTCTCACTTGTTTTGTGTACTGTCAGTCACAGGAACCTTTAACTCTGCAAAATAGGAAGCAAATACAATTATGTAGGTATTAAGAACGAGGTGGTTGCCTATGCATTTTTAGCTTTGCGTATTTGAACAGCTGATAGAACAACATATTTTTTGCTTTCTGGTCTCTTTGTTCTTTCTTTCTTTCTTTTCTTACCTTTCAGACAGGCCTCATTTCTGTTTTTAAAGAATTTTGTAGTGCAAGCCCCAAAACATTCTTGCAATTCTGATCATGCAATAAATGCAAATGGAACTAGTTCAGGCTTCCAAATGTCTTTTTATTTCTTTTCTGCTCAGTATTTTGTGGATTAGAAGAAGTTGTTTGGGGCTCTTGTCACATATTACATTTAATATTCATATATAAAGAAAAAAAATCATGTACTACATCTACTTGTTTAAAAATATTTTAACAATGGTTGCTATAGCATTGACAAAAATTCTCCTATAAAAGTGTTGGCTTTTTGCTCCTATTCTAACTTGTTGGTTTTATTTCCATGTGTGGTTATTTCAACATTTTCACAGATGAGAATTAATTTAATGTTCTACACATTTATTGTCAGAATCTTGCACTGAACTCAATAAAATAGGACCATAGAGTACAGAAGATAGCTGCAGTCAATCTAAGAATTGCAGGAAGTGTTGAAACAAAAATACTTCAGTGCATGATTTTGTGGATATGTGATTGATATGTATAGACTTTTTTGATGCAATGCTCAGACCATCTAACAAACTGAGTATTTTTGGCTTGGTATGCAGGAGTTTAGGTCAAAATAATCCAAAAGTCACAAAATAATGAAATGTACACCCACACTGTCAGGTATGCACTATAAAAGGCTGATTTAGTAAATACAACTTCTTCCTGAGGTTTCTGCAGTGCAGGTGGGACCCATGGGCTGTGCTGGTGCATCAACTCCTGAACTGGAGAGCTGGCCCAGGGGCAGAGAGCAGGTGGGGCAGCACTCTGGTCAGGTAAACACACAGAGCACTCCCTCTGGCAAAGCATGTGGAAGATATGATGGATTACCTATGTTTCTGCCTTCACAATTTTTTCTCTAAGCCCCTTTTATTAATTATTTTTTCAAGGATACAAATGCTATTTGAGCAAATGGGATCAGAGAAAAAGGTAGTGTGACCAATTTAATAGCTTTGTACTTTTAGTCTGATAAGCCATTGAGGTATACTCTATCAGCTGTGGATCTGACATTATGGTGCACTGCTTCACTGAATGCCATGGCCTTTCATATCTGAAGGAGCTGTTGCAAGGAATGTAAGCAGCATCATCATTTCGTTTGTTCCAATTATCTTTAATTAAAACTCTTCAACTGACTTGGTATAAATGATGACTTCTGAAGATGTCACTAGAGTGACAAAAACACGTGTAAGAAATTTAAGGTGCATTGTGGTATCTTTTACCATGGCTGATTAAGCAAGTCCTGTTGCTATCATCATTCATCTACAACTGACTTTACCCATAAATCTTATTTTTAGAATGGACTCTGTCCAAGCACAATGAACAATTAAGTTCCAAGTTTGCAAATGACAGTCTGTCCTCTTCTTTTCTGTTGTTCATTTATCATTGTCTTGCTTACGGCCACAGTGATAGTTTGAGACGTAAAGGGATGGGGGTTTAGACAGCTTGGTATTTATAATTCAGTGTACTGGTAGAACTACAAAGTTAGGTATGATCATATTGTCATTATATCTCCACTTCAGTAATTCTAAAGGAAAAGGAAATATTAAGGTAATTAAACTGATGTGAATATGTGTCACACACTAAACAATATGAAAATCAGTGAGAGAAGACAAAAATTAAATTTAAAATCCCTAAACATCTTGTGTAAGATTTTGCCATTTTAAAGCATGCAACATAATCCTGGACACAAAGAAAAGGTCAGAATAAATGTGTATGTTATTGGCATTCCAGGTGCTTGTCCAGAAGCAAAGTTGTATCAAAGAGTATTTTGTAAATTGTTAACAAGGTACTGTAGGCAATAATCTCCATGTCCTTCCTCCCCTCCCCAGTTTTGTTTCATGTATGTCAGAAGGAGTCCAGACAGACCTTAATGTTTATGGTCCTTCAGGGGCTTTTGCAAGAGGAAGGGATGTGCCTCATACACAATGTCATAATTTTCAAAAGGATAATGAAATCTGCTAGAGTATGGCTGCATTCTTTCTGAATTACAGCTGTAGAGCATATAAAAGTCAGGACTCTGGAAAGAGCAGGAAAAATGGCATATGGAAGGAAATTACTTGGTCTTTAAGGGCACAGTTTGGCTGTGACTTATTCAAAAACAAATGTTCAAATAGTTTATAAAACAGAGTTATGCCAGTAATCAATTAGGAAACTTCATACTTAATTCTTGTTCTTCAGCAAATACCAAGGATTATAAGGATTTAAAGAAAGAAATTAATTGAATTTCTACCACGTGTCTCATCTCCAGAGCAGTGGATTTCACATGTACATACAAACCTGGAGTTCTTCACTCTGCAGCAGATTCTGCTGGTTCAGAAGCATCAAATCCCATTTCATCAATGATAATATGTGGTACTGGCTTTTCCTTTTGGGTACTTGTATTCAAACTAATTTTCTAAGTTCATCTTGAGATGGGGTAAATAGTAATGAAATGTTATAGTGACAGGCTAAGATTTATTCGTAGTATTACTCAAGTGTAATAGATTATTTAATCTGGTATTGGGCAGCACACTGTTATTGCCAAGTAATTTGGTAATAAACAGTAGGATATCAGTCTGCTTGGAATACAATTAAATGTGTGCCTTTCAAGAGGGCTGTGCTGTTGGCTAATGCTGATTTAGACAAGTAAAATTAGAATTTTGCTTTATTAAGTAATGGTTTTGTTTTGCTGGATTCATCGTATCAAAATGTGATATGAAACCAAGTGGCAGTAGGAGTACAGCATTCATGAACCTGGGCCATGATAGTTAGGTTATCATAAAGCAGTGTTAGCTCTGTGCCTTCACTCTCTGCTTCCCTTTCATCAAAAGTATTATTGATCATTAATTCCAAAGGGAAAAATAAGAAGTAGCAATTCATATAAGAAAACATTGGGGTGGCAGTTGTTCTACATTAGGTGTAGTTAACGGTCATGTTTGCAACCACAAATGTAATATTTACATCCACTGAAATGACAGAATTGATTAAATAGGATAAGAGAAGAGTGATACCAGAAGCTCCAGAGCATTGTTTTTTGTAAATTTGATTGATGTTGATGGGGCATGTTTTGGATCTGCAGAATATTAGCAAGAAGATGAAATAAAATCACAACTAGGCAAGCAGTTCATTACTTCTCTTGAGCAAAAAGAAAAAAACAAGGAAGAACGGTAGCGAATGCAATAATCAAATTTGCATCACTGTATAAGCTCTGCATAGATTGACATAGAAGGAAAATCATAGGTTATGATTAACATTAATAACACTTACATTGCTAAAGCAGTTGGCAGATATCAGCTAGAGATTCATTTAGAAACATTGCTTGTAGCTACTGAGAATGGTCTTCAGCATCAAATACTTTGTATTAGAAATTTTCCCTGTCAAGCAAATGAAATGAGTTTAGCTTGCAGGAAAACATAAAGTGACAGAACAAAAGAAATGGAATGCAATTTGGGGTCCCAGAGATATGAAAAGCTTCTATTAGAGAGTGTCTGTAACATCTGTCTACAAGTGTGAGATTTTTTTTCTTGTTTTACTTTTCTTTTTTTTTTTCTTTTTTTTTTGGCAGTAATGTAGGTGTATGGATTGCCCTCTTTTTCTTAGTAATACTAAAAGAAAGAAAGAACCAAAAAATCCCTAAAATCCTGTCCTACCAGGAGATACTTGGGGAACAAAATATCCCCAGTGGTGTTATTCAATGGGCAGCTATTGATGTATCTTCTTTTCTCTTATTGTGTTCAATTTTTGTTTTCTACCATTTTTTCTTCTCCAGTCTATGTGAAAAAGTACAGTATCTCTGCTGTTCAGTGTAATTTGTAGGTTCCTTTTATTCCAGAATCTGACATTTGAACTTCCCAGGAAAAAAAGGAATATTATTTGTCTATGCTTTATAAGCAATCTTTGCTATTGTGGAGACAACTTTACTCAGTCAGCTCTCAGTTGTGAATCTCTGGTGCAGAAGTTGTTCCACCATACCATGGTTCTTTCTGATTTAATTATGGACTCCCCTTCCTGTCCCGTTCCCGTGGGTGTGCTGGACAGCACAGCCCTCCTGGAGGCACTGCTTGGCAGCTGAGAGAGCAGGGGATCTGGCACATATGTTCCTAAACATTGTGATGGTCAGAGATTCTCCTCACTCAAAGGAATCTATCAGTGGGTTCTCTAGACAGCATCTTCTCTTTCACAGTAGAGAGTAAATCTAGAAACTCAACCCTGAAGTTTTCACAACAGTGGAGTTTGTTCAGAGCTGAAGGCTGATTTAGACTTCAGATGATTCAGGAATTGCTGAAATATTAACTATTTTTTCTTGCTTCCAAACTCCTCTAAATTTTGAGGTTTTCACTGTTTTAACATTCACCTACCTTAGGAGTTTTTAAATTATTATTGTACTTCAGTGATGAAAAGAAATGCATAAGGCTATGTATTTTATTATATCAGCCATCATAGGGCGGTAGGCTTGTGAATGTTCCTGTGTAAAAATAATCTCCTGTATTATCTGAAATGCAGGTATGAAAAAACAAAACTGCATTTTACTGTAAAACATTCAGCAGGAGTGTGCATAAAGAGAAGAAAAGCTTGGCTTTTAATTGATGCTTTTAATGCTTGTCTATGCACAATTAGTGTCACCATCAAATCAGTTTGAATGCACTTACAGAGAACATTACTTTATTAATTTTAAAACATTTATGATTTTATGACGGAAGTCCTGCTATTGACCCTCATGGAAGGCAAATACAAGTTGGATTTGAGGGTCTTGAAAAAGTAAATCAAAACAAAGTTGTAAGCTACTCATTAAAAGGGAAAACATCAAGCAGCATTAAAATTCTTTTTTGACTTGCTTTTGCATTTCAGGATAGGCACACTGATGAAGACAGTGTATTCTATAGAGGATACAATGGGTAAAACTGTCAAAAATGAACGCCTTTTCAACAGCAAAAGACATCAATTGAAATTTCTTTCTAACACCCTTATTGACTTTCTTTTTATTTTTTTTTCACAGAGGATCTTTCTCAAAGCTGGAAGTGAGGAAGAAATCTTTGCACATCTTGGCTTGGATTATGTTGAACCATGGGAAAGGAATGCTTAAAATGATTTGCCAGTGTACATTCATCAGTTGCTTGCAATGGTTTTTTTGCATATCTTGCAGTCTGGTTTAGTTATATATACATACATAATAAGTGTTTCTATGACAACATAATAATTAAGTATTAGAAGCCATTTGCACATGCTAATGTTCCTAGAAGATAAGAGTTTAAGTTTTTCCAAAGCTTTCCCTGTCTTTTCTGGTTTTGAAGTTTCTATGTGGGAGTGATAAGACAGAGCTTGTTTTAGGGGAAAACTTGGAACTGGTGAGATTTTTGCTTACAATAGGAATTTAACATTAGTATGAACAATACTTGTTTTTTAAAACAGTCAGCTACAACAATACGTAAATAATTCAAAACATTTGAGCTGAGTCAAAGCATTACTGAAATGTATGCTGGTCTTTAACTGAATTTCTTACATATTTTGCTGAATCCATGTATAAAATTGCTGTGGATATAAGGCTTAATGACCTAGGCAGTAACTGTTTTGCAGTAACTATTTCACAGTCTCAGCAACTTGAGGCTTCAGTTGTAGTATTTTACCAGGTAGGGCACCATTCTACAAAAACTGTAAACAAGTTGATAATTCAGTGAGAGTTAAAAAACATTTCACATGAAGGGATTTTGAAAGGAAAACTGGAATAACTCAGTAGCAATCTTCAAATGTGTAGAAAAATGCCATAAATTTAGAGTACTGATTTGGACTAAAGAAGATTCAGGTTATGTGGGATCCTCAATCAGGAATTTGAATCATAACCTGCATGAAAACAATTATTTTAACTGTCAGGCTGGTGACTGCTCCAAGAGAAAAGATTTTAATTATCTGAGCTCAATTTAGATAGCTTCAAATTTATTTATTAATAAGTGTAAATGCATTGGAATGGGATTTTACTTGAGCTGTTGGGCTATTGGCTGCTCTAGAGTGGAATTCTCTCTCTTAGCTCAGAAATTCATCTAGGATGTGAGAGGCTTTCTCATAAGAGCCCTACGAGATATTTTGGTTTCACAAAATGTCCAGGTAGCTCTTGTGACCATAATTATAATGAAGGATTTGTAATACATTTATCCTTAAACAAACAGGGGCATTCAGTGCTTTAAGAAATGAAGCTATTTACTGATCATTCATCATTTGTAGAATAAAGATGATTAAAAACACCAGGACTGGTCAAATAATTTTCTTTCTTAAAAGTCTGGAATTTTTTTCCTCTGTTGAGGCTGACTACACCTCTTCCTCTTGACACGGGGAAAGAGCGGCAGTGACAGGGCTGTGCAAAACAGTTATTACTGACAGTAAAGGCTTCCCATATTGAAACTGTATTTGATACTGAGAAAAAGTATGCTTAATTTGTTAATCATTACTTTCAACTGGGGGAGACATTTAGACTTTTCAAGACTTTTAGTGGACTGCATTGTAAACTATTCCAAAACCTCAGTCAGGCTTGTAGAAAAATGTGATAATGGCAGGAATTTGCTTCTTGCCTGTGTCAATAAAACCATCCTATTTAAGTGCAGTTTTGCTAACTGAGGTGAAAATACAATGCTACTTCCTAAACTGCTCTAATTATAAAGCACTGGCATTGCTTCCTGCTTTATCGTGCTGATGTAAGAAGTGTCTTCTCTGCATTTTGCATCAGAATGCTGACACTTAAGTAGCAGTGACATTTTTCAATCCTAATGGAAGAAAACAAAAGCTACGGTACCTTGTCTGAATATTCTTTCTACTTGGCCAATATGTATCAGAAATTATGCATGCCAGTTGTGCTGTTTCTGCAAACTTCAAGACACACACAAAATATCAAACATTCTGAATTCCACATAAATAAATAACTCCCATCTTGGATGTCTATGCATCACTTATAATTATACCACCTGTGAGGGAAAAGATACCAACACAAGTTCTGTCAGCTCCTCCAAGACTGGAAGAAATCAGCATATCACTTTGTTGTTTCATTTCCCTCAATTCCTCTGAACTTTGTTTAGAATACGTCTTACAGATTGCTCACTGAATCAACTATTATAAAAAGATATGGAATTGATAAATGAGGGGTTGTGTTAAAGAGAAGGACAGCTTAGATGGCCAGGATGGTTTGACCATGAAGGAGATGGATTCTCTTGTTGACACCCTCCCTGGAGAAGCTGCTACCCCAGTCACTATCACAGGTACCGTGTGCAGGACCATCCCTGGTAGCACCAGCCAAAGCCATCAGCTGAGGCTGTAACTAGAAAATATAAAAGCTATACAGGAGAGCTGGGAGAACAGGTTAAAGGAAATAAAGCCTTTATCAGCTGAGCGTATCTGGATCCATGAGCCAGTGGAAACTCCCCCCAGTGTGATGGAATTGCTGGAGTCAATGGCAGTGAAGCTTCTGAACTCATGAAGGGCAGGTGAGGCCTCAGGGCCTGGAAAGGGCAGGAACAGACCAATGTTTGTAATAGGAGGAAGGGAAGAGAGAATTTCAGATCAGTGCACTTAATATCTCCTAAATTGCTAGAATGATTAATAGACTGTATTTTTAATGCACCTAGAGGAAAATAAAGTGATAAGTTATTGGTAACTTGTTAATCAGAAACAAATCATATCAGACTAATTCAGTTTTAAAGTCCCTGGAGGCTGTTTTTTAAAATGCTTGTCCCTCCTTCCCTGCTTCTACACCAAGGCAATTTGGCAAGTAGCAAGTAGAGAAGGATCACTGGTTTAATAGGCATCTACATACTAACTCTCTAAGAATTAATCAGTAATTCTTTCTCTGGGAAAAATAAAAGGAAAGCCACTCTTATATTTTTTTCATGGTTTGAAGTAATACATGATTTGTCAAATAATCTCTTAAGGCAAAGTCAATGAGATATATTTAGTTTGGTGGGTATTAATGTAGTTAATGTCTAAAGGACTAATGTACTGAAAGAAAAACTAATCCTATCTACAAAATTGCAAATCTGGGCAACCTAAATACTCATACAACTGAAGCCACATGGGCTTTGTGCAAATAACTGGAAACTTGAGAACTGCTACTACTTTGCATAAATAATTCTAGAATGTTAAAAAACCCTAAACCCAAAGATTCACATATGTTAAAATCCCCAAATTAAATGTCTTTTCTACAGTTTATAGGCAGAATTCTTTGTCTTTGTCACATGAGACCATCTTACTCCTTGGTATGAAATAAATATATTTCTTCGGCAGCTGCAGTAAAAATAACCAGGTCCTGAGTCTAACAGGTTAATTGAAGTCACATAAACAAATGAAGACACAGATCTCCGTAAACCTTCCTTAAGAGGAAGACCAAGCAGTCTTTAGCCCTGCTGTGCAAGTGCACAAAGTGTCTTATACTTTAATCAGGATGGATCAAATATAACTTATTTTAGCTGAAGAGGCTCCTTAGGAGGCCCTCTAAGAAAGCCAACCAGAAGTATCACCTCACACAATGTCAAACAATAACTGGAAAAGGTTTTCCCCCATGAATGCTGTTCAAACCCCTTCAGAACACTTAATTTAGAAAGCTGTTTAATGTCTCCTTCAATAAATGTGTATTATAGGCAACCCATATAAATCTAGCACTATTTTTCAGTGGGTGCCTCCAAACCAATACTTTCCCAAATACTACTGGTGATACAGAAACTCCACATGTGTTGCACTGGGTGGGGGTGATGCTGAAGTGCACATCCCAGAAGCCCAGGTGCCTCAGGGAAATCACTTGGCTGATGAGGACCAATCCTACCTGCATGGGGTGACTGCCCATGGGGAGAGAAGGAGAGAGAACCTGTGCTGGGTAAGTACAAAGTCTCCCAGTTTTATGTGTTTTGGTACGCAAACACACTTCTTTGAAAACCAAGCTACTTTTTTTTTACCAACTCAGATGCATTTTTATTAAATAAATAAAGCCTTTCTAGCAGGAGTAGCTTAATTTCATGTGTTTTTTACCATATATACACACACTATGTTCAAATTATTCTATGTCTTCTGTCAGGTCAGCTTCAGTGTCTTTTGGTCTTAAGGAAGCTATGCATTAAGATATGATAGAAAATAGCAAGAAAAATCTCAATTTTAAAAAAATTGATGATTTCTCTGCTGGAGATGTGGAGGTTGTATTCCAGAAACTGGTGGTTGCAACACTGAGGAGAAAAAAAAACAAATAATAAAAAATCATATCCCATCATTTTGAAAACAAAATAATAGTCTTTGTATTTTTCTAACCAGTAAAAGAGAGATGATTTGGAATTTTCTTCATAGCTGGGTAGATCTAGCTTCAAAAATGGAGCTTGACGAGGTTATGTAATTGTGTGACTAGGTAGGAGTGCTTCTGCAGTTGGAAAGTGTTGCTGATGATGCAGGTCTGAAAGTGTTCCATTTTTAGTAACCTAAGGATGGGTTGAAAGACCACTTGGGCCTGTGGCTTCCATAAGTGTGCTCTGTAAATCTCACACTTCAACATGTAATGGTGGGGAAATTTTGCCTTTTCACTCCTCTGACATGCAAAAGATCAAAATGCGTTGAGAGGATACCTGGGATCTACTGCTTCTGGTGATCCTCAAATCCTTTGGTTCTGCTTTAAACTATATTGTGATATAGGAATTGGGTTTCTGTGTTTTAAACTAGACTAAGATACCTGAGACATGGTTCTCTGCCTTTTGTCCTTTTACAGTATGCTTTTGAATGTGCTAAAGGCTGCTAGAAAGTATATTTTGTGTTGGTGTTACGTGAGTGGGAAGTGGTTGTTTTGGAAACCCTTAAAAAATGGTTGCAGGGCTGTAGCTGTTGCAGGGCTCTTGACAAATGATTGATGATTTAATTTGAATCCTTCACAATACGAACACTAAAAAAGAAGCCAAATACCATAAACACCAGTGTCCTTTCAGATGAGATATCACAATCACAGAGGGAGTATGGATGTTTTTCTCCCATTAATCTCACCCCTTACCCCCAGTAAGATTTGATTTCATGAGAGGGCAAGGACGCATTCCTGAAGGACTCCAAGGTCAACCACAGAACAAGTGCTCTCCTCCTCCCTGTTGAAGAGGCTCACAACCCCTTTCTTTTACTTACCTGAAGGACCCAGATGCTCCCTTTGACCACATATGACCAGGAAATTGGACAGCTTTAAGCAAATTTCTATCAGATGAAAATAAAGGGGCCTAATGAACTATTTACTTTTAAAATGTGCTGCAAGCCCCACTGGTACATGCGTGTATACAGGGAAAGATTTTCAAAAACACCCAAGTGAGAAAGAAACTGGAGATGGGTGGGCCACTCCACTTTGAAATTTAGTGACAGATGGCTGCTAAGACAATCTACACCAGATGACAAATGACTATACATCAAAGCTTTCAAAAGACAAAAAAAAGCCTTCAAGAAACATTAGAGCTGAAGTTTAATGATCATACAATATTACCAGCAAATCAAGAATTGCAAGCTTCTAAAAAGAAGGGCTAAGCAGGGAATAAATGTTCTAATGTAAGGGAGGGATGAACAGATATGAAGATTATCAGAGCTGTCAGTGATGAGCTTAACATTACAATTATTCCAGTCCCTAAGAAGTCAAAAGAAGAACCTCAGTGAGTTGTATTAAATCCCCCTAGAAGCAAATACTTTTCGTGCCAAATAAGGTGGGGACCTAAAAATCCCTGTAAAACAAACTTTTATGCACAAGGCAGGATAAATTAACCACAGACAAGTGGGAAAGAAAACCAAAAATGAATAATGATGAACCCTTACAAGTTTTAAGATAAGGTTGTAATATTTGTAAAACAACAACGGAGGCTCGCCTGAGAGCTGAAGTATATTACATTAAATGAATAGAGTTCAAGAAAAACAAATGACTTTTGGAGTATGAGAAACATCTATCTTAATGGTCTAGTTGTGAAAAGCCATTATTACAGGTAATGATTTCTTACTCTTGGGAAAGGGAAATAGTATCTTCAAAAGTATCCAGCTTGCAGAATCTGTAATCTCAGCAATTCCTTTTAAAAGAAGCAAAGAGGATTGACAATCGCTCTTATTGCAACAGGACAACTGTTCATTTTCCCTTTTTAGCTCTTCAAAAAGATCACAGAAACAGCCATATGATGTTGAGTACTAGTTGAATTTCACTGCAAATAATTCATCTAAAAGCAGACAGAGACAACAATCTCAAATTATGCTGATATATCAATCATAGCATGCCACAGGGTTCTCTAAGGGAACAGAATTTTAAGCGTAAAATTCTTCGCTTTTTATATGTCTGATCCATTTTCTTGCTGTTGCATGGATTTCTGGTTATAAAACTGACAGGTCCCATTTTAGCTTTTGATGCTCATACAAAGCTAATTAAGAAAGCATTATTATGAATTGCAGTGCTTCATCCAACCAGTGGTCTTTTCACTGCTGTGTCCTTTCTTTGATCTTGGTTTTTTTTCACAATTTGTACACTTTCTTAGCCCCTAAGTGCTCAATTAAACATTTTAGGCATTTCTGTGCGAAACCAAGCAAACTGTGTAAGAAGAAATATGGAGACACCCAACATCAGCCCAGTATTTGGGAATGATTGATTTGCATTTATGAGGAGGTGTTTGCTCTCACCCAGCACAAACCAGACTTTAGCTTCTGAGTCAGGAGACCCATTTCAGCCACACTGGGCTGATTTTACATTGATGAGAGTTGGTGGCCTTAAAGAAGGCTGGACTTGTTTGTGCCAGTGAAAGAACTGCTTTCTGCCTACAGTATCTGTGTGGGATGGAACTCGTGAAAGAAAAAAATAATCTGACAATAGGATGTTTATTTCAATCAAGATAAACCCGTAATCATAGTCAGAAAGTAAACAAATAGAGAATTCATTTATGTGAAAATATACCTTGGATAATGTAAAAACAGCATACTATTGGGACCTGTACATATTATTTGTTCTATTCCTTGTAGGGAGTTACTTAGCACAGCATTCCAGATACTTGTTAGTGACATTCTAGAAAATAATGGGAAAAATAATGTAAGTTGGGAATAAAATCCAAAACAATTTGGATTTTTTTTTCAATTTAATGGGACCATCATCATGCCCAAGAATAGGGAAGTTACTAACATTATCTGGCAACATGATGTTCAACTTAGAGTTATTTCACTTAATTAATGCCTGTGAAGAGTTCATAAAATAAGTTTATCTAGTTTTCTTGAGAAGAATATACTATTCAAAATCATCTCACAGATTAGAAAATTTGAAATTATTGCAATAGTAAGAATTATTCAACTTTGAAGTTTAATATTTAACAACCAAAACCAGAATAAGTATGCAGAGATCAGACAAGGATAATAAAACATTGTTACCTTTCTGGCCCCTTTCATTTTATTCTTGGGGTTTTTTTTTTTTTTTAAATCTTACCTTTGAATGCGAAAAATCTTATCTTTCTGGACAACTGAGAAAATAAATTTGTTTTTTTTTATTGTATTATCAAACTAATTGATTTATACTAAGATGCTATGGTCATTAAAAATACCAAAACACAAAACCCAGTTTATGGAATGCATTAGCATTCACAACTGATAATGCAAATGTGAATTATATCACAGTACACTCAATATACCATCTGCTCCAGAAAGAAAAACATCTGCTGGTAAATGTAAACTGTGGAGCTTATGTGGTATGCAATATGTTCAGATACTGTATGGAATAAATAAATTGGACTTTGACAATCTATTATGTTAGAAGCATTCAACTACTTTCTTATCTTGCAAAGAGGAAAAGCTCAGCTGCAAGTATGTTTTGAGATGGTGGAGGAAATTATTGTGCCATGTCCCATCCAGATGGCTTTTGCTGAAGCCAGTCACTGACAGGCTGCTGCAATCATCATCAACAGTTATGAGATGCTTTAAGCCAGCATGAGCATAGATGAATAAACTTCTCTACAGTAGAAGTTTCTGTGCTTGAATTTTCATGATGGTGATGACGCTGCAATTTGTGACACTGTTGGAATTGGCTGTATTTTCTGGCTTCTAGGATGAAAACCATGCCCATGAAAAATGTATATTCACATGTATGAATGATAAAGAAGACTGCTGCATCTTTAAAAATACAGTTATCATCTTCTGTTGATGCTATTTTTAATTTTTAATGTGCTCCACTGATACAAAAATGGAAAATAGGCACTAGTTTTTGAGTTCTAAGGGCCATGATAGCCCTTGTAAGATCTAATCTAAACTTATAAAATCAAGCCCTTGTAAAATCTAATGTTTGGGTATTTTTTCTGACTCAGAGTATCCTGTTTTCACATTCATTTGTTCAATACATTTTAAGCAAATAGACAAAGAAATGGTTTTTTTACCCACAACTGAGTGTGACAGCTGAGACAGAGGTAAAAATCTGGGAATGGCACTGGGAAATGCATCCATATGTAATGTAATGTACTGCAGAAATTTCCTTGACAACTCTCCTTTCATTTCTTGTCAGCTCACGGAAAGCTCAAAGAGGTTTTCACATATTTAATAAAGTGTTGAGTATGCAGAAATGCACATTTGGCCATATATCTAAAAAGTCAGATGACTTGTTCAAAGTCAGGATTTCTATTTCAGTTTCAACCTTTTCTTTTCCTCCACATTGTGAGAAGGAAATTATCATAATCTGTTGTTAAACAAGTCAAAATAACATTTGTGCTAGTGATAGTTTGCAGGTTCTGTTTGCTTAAGCGTCTTAAAGTGCAATGTTTATCTGCAAGGGAATATCAGCCCTCCTGTGGTTACCACAGCACAGATATTTCTCCACTGTGGAGTAATCCAAAGTAAAGGAAACCCTTGCTCAGGAAGATTTGCGCTTCGGTAATTCTTCTCTTCAAGAACATTCACTGTTGGTCCCTGCATTGCTTTAGAACAGGTCTTTAGCTTTTTACTCTCTGCTGTCCTTGCCTGCCATTGTTTCTTTTCTTCAGTTTTCCAGCGTGTTCTCATCCATTGTCAGGCTGCAGATAGCAATGGAAGAATGCTGCAGACAAAACATGTTTTAACTCTCTGAATCAAACTCA
This sequence comes from Drymodes brunneopygia, assembly GCA_013400955.1. Taxonomy (NCBI): domain Eukaryota; kingdom Metazoa; phylum Chordata; class Aves; order Passeriformes; family Petroicidae; genus Drymodes; species Drymodes brunneopygia. Next base: position 831,320 of record VZTZ01038425.1, on the reverse strand, counting down.
TCAGTGTTTTGTTCTTTGTGGTACTTTGTGCTGACACTTGTGGTACCCTTCACTCCATGTATCCATTGTCAGAGAGATTTTTATCCTTAAGAATGGGAACTGATGTGAGCCTCACAAATCTTTTCACTCATGTTAACACCTTAAGTCACCTGCAACAGACCTGAATGACCCAATGCAAAGTGAAAAATCTTTGCAAAAATAAGCGCTAAAAAAGGGTAGATGTAGCAACTCTTGGAGCTACATTGCAAGAAAAATATCCTATGTATCAATATTCAAAATGCTGAAAGGGATCAATGCAGGGACTAAACAGCTGCAATGGTTTCTCCAGCTGTACTCCCCATGCAAGAGGACCTTATTTTAACCCATTATATGTGACACAAATGAGCCATGTATTTTGCCTTAGTAGACCCAGCTTTAAGTTTTGCTTCTGTCTATTCTTGGGGTGACTTGTGGTCTATTCTGCACCCTGTTTTTAAAAATTGGGGTGCAAGTATTTTTTCAGATCTCCTCTGTACAACCAGAGATGAACTCGACTGTTGAATATGAATAGTTTAAAATGTTCCAGAGAAGACACAGGCAACAATACTTTTTTATGAGTTCCAATTTGTCAAAAAAAGTAGATTTCAAAATATGGACAGGTTCACAGCTATCCTGCTGCAAGAAATAAAAGCACAGCCCAAGATAATAAAAGAGCAGTCTATGTTAGCAGAAATATCGATCAGTTAACTGAATGGACCTAAGCTTTAAATATTAATAACCAGACTGGCAGTTCTCTTCTCCTTTTCATATTTGGACTGAATGTTAGATACAGGACTGCTTATGTACGAAAGAGAAAAATAACAGCTTAAAAACCTTTGCCAGTAAAAATAACTTGCTTTCAATTTTTTGGTTGAATTTCATGGAAAATATTACAACATATCTGGTAGTGGAGATCAGACAAAAGATCTAAGAACAATAAAAGTGCCTGAGGGATAGAAGGTGTTAAAGAAAGATAAGTGGAGTATCAGCATCCATGCAGAGACATGCAAATACTGCCAAAGACTTTGTCCTCTAAGTGCCAGCATAAAGATTAGAAGCAGTACTGGGCCAAGAATGGAATGCTCTGAGAGACATCAGAGCTAAGCTTATGCTTTGTAAGAAATGCAAAATCCCAGAACAGCCTAAGATCAGAAACTGACCACAGGTCTCCAAACTACAGCCAGATGAGACTAATATAGGCAGTGTAGGAAAAAAACAGTACTTTAATCTCCTCATTAGAGTCCCGTGGTGCAGTGCTGACTGAAAGAACACAAAGAAATGTATAAAGAATTGAAAATATTTCAAAATGTTTATGCTTGCTTAGTCACATAATTCTAAAATAATTCTAGGTATATATGAAGGAAACACAGCCTTTAGGGACAAAAGACAACTAATTGAAAGCTTATAAAATATAGGAGACTTTTTATTCAGTGATTGTCCAAACAGCAAATCAAAGCAAATGGCACTCAGCACATTTGACAAAAATGTAAAGGGTATTACAATGTTATCAGCAATAAAATTTATACATTATTAAGGCAACGCTTCATCCTGAGGAAACAAAAATAAAAGTGTAGCCATATGACCGGGGGTTTTTTAATATTATCTAATATAAGTTGCACTCTGTAAACCTGGGACCTTCTGAGACAGGTTTTTACACTTGGCAGAAAACACAGAAGTGTGGGTTGAATCGTAGGTGTTGGTGATGCTGTGGTGATGCCAAATGCAACTTGATCATTGTTTGACAATCCTTAAAATGCAGAAGGAAAGTATGAAAAAATAGACAAGGGAGCCAAATTCAAGGAGCAAAGGGGATGTGAGTAGTGAGGCAATAATAGAATTCATAAAAAGATGCTCCTTCTGGGGAGAGAGTGGAGGTGCTGGCAATTAACAGGCTGAGTTGAAGGCTGTCTGTATATGCTTGACAACAGCGGGAAATGGACATAGAAGAGCTGGAGAAATAAAAGTTTTTAAAATAATGCTTTAGTAAATGAGGTCTGAAGAGGGCAAGTTGCTTTAAAGCTAAATACAAATAAAAGTGTGAAGTGAGGCTTATAAAGAGTCAAAAGCAATGGCTGTGACTCTCCAGATCTCAAACCACCAAGCAGCCAACCTGTCTATTTTGGAAAGCTTTAACAGGCAGGACAATGTGGGAGTTCTCTTCCAGTGTAGGATGAGATTTAGGTATGGTGCAGATTGCAATATGTGATCATGAAAGTCCTTCTATTTTCTCAACCTGTTTCAAGATAAAAATGTCACATTGCAAAGTCAAAGTAGATCTAAGACTCCTAAGAGCCCTCTATTGCAAAGATGAATTCAGCAGTTAAAATGGGATCAAAGGAATTGATAAGCCTCATGCAATTTACCTCTAGTTATGGAGGAGGATTTTCTGTAGCTTTCATATTAGTTACATTCTGCACTTGAAAATGCTGCATCATTTGTTGTGTGCATAAACTTGATTCTCTAAGGTCTGCAAAGGGTTTTTTTTATTAAAAAGAAGTGGCAGCATTTTCTCGGTATGATACCAACAGCAAAGTCATGACTGCTGCCTACCTCTCTTCATTTTTATTTAAAATATGTGGGGTTTTTTTTCAGAAGATCATGGTACTAATAAAGTGTTGGATGTTTAAAATGTGAAAGATGACAGGTTGATTACTTTTTGTTTGTACAACTTTTAAAGTTAAGAGTGTAACTTAAACAATACAGTACATTATTTTCAGCTGGTGAAGAAACAGAACATCAGTTACCTCAGAACATCAATTCCTGTTTACCAAGATATTTTGGGGAAACTGTGCTATTTTGGTGAGAGTATTACATACATATACAAACTGTGTTTATTATAACCAGTTGTTAAATTTAAATTATTATGAGCTATTTGGCATTCTAGTTGTCACAGGAAATACCATGGCTTCTAGCTTTAGGAATGAAGTAGATTTGATTTCTAACATAGAGAGAAGTCTCAGTGTGGTAAACCGTTGTTTTCAGTCAGAATCCACAAGTGGCTTCCAGTTGTTTTTTGTTTACTTTGATCTATACTTTATATACTTGAAAATTATTCCTGTGCCTACTTGGCTCCCTCAGACTCAATAAGCATTAATGGGTGGGATTTATTAGCCTTCTTTCTGGAGTGCATCCCCTGCAAGCTGAAATATGATGAGTAGGAATAATCAGGAAATTTTCTTCAAAATGTCATTCCAGAGCTGGCTTTCAGCAGTGGTGTAGTGTAGCCATGGACTCAAAAGGTATCAGAAGATTTCTACATCTCAGATCTCTCTGTTTCCTTCTGCTTAATCGTTATTATTAAAAACCTTTATAAAAAGAACGTTATTTTCCAAGAACACCTGGTACATCTGTAATTTCAGCATTGCTATGAAATGAGAAATATGGCTGTGAGAAGCATTTTGGGGGTACAGCATCAAGGTATCTGCTAGACTTTGATCACAAGGTGGGTTGTATAAGAGGGACAGGAAGGGTTACCAGCTGGAACAATCCTTCTTTGTTATAATCTATGAAGCTTCTGGGCTACTAATGAACAACCACTACATTGTACTTTCAGTGAAACAAATAAATAGTAGGACTTGTTATTTATTGATCTTTTCATATACTATGCTTAGATATACTGAGGAGCATTTAAATGAAAGTGTGTGTCATCATTGTAATCCTAAAAATAACAAAATGAAAGGATCCGCATCTGCTGGTTTTCGCTTGGGTTGTTTTGTTGTTTGCGTTTTCTTTGCTACAGTACAAAACAGAGCAAAAAGCAACTCACTGCCAAATCTATAAATATATGAGGACATATCTTTGTAAATATTTAAATAACCAGTAAAATAACCTTCCTAGTTTTGCACAATAAGTAGTGAAAACTGGCAAGCATGATTCCAAATGTTCTGCTTCCTCAGTTCTATAGTCAATGCAAAGATGTAATGGGCTTTATTTTAAAAGAGGATTCACCCGAGAGCATTGTGTTTGTTTTTGTGGTTTTGTATGACACTAAAAGGATTTGAAAGGAAAGTATCATTTTTTGCAGATGTACTATGGGGATTTAAGTATGCACAGAAAAGCTTCTGTACATTTTCCGACTTGGTAGCTAATAATTCTTCCTGAAAATTAACAGATTTCCAGTGCCACCTTTCTCTTTGACCAACACATTAATCAAATACTCAGCATCTGCAATAGTGGCTGAACTTTCCAAGAGTATGGTTGCATCTTTTACAAGGTCACATATCACCAGGCTGACCTAGAAACATATCAATGACTGAATTGCGACTAATTCACTACCTTTTTTGTATTTCTTGCTCCAGCAAGATATGATGCATGTCCATCAATATTGCAGTGCTGTGGGAATGGAAAAGCTATGCAAAGACTGTCTCCTCTGTGATGCTGCTAGACTGTGTCAAGCAGTCAGGAGCTGTCCTAGGCATTCTGCACATGAGGAAATACCAATTTTACAGCTATTTTACATGGGTTCTTAGACCTACTTATTCCCTGGAAAGAATATATCTTTCTTTAACCTGCTTTGAGTGGGCTACACACAAACCCAAAAAGACAAACATACAGAAGCACAGGTTTGCTTTCAAATGAAGTCAGTGAGAAAGAGCAGTTATATTTTAAACTACCACCAAACCTCTCTTACAAATGCCTTCTGATAAAAACAACTACTAACACTAAGCCCTTCAGGGAGCATGAATACAATATGTAATGTACAGTGCTGAGAGAAAAAATATGAGGAGGGTTATACTAAGATGGGTTGATGTTACACTCTGCCCTTAGTTATAGACTTTTTAAAAAATTGGGCATAATTCTCTCTTTTTCAGGACTTGTTTTGCTCCATTCCGATAAATGTCCATATATGAGCTTGGAATATGCCTAGAGCATTAATACTTACATATTAGAATATCATTTTCCTTCCTCTCAAAGTACTGCTGGTTTCTCAGAGATGGTCCTCTTGACTGTTCAATCATCACTCCTCAGAGTCCTCTTAAATGAGAGGTGACAATGTACCTTAGAGCCATCCCCAATCTTCCACCCCATGTTCACATTCCATTACAATGAACTCTGGTAAGACCCCGGAGAGTAATGTTTTTACAGTCTCATTACCATCTAGTGTATTAGACCATGGCAAAAACACAGCTCAACGAAAAATATATCCTGTTACAGTGAATGATCACTTGGCAGCAATGGTTATTTTAAAATTTTATCTAAGGCCTTTAAACTAAGCTTTCACCATCTGTTCTGCCTTCTAATTATACATGCAAAAAGAACATAATTCACAAGTGTATCATAAAAGTGGGTAATGTAATTGATTAAATGATACTGCTGCATGTATCTGTGTTTGGTTATTCAGTGCCTCTGTTTTGCTTTCAGCTCATAAATCACTTGGAATACATTGTGGAGTGACTTTTTCTTGGCAGACAGACAAGGATGTACTCTCTCACATTTGAAGGGAGGCAATGAACTGATGATAATGATGGATGGAAGGAGAATACCAGAGAGGTACAAATACTGTCAAACATCAAGTATTCATGCTCCAGTTCTTTGAAGGAGCTGGACTAACATGCACTCTTACACTACTTCAGAAAATGGGGAACTCCTTGGCAACTGTCTTACATTAAATAGCCAGGAAGAAATTGCTTGCTTAAATGGCTCCTGACATTCTGTGTATAACTTTTGGCATGATACTCTTAGATGTGTGCATTGTTACGAATGGAAACCTTGGAGCTTTGTTTTGCTTAGTCATCCAGGTGCTTGTATTACTTTCAAAAATGTTACAATCCATTCCATTTCTGGAACCAGTTATGTGCCTAGGGCCTTAGGGGATGAAAAAATGCTAGTAAAAGAAAGAAAAATTACTTGTAAATTGTTGCCACAAATAGGAAATTTGTGAGTTCACGGATTTCAAATAATAGTAAAACTTAAATATTAGTGTAGTCTTCACAATACTTACTTTTTTAGTTAATACTTTAGAATTCTTTAAACTAGCAGATTTTAATGAATCTGTAGAAAACTCTGGTTGGTACCTGACAACCCAGCATAAGGTCTATTTTAATGAAAGTTTCCCTAGGCAAGTAGAAGTGGAAATCTGAAGTTCCTTCTACAAAACTCTAGCAAAACTACAGATTCCCTTCAGAGTCAACTGTCTGAAGATGTACTTAGTACCATCTGCACTTCCATTTCATTTTCAGTGTTTCTGCACTAACTTTTCTACAGTAATCTACTTAACGTACATTTTACTACACATGGTGTCCCCTAAGTGAATACATAAACTACATTGCACAAGAATACATTTGCCTTGATGAAAGAAAATACTAATTATAAAATGTGTTTTGAAAGATTAAAATTAAGCAGAAGAAAGTTTCATTCTTACATTGCTTTTAGCATTTTATCCCTTTAGCAGTATTTCCATTTATGCTGTAGATTCTGTGATTCTCATGTTTTAGCTGACTTCATCTCAAAAAGCTCTTCTCTGTTATCTTCATCCCCTGACTTAAGCAAACAAGGAGAGAGAGTTTTTGTGACATTAAGAGATATTTAATCCAGTTTGTTATTTCAGTAGTTTGGCCTCAATCTTCTTTCAGGACTACAGTACACTCCCCAGTCATGTCTTGTCATGTCTTCTGCTCCTTCTCTAATGTCTTCTTCCCTCATTCTGACAGGTAATTTAGAAAGCCTGCCACATATCTTCCTTTCATCTGGTTCAATTGGATGTGAATGGATTGAAAGATGGGGTGTGGTAGAACAAAGCAATCTGCAGTGTGTTTGAGTATTTTAATAAATATTTACAAATATTTGTATAGACTTCACAAGGATTTCCTGAGTATTAGCAGTGCAATCCAGATAAAGCACTACCATGATTTTGCCAGGAAATAATATGTGGTTATTTCCTCAAGAGATTTTTTTTTTACTATCAATAAATAATGCTTTCTTCTTGTACTGCTATGTAAAATAGACATTTATGCTTAATGCATGTTTGCTCGGAGGTAAAATAAATGTTTGGTGGAGTGTTAAAAGCAAACATGAAAACTTAGGGAAGCTTAAAACCCCACTAAATTTCTAGATGGATAATTGCGGTTACCTATAACCTGCAATGATATATTGCTGAGAAGAACAGACAAAATAGGCAGGTATCAAACTTGGCATCTATATAAATCAATAAAGCCCATAAGCTATGGATGATACTTCATCTTAGAATGTATGGACATGTGCAAAATCACATTTCTTCCACAGAGCTGAGCTACAACACATGCAAAGAGATGGGGGGCCCAGGCACAGATTGTAAATTCTGGGATTAAAGCTGTAGGAGTAGAGACAAACCCACCCTTATCAGTGGGATTTATGCCTATTTGCAGTGGACTGTTAACTGTTCCCTGAATTATTTATCCTGAAATCTGAATAGATATTCCTTAGTTCATCCTGTTGTTTATGAATGCAACTTTTGCAGCCAGCCAGTCCTCTTGTACCAGCACGTTATCACATTTTTACATACTCAGTTTCACAAAAGAAACTACTGTCTGAAACCAGAAAAATAACTAATTTTATCAAGTTCAGAGCAGGTTGCTGTATTGGGGTTTCATCAAACTGAGTGAGTCAAATCATTGAACCATTTACATTAGTTGTTGAAATGTTCATATTCTTCTAGAAGTCAGTAACAAATGAGAAGTTTTCTAGGAAAGAAAAAAAGAAAGAAAAAACCTAATTATTCCAGATGCAAATATCTCCAATCTAAAAATGTATAAGCAAGATTTAATTTTATCTTCTTTTTCCAACTTTCCAAACCACATTCGCCTTTCACATGCTCTGTATTCTGCTGATCTACTGTGCTTCCCTCAGTTTTTTAAAGGACTTATTTTAGATTCAATTTTCATTACTTTATATTGTCTTTTTTGTAAATTTGGTTTTTGAACTTTAGTGGAATGTAATTCTTTATACTGGAATCCAAGTTTAACTTTCCAAATCATATTTTTCTCTTAAGTTTAAAACTGGGAAAAGTACAAAAAATCCCTATTATACTTAATCTTTAAAAACTCAGTAGAATCAAAAAGGAAATCTCTGAGGGTTCACTGTTTTTAAAAAGAGATTAATTCTTCTCTAAAGCAGTGATTTAATATGGCAGATCTTTTGAGTTTTTCTTTAATCAGGGATCAGGCTTTTTTACTTTCCAGCAACCACAGAGATACTGACTCCGCTTGACAATGTTTATAGTAGACATTATTTAAGCTGTAATATGGTTTTGAGATATGAAGTGAGTTGCAGAAAGAATGTAAGAGGCTCTCTGATCAGCAATGAGAAATTTTCCACAAGATAACTGTAAGTCCTCTGCAAAGTGGAGCTCTTTTGATCAGCTACCCAATTCACTTCTTCACATGCTAAAATTTAACTAGACTTTGCAGACTGATGGATTATGAAGCCAAAAGGGACAATTGGTTCATTCCCACTGACCTCCAGAATGGGCTGGAGATCTTTGCTGAACAAATCACTATTGCAAGGACAGAAGTCTTTCCAGTCAGGTATCTGGTGTTGCTGTTAAACTCTGGTGATGACTTGTACTCTTGTTACCATTGACCCAGTGTTTCATAACTACCCTGATCAAATCCCTTCCACATCTGAAGCCTTGTACCAGCTAAAACCAGACCCTGAGCTTATTCTGCTCCCAGGGTTCTGGTCAGACCCGTGGGGTGGCCGTGTCTCTCTGGGCTGTGCTGGCCTGATGGCAATAGCAGGCACTGCAGGCTGAGCATGAGGGAGGCTGGATTGGCCTCTGGTGTCTGGCACCATGAAGAAATGGCTCTCTGTGCTCCAGGGACAGTCTGCTGCCACACCTGCCTGTGTGCCATGACAGGACCAGTCTATGCAGAAGGTATTTTTCTTCTTCTCCTGCTCCTGCCTGCCCTTAGAAACAAGGATTTTAGTATTGTCCTTCCTGCCCTGCAGTGCCAGGGCAAAGCTGGTGCCTTTACAGCACTCAGCAGTGTGGGTGGTGTTGACACAACCACAACTGAATTGCTGTCAGGACCTGGCCTGGCTGGGGCTCTTCTTTGGAGGCCATCTGCTGTCTGAACTCAGCAGCAAAACTGTGCCAATGAAACAGAGCTCCCATTAAATACCCGTGTGGGGACATTGTGGGCTGGATGGAGCCCAGGAAGGTTGTTGGCCATTGCAGATGTATTTTAGGATTTCTGAATGACCTTTAATAGTCAGCAACTTACACAGGTGTGTCTCCAAATAGAGAATGTACATCTTCTTTGTATGTGAGACTGCTAGTTAAATTTAACTGGGTACCTAAGGCATACAATGTTAGTAAGGGATTCCATATGATAGGCTGGCTGCTGGTGGACACACTTGCCGTAAGTGCCAAAAGGAAGTGTGGGCTAATATTTAATACAAATACCCAAAAACTCAACTCCTCCATCTCTGAACCCATCTCCAACAAAGGGCTCAGGTACCTTCACAACTGGGGAATGTTTTGAGACACTAACCCTTAACACCCCAGTCTCTCACATACATGGCTAGCTTGTCATGGCAAGCAGTGCAGATATCAGAAATCAAATAATGTGCTCTTCAATTAGTATAAGAAGCACACTGAGAACTCCCTTTCTGGTTCACCAAAATGAAAATTGAGACTGTGTTCTTCATGCCTTCATTCTGTCTTCAGAAGTAACCATGCTCATAATTAATTCTAAAGGGCCTTAATTTTTAGGAAGAAACCATCTGTAAATACTGAATGAACTGATCTCCAAAAATGAGAACAAGGAAAAATATTCTCAGGTAAAATGAAAAGGGAGTACTTCTGGTTTTGGTTGTTTGTTTCTGTTTCTTTAGCATAAGAAGTGAGCAATAGCATAGAGTTAGCTACATGCTTGTATTTACCTGTACTTTCAGAAGTTTTAACATTCAGACTTAAACTGGCCATGGTTATAAAGCCTGTGTCTATACCTGAGCCTGAGTAGCATTTATGCTCTGCAGCTGATGATGAGAAGACAGCTGTTGCTTAAAGTTCTGTGAGGGTCATGATGACCATTTTCTTGGGTTGATAATATATGAATAACCTTCTTAGACTAATACTAATTAACTTTGTACAGTTTCTGCTGTAAATTATTTTCTGAGCCACTTAGGATTGCTCTCAGCCAATTGCATACATGGCAAAAGGTTAATTGTTTGTGAAAGACAAAGAAAAGGGCACCTCTGTGATTCCCATTAGAAATTAAGAAAATAATGAAGTCTTTCCATGGGAATTCATTAACTTCACATGTGATGTATCAACTGCAGAACTTGTACAATATTCGAATATATACTTTCAAGAGCAGTGTTTGATGGAGCGTATATTTATATAAAATAATGGCATGGGTTTCCACTTTGTTCAGAAGCCTGACTAGAAAGAGATGTGATAATTTAAATTTGTAATTTTTTGAGAGGAATCACATCATGGATACATACAAAATGCATGTCTTTCCTATGCTGATTGAGGTGTGCTGGATTGTTCAAATTATCCTACAGAGAGCAGGAAATTGTACTTATATACATGGCAGCCTCTATCAGACGAATAGTTTGCATAATTATTGGGTCATGAAATATTTATGTGGCATATAATTACCAGAAGTGATGTGAGTTTCCAGTTGCACCCAACAAATGACAAAAGGAGCTGCATGTGATGACACACAATGATGTAGAACTTACTTAGATCTGATTTTTAATTACAGACTTTATGAAAACTTTTTCATTTCTTTTAAGGCACTTTTAATACATTGTCTCTTCTGTTTCTGACTTCCTTTACGAAAAAATTTATTTACAGAGGTGTTAGGTGAAGAACTCTGAAAATAAAAAATATTTGAAAGTTGTATTAAAGAGCTCTTGAAATTAAAGACATAATTGGGACCTTATCAAGAAATTATTTCTTCATTCTTCACCCAAATTACTTTTCTTCTGCTCAAGGAACAGTTGTTTCCTTCTCCCTCATGTTGCTGTTTGGGGTTATACTTCCTCCTCTATTCGGGCATCTAGAGTTAATTGTGTAACCAGAGCTGAGATCAATCAGCTTTGATGAGTCTTATGTGTAAAGAGTTCACATGTGAAGAAAAAGACAGGTTTTAGCAATTCAGAATTTAGATAGTTGTGGGATTTTGTTACTTGTGTGTACTTATTAATATTCTGTAAAAAAAATTAATATCTGAAACGTGAAACATAAAAAAGAGCAGAAAAATTATTTTGGAATATCTATGGAATAGGGAAATAACAAATTAGAAAATTAGCACGTGGGAAACCTGATGGTCAAAGTAAGGTAGAAGAAAAAACCTGTATTTTGGTGGTAAAAATTATGCAGATGATTTCATTTTGCACAGCTGAAATGATTGGGCAGGGTAAAACCTGGGCTTTGGGTAGCTTTTAAGGAGCATTGTATATTTATCTTCTATAACTTAACACTACTTTGATTTCTTGGTCATCAGTGTCTAATCATGCCCTGGGTGAAATGGCAACTTCAATGAATTCAGTGGGCGTTTTCTCATTCTGTGAAAGACAGGCCAGATTTCATTCTTATGTGTATTTACCTCTTCACTAGTGCTGGTTAACCATGACAAGGAAACAGTTTATAATGGAAAACTCATCTTGCTTTCTTCATAATTACTATTTGCAGCTGTGACTGGTTCTCTAAATTGGGAGTAGTGACATTTCCTTGTGAGATAGGCCAGAAGTTCCTCCCCTTACCAAGAGTGGTAGAATCAGCAGCACCCACGGCCAGCAGAACTTCATTGCCTTGAAAGCTTCTTAGTAAATGAGCAACATTTGAGTAGATGCTGTTTGCACTGTTGTGCAGATAAAGAAAATTCAGCATAAAGCAATTTATTCTATTAAAAAAACAAAACCCACACAGAACTTTTAAAGAGTTCTTCCACGGCTGGAAAGGAAAAATGAATCATTGTTAAATTAGAGGCAGCAGAGAGAAGCTGTAAACCCAATTATTTTTACTGAAAATGTGACGAGGAATCATGACATACCAGTTTGAACTGTCAAAGGTATTATTTTCTGGAAAAAGTATCATTTAAAAACCTGGTTAAAAATAATTCTGGAGAAGCAGATGAGGAAAACCTTTAGGGTAGTACAGGTATCTGATTTCCTGGCTGTAACCTATACAACTACCAGTCTGAAAGAAGTTTTGCACCTTTGGGTGTACTAACATTTTTTTCTCCTTTTTGAAGTCTCTAAATGAAAGTGTTAGTTCTAGGGGTTCTGAAACACATTTCTGACCATATGGGAGAGCATAATCCTTGCAGAAGAGCTGAATATCACCACTGAATGTTTAGAATGAACAGAAGAAACTAAGAAATATTCTCTTCTCATGGATATGATACTTACCAACTCCCTGGAGAGGGAGGTTGGAGTCCTTCACAGTTGAGATATGTGGAGTCACATGTACAGAGGACAATGTTTAAAGGGTTGGTTTTGCTCCCATGCAAATAGAAAGGAAATTAAATTGTTAAAGTGAATAGTTATGATTGCAATACACTTCTCTGGTAGTTAAAGTTGCATACAGGAGACAAATTACAAAATAGATGGTGATTTCTTTTTACAGTTGAGACTGGCTTCAGATTTTCCCACAGGCTTTTGTTGAAGCATTCAGGTTACACAAAAACAATGAATTTGGCAAGCTGACAGTACTTGGCCTTTCTTTGGCAAATGGTTTCAGTCATACAGTTGTTTTCCTGCCTTCTGCAGACAGGTCTGGCTCACATACCACTGTTTGAAATTTGGTGTGCGAAAAATACTAAGCTTTAGAGTAGAATAGAAACTATTTTGATTTTTGGCATGTAAATAGACACATTTTGGCAGTGTCTGTAACTGAAATGAAGGAAGAAGGTTCACATAAACACTCAGAGAGAAAAAGCCCTATAGAAATCTGCCAACCTGGGTATATAGCAATTCCTACAGTAAAGATAACTTCAACAAAAATTGGAATAATAAAAAAAGATAAATAATTACAGTATTCAACTGTTATGATTCTAAAAGATTAAACAAATACATTACTAAGAACACCTGTTTCATTTAGCTTTTTTAAATTTTTCTTCTTGACAAATTGATGCCATTAAAGCTTTTGGCACTTTGTTTCTTATTTAGCTCTTGAAACTCCAACAAGACCTGAAACATGAATCTAAAAGATCTGTTTTCTTATAAAATTTTTTAAATATTTGTCTTGAGTTGTTAGGATGCTTGGAGAAGGTGGTTTTTCTGCACCTATTTAGGTACTATTTTGTTCTTTTTTTAAACAATTATTATTATTAAGGCATTATTGCTTTATTTAAAGAAAAAATTAGATTTAGAAAAGTCTGTGTAGATGTGTAGTCTTGAATATTGTCCTTTTCAGTATTTTCACAGGTTAATTTCCACTGTAAGGTTCATTTTTAAGGAGAATTATCATGCGAATGAGCCATACATTGCAATTCTTCTATAACAAAAAATAATAACTATTTCTTATCATGACAATATAATACTATTAGTCAAATAATACCATTTAAAAGAATCATAACCCTTATTTATAAATGCAGATTGAATAAAGCATCAATAAAATTGTCACAAAAAAGAATAAAGTGGACATAATAACATTCTTCATTGCATTTGATTAATCTGCTTTTAACAAAATTTGTATTCTATATGCAGTTTATGTTTAGACTTGGAATATTTTAAGCTAGAAATATTATAGTTTGGTGTATTCTGCTTTTTTAGGAATGCCAGGTAATTAGGAACACTGCTTTCTTTTTACTAAGACTTTTTAATACGAAGATATTTTGTAAAAATACACCTGCATTAAGATACATTTAAGGTTGGCTTTCACAACTTAGAAGAAACAGGGTCTCTATTTTCATCTGTTCCTTGGTTTAAGACTCTAGAAATATTTAGAGAGTCTTTCTGGTTTAGGGGCTGATGAGTCACTCTACCAAACATAATTTGGAATTTCTGCTTTAGAATATATGTTACTTTATTCTTGGCAGATTTCATTCTCCTATCTGTTTTTTGCTTGAGAAAGAGAAGGGAGGCTGTTTAGGTTTTCAGTTTAACTAACCCGTTTACATCATTAGAATCGTGAATAGAGCTGAACCAGTGCACTGCATTGTCCTCTTATGAAGAGCACAAATCTTTGGCAAATCTGGTGGGTTGAAGGCTTACAAACAGCAGTGATTTTAAAGGTGATTATATTGGTGTAGCAATGATATTTGTATTCATTCTGGAGAATATGCACAGCATGAGAGGTCACAGCCATCAACGCCATGGTGCTCTGTGTCAGGCTGAAGCAATTCTGGTGAGCCCAGAATGAGAGGAAAGGAACATTGTTTGTGTGTTGAGGTGAACTCAGTACAACACTGAGTGCTGCCAGAAGGGCTGACCCTCTGCG